>PPLV02000024.1:0-160991 GCA_003706635.2 Ambrosiozyma maleeae (nom. inval.) | reverse complement strand
TTAGATTGTTGAGATACACCTTGGCTATTACCATTGTTGGTGTCCCAGTTGGTTTGCCAGCTGTTGTTACCACCACCATGGCTGTTGGTGCTGCTTACTTGGCTAAGAAGCAAGCTATCGTTCAAAAGTTGTCTGCTATTGAATCTTTGGCTGGTGTTGAGATCTTGTGTTCCGATAAGACTGGTACTTTGACCAAGAACAAGTTGTCCTTGCACGAGCCATACACTGTCGAGGGTGTCGAGGCTGATGACTTGATGTTGACCGCTTGTTTGGCTGCTTCCAGAAAGAAGAAGGGTTTGGATGCTATTGACAAGGCTTTCTTGAAGTCTTTGATTGGTTATCCAAGAGCTAGAGCTGCTTTGCCAAAGTACAAGGTTTTGGAATTCCAGCCTTTCGATCCTGTTTCCAAGAAGGTTACCGCTTTTGTTGAGTCCCCAGAGGGTGAGAGAATCATCTGTGTCAAGGGTGCCCCATTGTTTGTTTTGAAGACTGTCCAAGAAGACCACCCAATCCCAGAAGACGTTTTGGAGGACTACGAGAACAAGGTTGCTGAGTTTGCTTCCAGAGGTTTCAGATCTTTGGGTGTTGCTAGAAAGAGAGGTGAAGGTCACTGGGAAATCTTGGGTATTATGCCATGTATGGACCCACCAAGAGATGATACCGGAAAGACTGTTAACGAGGCTAGAGTTTTAGGTTTGAGAGTTAAGATGTTGACTGGTGATGCCGTTGGTATTGCTAAGGAGACTTGTAGACAACTAGGTTTAGGTACCAACATTTACGATGCTGAGAGATTAGGTCTAGGTGGCGGTGGTGACATGGTTGGTTCTGAATTGTACGATTTCGTTGAGAACGCTGATGGTTTTGCTGAGGTCTTCCCACAACACAAGTATAACGTTGTTGAGATTTTGCAACAAAGAGGTTACTTGGTTGCCATGACTGGTGATGGTGTTAACGATGCTCCTTCCTTAAAGAAGGCTGATACCGGTATTGCCGTCGAGGGTGCTTCCGATGCTGCCAGATCTGCTGCTGATATTGTGTTCTTGGCTCCAGGTTTATCTGCTATCATTGATGCTTTGAAGACCTCCAGACAGATTTTCCACAGAATGTACTCTTACGTTGTTTACAGAATTGCTTTGTCCTTGCACTTGGAATTGTTCTTAGGTTTGTGGATGACCATCTTGAACGACTCTTTGAACATTGAGTTGGTTGTTTTCATTGCTATTTTCGCCGATGTTGCTACCTTAGCCATTGCCTACGATAACGCTCCATACGACATGAAGCCAGTCAAGTGGAACTTGCCAAGACTATGGGGTATGTCCATTGTTATGGGTTGTATTCTAGCTGTCGGTTCCTGGATCACTTTGACTACCATGTTCATGTCCAAGGGTGGTATCATTCAAAACTTCGGTTCTATTGATGGTGTCTTGTTCTTGCAAATCTCCTTGACTGAGAACTGGTTGATTTTCATCACCAGAGCTGCTGGTCCATTCTGGTCTTCTGCTCCATCCTGGCAATTAGCCGGTGCCGTTTTGATTGTCGATATCCTAGCTACCATGTTCACCTTGTTCGGCTGGTGGTCTCAAAACTGGAACGATATCGTTACCGTCACCAGAGTCTGGGTTTGGTCTTTCGGTGTCTTCTGTGTCTTGGGTGGTGCTTACTACATGATGTCTACTTCCCAAAAGTTCGACGACTTCATGAACGGTAAGGCTACCAAGGAGGCTCCACAGCAAAGATCCTTCGAGGACTTCTTGGCTGCCATGAGAAGAGTCTCTACCCAACACGAAAAGTCTTCTTAGATTATTTAGTGACGTTTCTATGAAATTAGATCAATAACTATCTATTGCAGGTCTTTTATTCCATCTCCTATTAACATTTTTTTTGAGTGGATATAATTCTTAATTACTAATATTGTTTTCTATCGTTTACCATTAGTGAGTTATGTATTAATCCTTTTTGTTTTACCCTAAAATAACTCACAAAATTTTACTTTAACTTTATATCTTTTACTTGTCTTGATCAAGAATAAAACACGTGGAGCTATGCTCCAGAATCTATCAATTATGTGCTATTTTCCAAACTTGTTGTAGAAGTCCTCACGGGCCTGTTTCAATTCCTTTGTGTAGTTGTAGTAGCTTGCGTCGTTCTTGACCTGGTCGATATCTTTGAAGTTGGCGTTGAAGCACCTGTCGATTCTCACCTGGGCGCCTTGCATCTCTTCAATGGACCCGAGACTGGGGTAGTCGAACATTGTGAAGGCCATTTTCTGGATTGTGCAGCAGTTGTAGAAGAACTCCGCCAGCCGGTCACACTCGTTGTTGCCGGCCCCCATGCTTGTCATCTTGTCCCACAGGCCCTGTTTCTCCAGACATCTAAAAAAGTTCAATTGGTGTTCTGAGCAGTTGGTGAGCACAGCTTCCCGCTGGTCGTTGCTTCTTCTGTACCTGTCTATTTCGATATCGGACAAGCTGGATGGGTAGTTTGAACTGCGCTGTTCTCTCTTGTCGACCGCCGTCCGATCCACGGGCTTCTTGTCCTCATCGTGTGCTTCTTGCGCTGCCTCTTGCGCTGGCTCGTGCCCGCTTTCCCCGGGCCCTGTGCCACTGCTCTGTCTCCGCAGTATGTTCTTGAACTCTCTGTCACTTAGACCTGACTCCTTCCTGTCTAGATACGCCTCCAAGTCCTCCCTTATGTTCAGTTTCGGCTCACCTTGTCTGCTCTCATTATCGCCGGCCTCTTTTGCTCTGAAAAACCACCCCATTGTGGTTTCCACTTGTATTGCTGTGTATGTCTGCCTATATGTCCGCCTCTGCTAGTCCGTGTCTACCACCGTGATACTGCTCGTTGTTCTTCTAGTTCTAGCCCTCCTAGCTCTTCTACCTTTCCCACTCCCCCCTCCCTCTCTTCTCCAGTTATCACCAACCTCGCCGGCTCCTGGAAAAACCCCGCCTTTCTGCCTCTTTTAGCGGCCCGCCATTTGGACAGGGAGGGTTGACAGGGAGTGGACTTGGAGTGGGCAGGGACTTGGAGTGGACTTGGAGTGGGCAGGGAGTGGACAGGAAGTGGACTTGGAGTGGGCTCGGAGTGGACAGGAAGTGGACTTGGAGTGGACAGGAAGTGGACTTGGAGTGGGCTCGGAGTGGACTTGGAGTGGTCAGGGAGTTACCAGCAAGTGGTCTCCGTATGTGCTGTTAGCTGGAGCAGTGAGTGGGAGCAGTGAGTGGTTTCCCAGTAGGCGGGAGCAGTGAGTGGGCTCGAAGTGGATAAGTAGGGCAGTAAGTAGTGTAGTAAGCGGGAGCAGTAAGTGGACTTGGAGTGGTTAGGGAGTTACCAGCAAGTGGTCTCCGTATGTGCTGTTAGCTGGAGCAGTGAGTGGGAGCAGTGGGTGGGAGCAGTGAGTGGGAGCAGTAGGTGGGAGCAGTGAGTGGTTTCCCAGTAGGCGGGAGCAGTGAGTGGGCTCGAAGTGGATAAGTAGGGCAGTAAGTAGTGTAATAAGCGGGAGCAGTAAGTGGACTTGGTGTGGACAGTGAGTGGACGGCAAGTGGGCAGGAACTTGGAGCAAGTAGTACGTATGTGCAGTAACTGGGCTGACAGCAAGTGGGAGTAGGACCGGGTTTACGTACCTACTCCTAGTGGGTTCCCTATATGCTAGGAGTAGCTTGTAGTGTAAGTACATTTAACATCTCACTTTGACACCAGCTGGAAATGGTATCGGTTTACGTATGCCTCAAGTGGGTTTTAGCCATTAACTCATGCTATACACATCCAATAAGTAAACCTATTAGGCCTTCATTTACATTGCAAGCAACCAGGCAAAATCCGACATATCTGTGAGTGCATGCTTAATTCATTACATATATAACCACAAGTTTATTCCTAAGTTATCCATAAGTTTATTTATACATCCATCTCGTAGGGTACGCCCTAAGTTTAAGTCCTTTACCCTCCTCCTCTCCATTGCCACACACTCCTCACGTCACTCTTGAATAACCTCACTATACAACATCTCACTCTCCTTCTCAACCCTTTCTACCTCCTTCTCGTCCAGCACCTTATTCGAATCGCTCGGTAGTCCTAGCCAATCGCAAGGCTCCGTCTCTGGAAGATCTCTAACCCACTGCTCGTAATCTTCAAACTTGTACGAGTCGGGTATGTACAACGCTTCTTTAACCGCATCATTAGTCTCAAACAGATCAAATCCAGCTTCATATATCTTCATATTGATCAGGCTTCTAGCCAAGTCGACAATAAACTGCAAATCGCCCATATCATCAACCTTACCTCCAAAGACAATCCTAGAAGTGTAATTGATGATCATGTCGTAAGGAATATCCTCAGGTGACATGTTGGTTCTGTCAACACCCTTTGAAAGCTGATGCAGAGATTCATCAATCACAAATTTACCCGCCTTCAAGTCATTAGTGTTGAACTCGTAATTCTTCTTGAACCCAATAGGAGCATACCTCATCTTTCCTCTGAGAATTGAGTACATCCATGCTAGCACAAAGTACAACTTCTTAACCTCAATAGGCTTGATGCCAGATTTTCCTAAATTCAAGGTTGAGTTTCTGAATAAGAGACTCTCACTCATAACAAGCTTAAGGCTTGGATTGGTTTCAAACATAATCTGTCTGGCAGACCTCAATAGAACTGTTGGAAGCTTGGAGTTGATCTGACAAGTCAAAAATATCTTACAGCCCTTAGAGTTCTCAATACCTTGAACAAGGCTGAGGACCGTACCCGACAACTCATTGGACATCTGCACATTTTCAATGATGAGCCAGTCCCCAGTTTTCAGAGACTCTGCGATCAGCTTTCTCACCACTGTAATTCCTTCACTTGAGCCCATTGCATAGGATCTGAAACGTTTACCGGAAGATGCGTCAAAAAGCTCATTAATCTTTGCTGTCGGATCAAATCCTTCAGAGGATCTCAACACAATCACACTATTGTCTTCAATAATGTCAGAAATAGAACATTCGTCTAAGCGGTCAAAATCAATGTCCAGGTCGCTGTTTAGTGTTAGGATATGTGACAAAACTGTTTTCAAAACTATCCTATCCTTTTGTAGCAAAGATATCGAAGAGCATCGGTAAACTTCTCTCAAAAACACATCAAAGAGACTCTCCACGCCATAGTCGTCTTCTTTGATGAATTTCAAAGCATGATTGAAGATATCAAAAATATGAGTATCGGGAAACCTGTAGTTTTCATTAAGTTTCCAGATTTTGTCGAAAAGGTCATGGACTGTTGCGTAGAATTTGGCAACCGGTAAATATGTTTCCATGATCAAGTCTGTTTTCTGGAGCACGTTAGATGACTCTTCCAACTTGGCACGAATGTCTATCACCTCTAGTTTAATCGCCTCCAGCTTGTGAACCAACTCTGTATTTTCCAGTAAATTGGATTCGGATTCATTCAAAGACACCAAGAGATCACTTTCTAAATCTTTGAATTTTTGCTGTCTTTCACCGTTAATAGCCAACAACTCTAATCTTTGCTTTTCTAACGTAGGGTACTTTCCCTTTAGTACACAGTTCAATGACTGCTTGACGAGTGATGCACTGGTGAACGTAAAGTTTAAAACTTTCATTCTACTGGAAGCAAACAGCGGCACACTAACGGACGGGTCCTTGGTGTAGACGTAAAGCTTGAAATTTGGAGACAGATCAACAGCTTTCTCTCCAATTCTGACCACATTACGGCCACCAACAAGTTCAATATCTTTACCTAGCAATCGATTAATAATAGGATCAAAATATTGCCCGTCTTGAATCAAAATAGAACCACCAAACCTTATGCAACTCTCTAATTGCTTGACAAACCCATCATCCAAGAAACTGGTAATAACAAGCTGCTTTGGTTTGGTTTCTTTAACCAGAAATTCTAAAATCTGTCCTGATGGATCTATTATAAACGGAAACCGGTCTGAAGTGTTGGATGTTAAAATTGATGTGTTTTCCAAAAACAGCTGGTCATTTGGTAGACCATTGCGGTGCCAACTAAGAACATCACTAGACTTAGTAGTAAACGAAACAAAATCAAAACTCTCGGAAAACTTGATATTATAAGTCTTTAGCTTGCTTTTCAAATGCTTCACAAAATTATATCTTCTAATTTGATCAAAATTACCACAGTAAGTCATAAAGGACGCTGCTAAAACAGAATCACCAATAACGTTCTGGCTCTGTTCCTTAAACTCAGTAATACTTGAGCCCCAACGGGATCTTTCGTCTCTCAAGCTCTCCAGAAGCTTGTTGCTTCTGCTCACCTTCAATTCAACATCTTGCATCTCTTGTTTGATATGCTCCGCCTCTCTGATAATACTGCTATAATCAGATTTATATGACTCTATGTTTGTCTCCAAATCATTAATCATACCATCTAAAGCTATTAATTTATTCTTAGTTTGTATCAGTTCGGTTTCAAGTGCTTTAACCTCTTTTCTCAGAGGCTCAACCCTTGTAGATATAGAAGCATATCTAAGCTGAGCCTGAACCCACAAAACTAGTGGACCACATGCCTTGCTTGCTCTATTCACCGCTTCAAAACTGAAATTTGGCTGAGAAAGATAAGTAGCTTCCATAAAATTGGAAATTTCCTGTGTCAAGTGCTTGTCACTATCAAATGTAACAATATTGGCAATAAAGTCATCCTTTCTAATGGCAGATTGAACATCTCTCCAAGAGCGCACATCATAGCCTAAAAGAACACACACCGACTCCAGGGTTAACTTTATAGGAATAGGAGGATTCAGCATAGATCTCAACTCTGTAAGATGTTGCTTTTTGATGTCTTTAACACCCTTTTGAGCTTCTTCAATTAACGGTTCAACTTCACGCAAATCTTCCAGAACGATTTCCCGTCTCTCTCTAATTCTTTTCTCCTGGCTTTCTAACAGTTTCTGAATTTCAAAGGAGGCATCCTGCTTTCTTTCCGCTTCATTTTGGTCAACAATCATTTTGTCAAGCATTTCTCTTGCTTGTTTTTCTTTAATGCCTAGCTGCTGCTTTTTCTCCGTCAATCCTTCATTCAATTCCTTTAATTTCAGAAGCGTTTCTCTCAATTTGTTCAGACCAGTATTGACATGGCTTTGATGTGCTTGAGACTCCAGCTCCATTTTTGTAAATATTGACCTAAAGTTTTGAATGAGCTCTATAAACTTTCCTGGAGAGAATGCATGCTTCAAAGCTAAATCCAAGCCGTAATGAACCTCAACCAATGCATCAATAACCACATCTCGGTATGTTTTGGTGGACCTTGCTCCATCTGACAATAAGCTGGGGTTAACTTCGTAATTAGAAAGATCGATTGGCAACGTGTGTAAAAGCTCAAACGCAATTTCACAAGCAGAGTTTTCTTTCCAATTACCCATCCAATTTAAGACACATCTGTTAAACAAAGCCGGAGAAGAAATGATCTTAGGTGCTCCTTCAGCATAAGGATCATCAATGGTAAAGACAACATGGAAATTTCTGGCTATTTGTTGAGTAAACCATCCATATAATTCTTCATCCGTTTGTAAATATAGGCCCTGCTCTTGAGAGGACTTAGAGCATGCTGACATTAGAGACGCAAAGTCATCATCCTGGAATAAACCAGGAATCTCTGCATTGGCAAGCAAAGTATTGATTCGCTCAATAAAAGCAGCATCTAAAATGGTGGACTGATCAATTATGAAACATGTCTTTTCTCCTTCAGCACCGGCTCTGAATAGAAGCTTTCTTAAAGTTTTGTCAAAGTCTTCCAGGTTGTATCCTCTGGAAACACACAGTTGAAAAGACTTTATGCCATTCATCCAAGCCACAAATTTCGTGAGTACTGTCTTTCCACTACTACTTGGACCGACCAAAATTAGATGCCCTTGGCTATTTTTAAGAACTCTATCAATTCTTAAAACATGATCCAAAAGGTCCCTATAAAGAACCAGCGATACATTCATTTCCTCTTCACTAAAGACTCTCACTTTATCCTGAACAAAAGAGCGTAGCTCTTCTTCATTCACTGGTTCGTACTCAAAACTCAGCCAGTTTGAATAAAATATAGGCAGTGATAAAATAGCCTTCAAATCCAGGTTTGGGAAGTGCTTCTCTGCAACACGATAAATCAGGTCTTTAGTCCACTGTCTTTCTTCTTCGGTAGATAGTCTGTCCGAAAATAAACGGAATGCTTCATGTGCCCATATTCTCACCAATCCGTCAATACTGAGCTTTGTCAAAGGTCTAATCGCTTCATATATACCCCTAATCCATCTTGTCAATTCTCTAGGAGAATAGACGTAGTGCATTTTGTCATCTGCAGAAAAATGCTTTTTAGATTCCCTATAGATTTCAACCATAGAATCAGTAAGATCGTCCGAAAACGTCAATAGCTCTGGAATACATGTAAGAGAAGCACGACTAAAAGTCCGGTAAATCTGAACCAGAGATTCTTGACCAGGATAATCAATCATAATTACAGAGCAGTGACGCAAAAATCTATTGCACAGAGGGGTTCTACCTGGGTCTGTAGGTGGGTTACATGCTCCAACAAATTGAATGTTCAAGATGGAAACCCAAGAATGATCCTCCTTTCTCCAGAATCCCCCCTGCTCAGTCAGCTGCCGCAGAAATGATATAGTTGTCTGTGTGCCGAATTTATCAGCCTGTGGCAAGTTGATCTCATCACAAAATACCACCAACCATTTGCCTGTTATAGACGGTGTCAAAACACTGCCATTTGGTGTTTTCTTGTATACACAGTATTGCTCCATTGTTTTCAGAATTTGGTTGGGATTGGAATCTTTGGAAAGATTAAGACCAGCAAAGATGAAATCACTTGACCTTCTAAGTGAGGACAAAAATGTCATCGTCTTACCAGAACCCGGAGGACCACATAGGATCACAGGTCTGCGCTCGTTCAATAGGGAATAGATGAGGTCTTCGTGTCTCAATGTATCCACGGTTGGAATCACAACATCTGGTTGTGTAACCATATACGGCTCGATGGAAGTCACAGTCACCTTTTTGTGGAATGAGCTCCATTTAAAATGATCTGAGTTGATGCTAGCATAGACCAACGAATCTTCTAAACCATCCTTATATGGTGCAAAACAAGGAATTAGAAATAAGTCCTCTGAAAACGCATGTCTTTCGTCAAGAGTTGAGTCGCCTAAAAACGCCCAAACTAAAGATATCAATATTTCCTTTATGACAAAGGCTTCAGCTGTGGCTGTCAGGGATGGAGCTTCTTTCACGGAGCTTAAAAACTCCTTAAACTTTATGTTCTGCAAGGCAAAGAAGGTCTCCATACAGCGATCAAGAGTATGGGTCATCACATGGGAGTATTTGCAGCTCATCTGCCATATTTCATCAATTAATGAATTTGCTAGTACAGCCTGTAGTATTTTGGAGAAAACAGAGCTGACACTACCTGTTTCTCCGTCATTGATTTCTCGTTCATAAGCATCTGAATCCACTCTAAATTCATTAAAGAAATGAAAATAAAGATCACTATCTTGGTATAAAGAGGAATTCAACCAAATGACACCACATCTACTGACAGTCGCTGGCGTTGCATAGTTAAGGTTCTCCACCTCGAAAACCAGTTTGATATTTGGTAATAAAGGAATGCGTTCACCATTAGGCAAGGTCAGCTGCTTATTGTCATCTAGGACACTATTCAAATTCTCAACCCAATTGGGATCAACATCTCCATCAAATATAATCCACACCTGTTTAGACAATTCTCCTCTTAGATTAGCATTAACCTTCCTTAATATGGAAGTAAACACACCGTCAGTCCAATCCCTCGTGGCATAATCTAGTCTACCAAATAGCTCTGTCTTTCCAATCACTTTCGGATCAATACGATACTTAAGTATGTCCTGGTTTGAAATCGAAGCCGATGCATCAATTAAGCAGTCAAGTATTGTGGTTTTACCGCAGCCCGGCTCGCCAACAAGAATGATTCCATGGTGGGTGCTCTGGATTTCGTATATTTGGACAGCTTTTTTCAACCAGTTGGAAGAAGGAATAATATTACTAGACTCGGCTGACTTTCTAAGGGATTCTATCAGTTCCTCATTAATGCAAAGTTGGTCAAACCCAACATTCAAGGTCTTCAAGGCTTCCTCAAATACAGCTTCATCACCTGGAACCAGCTTTGGAAGCACAACATTGTGCAGACCCCTAGCTACTAATTTGAGTTCAAATTCTTCCGATGAGTTGTCAATAGCATCCAATGACTGTCTTTTCAAAATGCCACAGCTTCTTAAAACAGACTTTAAAGCACGAAGCCCAAAGTCGTAATGAATTTGGTCTGAGCATTTTTGTTTGAGATTTTCAAATATAGAAACCATTTTGACTGATATGGACTTGCTATTATAAAAGCCCTGAGAGACTAGAATGGCTCTAGAAATACCCTGGGTGTCGGGTTTTGTGACAGGATAGGTTCTGTATCTGTTTTTAAGGTTGTCTGGTAGTATAGATCTACCCGAATAACCGGGGTTGCTCGTTATGAATATGCCCGTATTTTTATCAATAGATATTTTATTGCCTAAAATCTCTGTTGGTTGGCTGTCTGAGCTGCCTAACGAGTATTCAATCTTACCGATTTCGGTCGAAATAGCAGACAGCATATTCGCCTCTAGTCTGTTAAATTCATCGAAACAACCCCACGAACCGGTACGGCAAATACCAATCAAAATACGGCTCACAGCTTGATAATCAAAAGTTTCATCACAGCAGAAAACCAGAACCAGCCTTCCAAGGTTGCTACCTAAATATTTGACGGACTCTGTCTTACCGGTACCCGCTGGACCGTAAAGAGACCCACCGAGCTTCTGGTTCAGTGACTCCGTCAAAGCAGCGTGACAATCATTGACGGACGGGGTATGAACAAGTCTGCTTGGCACACCTAAGTATTCGTAACCATACACAAATGATGCATTTCCTTGTTTCACCATCAGATTATCTAAGGACCCGGGCACAGTTTCCTCAAGATAGTACCTCTGTTGAGATAGCCAAGAGAAACTATTAATGCTACCTTTAGCTCCCAGTATTTCTGACGTGACACTTTCGTGGTGCAGCATCTGTATTATTATATTCTCAATCTTCAACCGCAACAGATGGTCAAAATCGTTTAGCAATAACTTTGTTAATGACTTCATCAGTAATTGTTGTTTCTTATGCAAAGTCTCCAAATTCCCAGCGACTATGTCCTTTTCCATTAACCTTGTCCACAATAACTCGAAAGACAACTGACATAATTGGTTTGGATTTGATTCAATCCACTTTAACAAATCAGAATCAAAGCTTCCAGATTCCCAAAGAGCTAAAAGAGAGGACAAGGTATTGTGTAGCATAAACGAAAGTGAGGTCTTAATCTCAGTTTCTAACAAGGATAGCCACTCGTGAAGAGCAGGATTGTTAGCTAAAGACACAGGAGTCTTGAAGATCAATGTTTCACCTTCAATTGAAGTGACACCAGTTATCAACCGCAAAATCTCATTATACTCAAGTTTAGAAACTCCAATAAATAGCTTTTTGATATGCTTTGAAAGAACCGTGACATCTTTGGAATTTCCAATAATTTCAAGCAAATCTTCGTTACCAATGAAATAAAACCTAGGCCACTGTTCTCTTTGATTTTCTAAATAACCCAATAACGACTTAATGATATTCTTCAATGTCTCGGACGTTCTCGACAATATTGGCTGCATGTCCACAATAGTGAGAACATCCAGAACCAGCAAAGATTTATACACAGGCTTGAGAAGAGAGAGCAATTCTGATGTGACATTCGAAAATCTAGTAGACTCAATTGGTAGTAATCTCTTGATTTCACTGTTTTTCAAGAAAATCCCTGATAAATAAACCCACTGTCTTTGAACGTCTATCCATGTATCCAGCAATCCGTGTAAAGTATTGAGTTTCTCCTCTAATCTAAGACACCTTTTCTCGAATGTAGTGAAGTATGGCGAAAGCTTCATTGAAGACAAAGAATTGAGATCCTCGGAAATCTTAGAGAACCAGTTATCCCAACCTCTAATCAGTTGAACTTCGGTGCTAAACTGCAATATGTCAAATGTGGCCGTGAACCAAGATTCCTCAATTGAATTAACACATGATTCTAGTGAGTCCTCCCCTTGGGCTCTTTGAATGATTGATTTCAAATATTTTTCGTTTGCAAATACATCAAGATCAAGAACATTCTGTAAAATGATGTTTTTAGGAGCATTCTGAATTAGCTTCAATTTCATGAAGATCATATTCCAATGACGGTCATGGATAAAACTTGATTGAAGTCCTTTAAGGGTCGGAATACTCTTGATTATTTTCTTAATGGCTTCTTGGTTTTCTTCAAAGGCAGAATATTGACGGGCTGCAATGGGCATGTTCCTAGAATCTCTCAAGATCTCATCAAGCGACTTTTTAAGCTCAAACATAGAAACTTCACTCCATTTCTGTTGTCCAACCTCCAACAACGAGTTCTTTAGTATACCAATGGAATCCCAAACTGAACTTAGCTCTATGATTTCTTGTATTTGTTCAGCAACATTGAGATCTTGGTTTGGTAATAAGTTTAAAAATGCACAGGCTTTTAGCAAATATTTGTTCTGCTGGTCTAAATTAACAAATTGGGAGTGGAAGGATTTCAGACAAGCCGTTGCAGTATTTGAATCTGCACAATTGCCAACTGGTCTGTCAGAAATCCATTTCTCCTTCAATAAAGTGCAATCTTCAGAGAGTTGGTCAAATTGTTTTTCAATAATGCTAGTAACAGTCGAAAAGTTAGCCAATACAGAATCGGTTCTCATCTTAATCAAATCAGTTAAAGAACTGAAATCAAATGCGATCTGCTCATAGTACAGCCAATCAGACGCTAACTTGAATCTCGCATTATGTATTTGTTGCTGGCCCTCCTTAAGCAGTTGAACACTTTCAGTTGATTCACTGACAAAAGAATTGGCATCAAACAAACAGACCAGCACCTCAATCAAGACTTTTGGATTTCCAAATGTGATTCTCAGTGATTCTAATCTATTTTTGTAATCCAAAGCAACTTTATCGACTTTCTTGAATTCGGCACCGAGTATAACTGAGAATTCTGACAGCAAGAGCTTATGCCAATAATCGTATTGCGTATTAACTCTAAATTGAACTTGACTGTAATCAATTGTCAATGCTCCAAAATTTCTAAACGTTTCCACTGTATCAATTGCTGCCTTGGACTCTTTAATCTCAGCTAATGCTATATTCCATTTGTTGATATCAGTTCCCAAGAGAGCTTTCAGACTGTCTATCTCGATTTCCCACAGAGATTGGAGCTTCGTCCAATTCTCTACAAATTTCCTGGCTTCTGTAAGCTGTAGGTCCACTTTGCTAATGCAATGGTAGTATTCATCTAGTACAAACTCCAATAAGTTTGCAAATGTTGAGATGCTCATGGTGGCATCTTGGGTGCTCTTAATGTCAAACTTTTCTTTAAAGACCATATTCTGGGTTGTTGTTATCATAATTATTTCATTGATATCTGAAATATACTCCTCTTTAGTAACTTCAAGTCCCGGGGTGACCGAAACCATCTCGTTTTGCATAACAATACGGTGAATCTTACTTTCATTCAAGGGAGTGCCGACATCCGAATCGATTGAAGAAGCAAAAAGCCATAGTTCCGCCTTGCAACGCTCTAGGAGAAGATCAAATAGAGTCTCATTAAGTCTATCCACAAGCAAGTCAACATTAGAAAAACCATTTAATAAAAGTTCATTAACAAGATTTTGAATGTCTGATATAAGAGCTGCAAAATTATCAGCCGAATAAGAACAATCTTTAAATCCATTCAAAATTGACGAAAGCTGCTTTTTAAATTTAATCAAGGATTCGTATTTGTGCAGAAGTTCGTTGATATGGTTTTCAAACAATACCGCAGCTTTTAATACAGCAACTTCCCGCATTTCGTTCATATTCAACTCCATTAAATCTTGCGCTCGGACAAGGTCTCCCCATTCAGCGCTCGATATAATGGAGATATATCGGAATGCTGTTTCCAAGAAGGGTATGAGGATAATCTTTAGCTCACCTAAAGAATCAATAAAAGAAATCGCAAGTTCCAAATTAACGAATGATTCTTTAAGACTTTGGACATAAGGATAAATTGATCTCACAGAAGATGCTATTGAATGGATCTTTCTGGGTATTTCGTATCCCATCAGCATCAAATTCTTAACCTCTTCAGCTATTT
The DNA here is from genome assembly GCA_003706635.2 of Ambrosiozyma maleeae (nom. inval.). NCBI lineage: Eukaryota > Fungi > Ascomycota > Pichiomycetes > Pichiales > Pichiaceae > Ambrosiozyma > Ambrosiozyma maleeae (nom. inval.). Next base: position 146,765 of record PPLV02000024.1, on the reverse strand, counting down.
GAAAGCTTTTATCATCAAAATTCAATGCCAGCTTTATTTCCGTACTTGAACCCTTCTCAATCCAGATAATTCCTTGTTTAGTTATTGGGCTTTCAATGGCCAAAAGAGTTTCAGTAACCCAATCATTAAACAAGGCTTCTGAGTTCAGTTTTTGCTGCAACACTGTGACTTCGCTGTGAATCTTCTTACCTTCGGGGTAAAGTGGCCAGTCTTTGGTTAAAACCAATTCTAATCTAGAAATGAGAAAACCCAGCCTGTATAGCATCTGGTTAACCCACAAAATTGTACTTGACAAAGGGGTTATCCGTCTCGATTGTATTATTTGTTGTGAAAGCAATTGGCTGTCAAACTGGCTCTGTAGCATGCTAATCTGATCCTGCACCACAGATAAAAGCTGTGTTTGATATTCTTGTAAAGCTATTTTGATATTTGGCCTGGTTAACAGGTAGCCAAATTTTTCAAATAACAAAAACATCTCATTCGGTGATTTTGCAGAGTTTAAAGTTGTTTTAAGTAATGTTGCAATATCGCTTTCAATAGAAACTAATCTCGTGTTATATTGCTGTTCCGAATTAGAAAATCTCTTGTTGCCTTCATTGCTGAAGTCAAAACACTCCACCGTTCGAACTATATCAAATGCAAGATCTATCTCATTAGTTAGTTTAAAGTCATCGACATGCAAAGCACTCAGTAGTCTTTTGAAGTCTTTGCAATTTTCCTCGTGCTTGTTTCTGAAGTTGTATATATCATCTATTCTGCTTCTTAATTCCTTATTTGAAGTGGAGATCTTCACTAGGAAGAAGGTATCTGATCGCGTACGTATTAGCTCTCTTATAAGTCCAGTCAGTTCTTTGGCGTGTTCATCGACATCATCCAAGATTTTGAGGATGTGTCTGATTGTTAAAATTGAGTCCTCAAACTCAGTGTTCAGTAAGCTTGCCTTTTTCACCAGTTCGATCAATTTAGAGTTGATATCCTTGCAAATTGCCTCTGTCAAATCAATTGATCTCTCAATAGGATATTTGGTTATTCTTAGTTTTTTCAAATGAGTGAAAGTGGAATCGATGGCCAACGTCAGCTTATCTAGGGTTTGTGAGGACAGTAGATCATTAATTGGCAAATCCTGCAAGATAGAATTATGCATGGAGCATTCATTTAGAGATTCTTGAATGCCCGTATCGGCTATAAATGTAGTTGTGGTATGATATCTTTTAGCCTGTCTCAGAACGTCCAAAGTCAATAAAATCTCCCTACTGTTCAATTGTTCCTTCAGTGAGTTCAATGCTAGTGATTTGGAATTCCAAAAGCTGATCTCCTCTGTAACAGAATCAGACTCGGAAATGTTGTGAGATAGCAAGACGATGGTTCTTACTTGTTTTATCCATCCGTTCAGTATATGCTGCAAGCTATTCAAAAAGGATGAGTTCTCTAAGAGACTTTTATCCAAGAGATCTGCGGTTATTTGAGAAACGCTTAGGTCCTCATTCTTCTCCAGCACCAATCTGATCTGCTGGTGGGCACTAATGAGAAGGTTTGGAATGGGGATCTCTTGCTGCAGGTGTTGCAAAGAGAGTACTAGCTCATGGAGTTTCTTCTTCGAAGCATTAATCGACTGGGAATTGGTCTCTGTGAAATTCTCTCTGTTGGATAGATTGCTGAAGTAAGGGACAATACTAGTGCTGAAAAAGGACTTTAACCTCTCAAAGTTCCCGGATTCGAAAGGTAGCTTTGTCACCAAGATCTGGGCCTTCCAGTGTGAATCAGCCAGCAGTTTACCCCTCGATTTAGCGATGATCACAATGTTCAGCGGGTGCTGTGTTAGAGAGGACAGGCTCTCGCTGACCGCAAAGCGTGCACAAGATGAATCTGAAACCAGATCAAGTTGGGAGATGTTCCATGTTAGTATCGCCATTCTGGCGTGTGCCGGCACGCATTCAATGTCACCATGTACTCACTTTCGGGCTCATTCGCCTCATTTTCAAGCAGAAATACACCGTGCTCCTCAGCAGAATCTGCAAACTCGCCTAGAAGCCTTTGCGACAGCTCATCCTGAATCGTAGCCCTGAGCTCATCTGCCGGAACAGACAGCACTGCCGATGAGATCTGCTCTATATATGACGACAGCTCGCCCACACACACGGTCCCGGCTGCCTCCTGGTCCATGGCCCCCTTCGGCCCGGTTTCCTGTGTCATCCTGCTCGGTTGTCTGCTAATCCACTGGCGTATACAGCCTGTTCCGCTCCGTGGATCTTATCCTCTGGCTGCCTGTCTTCAAGGGCTTTAATGTCATTTCATTGTCTTTGTTTTGATTTCGAAGCCCGTCAAATTCCCTGTCGTGGCGCGTCGGTGTGCTGACGCGATGTGTTACGTAGGCGCGTCTATGATAGAGGCTTACGCGATGTGTTACGTAGGCGGGGAGCCTATATCGAAGGGTGGATTTAGAGGGCACGGGGGTAGAAGGAGCAGAAGGAGTAGAGGGAGTAGAGGGAGTAGAGGAAGTAGAGGAAGTAGAGGGAGTAGAGGGAGTAGAGGAAGTAGAGGAAGTAGAGGAAGTAGAGGGAGTAGAGGAAGTAGAGGAAGTAGAGGGAGTAGAGGAAGTAGAGGGAGTAGAGGGAGTAGAGGAAGTAGAGGGAGTAGAGGGAGAGATGCTCAAGCAGTGCTGGTTTGCTCAGCGCAGACGTGTGTCCTGTATATCAAAGGGTGGATTTAGAGGACACGGGAGGGCTGGTTAGAGGACATGGGAGGGGATAGAAGAAGCAGACGGAGTGGATGGAGTAGAGGGGGCAGGGCGTAGAGATCTGCTAAGAACTGGACCGAGCTGGTAAGAGATGTTCAAGCAGCGCTGGTTTGCTTGGCACAGGCGTGGTTCCTGTATATCAAAGGATTTATTTAAAGAATACAGGAAAGCAAATCAGAAGGACATTACAGGAACATGGAGAAATATAAATAAAAAGAAATAGATAAATAGACGAATAAAGAGAAATAAAGATTCGCCAACAAATGGTCAAACTGTGCCTGATTGCTCAGCATAGGCATGTTCCCTGTGCACTGCAGAGATGATCTTTTCTTCAAGCTGTGTGTGGGGCACAGGGTTCATCATCTGGTCTAGATGGTAGTCGTCATCAACATCCTCGGACGTAAGCATGAACTCCGTCTTGATCTCTTGGTGGAACCTTTCGGGACCAAGCAATATGACAATAAGCAAGAAGCCAAACACGCAGCCCATAAAGATAGACATCACAAGACCATAATTATATGCCCCAGCTCCTTTGTGTTCCAAAGGAAATCTAGACCCAATCTGCGCTTCAATAGTGGATGAGGCTGATGATGCTAGGTTACCCAACTGGTATGCTGTACCAGAGATCATGGTTCTCAATGACGATTTGGAGCACAACTCCGTCAAATGAATTGGAATGACACCCCAGGCACCCATAACAGCAAACTGCAAGAGGAAGCCGCAGCCCATGATATAGTCTTGAGAATGTCTCATAAATGTACCGTAGATGAAAGCACCACCCCAGATGCAGCACATGGCAATGGCCAGTCTACGTCCCAAAAGCTCTGATGCCTGTCCCCAAAAGATTCCACCAGCAATGGCTCCCAAATTCACAACAACATTGGTGACGGTTATGGCATCCGCTGACAATAACGCTTGCTTCTTTAGCATTGTTGGAAACAAGTCTTGGGACCCATGCGACATAAAATTGAAACCAGACATCATAAAAATCAAGTAGACAATCATTGGCCACTCCGTTCTAAAGGTCTCTTTCAATTCTGACCAAAAAGTGATCTTGTCCAAGGCTTCTTCTTCAGAAGAAAACCCTGCAGCTCTTGCTTCTTCAACTCTCAAATTGTGCAACCGTCTGGCTTCATTTAACTCTTTGAAATACTCTAATTCGTCAAACGTTAATCTCCAAATCAGCAATAGAAAAGGTGGGCCTGCCGAAAACCAGAACAAAGCTTTCCAGGTCTTGTTTGTCTGCTCAAACGCTCTGAAGAAAATTGTTGCAAAGATATAACCCAAATTGTAGCCAGGCAAAAAGATACCCGATAGAAACCCTCTGGACACCTGAGGGGCGTCTTCCAAGGCAGTGGCAGCAGCCAAACCGTAACAGCCACCCATCGCAACACCAAATAATGCTCTAATGGCTAGAAACTCTCTTAAAGTTTTCACAAAACCGGTTGCAATTTCCAACACAATGAACAGAAAATAGCAAGCAATTAGCGGGTATTTTCTACCATATTTATCACCGCAGTATCCAAAGATGATAGCACCCACAGATCTTAACATCAAAACCAATGTGATACCCCACGTAATAGAGGTGACGTCGACATTCAACGACTCTGCAATGGTGGATGCCGAGGCAGAGACACAGAAAAAGTCCATGGCATCAATGGTCCATGCTAAGAAGCCGTGTGCAAACAAGTTCCAGTGGTGAAGGCTCATGGCCCGTATTGCTGGTGTGGGGTTTAATGACTTGATGGTTACCTTTGAATCTTTCTGGAGTACTGGCAAGTCGAAAAGTGTACTGATTCGAGTTTTTAGGTAGTTGGCTATGTTGGCTCTTGATAAGTCCGCAGCAGGAGCTTTCTTTCTAGCCACGGCAATGAACTCCGTTTTGGAGTCCAAGCTGATGGAGTCTGCTGTTCTTCTAGATTCTATAGACATTGCAGAACGCACACCAGAGAAAAAGGATTTGAAAATAGTAGGCCAAGTACAATCTAATGAGATGATGAGAGAGACAGTACAGCAGACAGCATGTACGAGCTACAGTGGAACATACATTTTGGACAAGCAGGTCAAACACCACCAATTTTATATCTGGAAAACACGGCACAAGCATCACGCTTGCGACAGTGTGGGGAACCACACGGTGCCGGTTGTCCAACAATGCAAAACCCCAGATCCAGGTTAAAAACTTCAACAATAGAAAGGCTGAAATTTCTCTGGGGAGCTACGTGGGGCCTCGTCAAAGTATGGGCTGTGATAGGTCACTGGCGACAGCAATCTACAGCACATCAGACAATCGGGTACTGGCGGTTTGTCTGTGAGATAGGATCTGTGCTAGGTGTGTCCAATGCTGTGTCCAATGCTGGGGCCAATGCTGGGGCCAATGCTGGGGCCAATTCTGGGACCAATGCTGTGTGCTACATGATGTGTCCAATGCTGTGTCCAATGCTGTGTGCTACAAGATGTGTGCTACATGATGTGTGCTACATGATGTGTAGCTACCATCTATTTAATCCATGTTCAACCCGTGGCTGCTTGCTCCATGGTCATTGCACGCTTTCTCCACGCCGGTCTACTGCTGTCATCTCCTCTTTTCTATCTCTTTATGCTTTCTTAAACCCGTGTCCTCTTCTTTATCCCCTTTCATCATCTCTATTTCCTCTTCTCCCCTTTACGTCCTCTTCTCCCCTCTGTGTCCCCCTCTGCGTCCCCCTTTACCTCCTCCCTCATACCCCGTCTTATCCACGTCCACCCATCATCACCCTCCGTCCCTCCTTTCTCCGCTCACCGCTGCTAAACCACCAAACACTCCAGACTTGCTCTTGCTGCTACCGGGGGCCCAGAAACCCCTCCTAAATTTCAGGGTCCCTCTTTGATCACGGAAAAACGCCACTGTCTACCACCGCTCACCGCACAAACGTCACTCACGGGTTCTTGGCTCCCCCGCACCGCCGAGCGCGCCGGCCGACTCAGATATAGTGGCGGCTGCATTTACTTTTCACCCGCCACGATCTTGCTACGCCACATTCGGCATGTGGCGTACTGCCGTACGCTACTGGATGAATTGCCATGACAGCTCAAGACAGCTGGCTAGAGGCAGAAAGCTACAGAACAGATGCCACCCGAGATTGAGAAAGAAGGTGCACATCATATGGTTTTGGTTGGTTTAATTGCTTTGATTGCAAAGCATTTTATTGTCTTTAATCATACACACATTGCCATGTGACTCGAGTCCCCTTCACTCTGTAGTAGACTATTCCGCTCAAACACACGCACTGTAGTGCGTCTCCAACCAAGGCAGACATGCCATCCACATAGTCCCGGAGAAAGTGGTTCAAACAAACACAGAGGGCAGTGAAACAAGTCTCATCATATGAACACACATTTGGGGCCTCGCCGCTGCTCGTATCTCTCTCGGTTCCAATTGCCTGCATGCTCTTATCACTCATATGCGTTATGGCACTTGCTCTAACTGTATGGAAATCCCAGAAAAACCTCAGCTTGGGGTATTCAAGACAATCCAGGTCGTGGTCTTTGATCAATCTTCTCGACACGACATCAGAAGCCGGCCCAAATAGCATAGGCGCACTCATGTCTTTAGTATACCCTAATAATCCATCGTAGTACTGATGCGACATAAGATACTTGTCAAATATACTGAAGTAGCTGTCACAATGCTCGCATTTACAGCCGTTCCAAATCAGGTCAGACATTAGCTGCTCATAACAAGCTAGTGTTTCTATGAAATGGGGAACAACAAGAGTACAAAGGCTTGTCAGTCTGGGCAAGACTTTGCTATAAAGATCTCTTCTCTTGAGGTAATTACCTTCAAATCCATTTCCTATGTTGAAATCTTGTGGTGGGGTGTGCCTTATACTTAAATACTTCAAACAGTCATCACCATGCGGGAGATCTTTCAAGAATTCAGTGACACAGAAATCAAATTTTTCAGAATAGTTGTGATCCCTGTGTTCTGTGTGCTGAACAATGGCCAGTTTCTTTAATCTCCAATCCTGGCCCGCTTTCTTCAATAGTTGGCGGAAAAACCTGTACATACAGTCACAAGCCATGTCATCGCAGCCAACAAGTATCTCAAATTGATCCAATTTGGAGTAGTCTAAATGGCTTAAAAACTCCTCCACTAGTTTTCTAGGGACTTTATTGTAGTCGTTAAATCCGTGATAATTAACCAGCTTTAAAGCAGTTAAATTGTTGAAGAAATTACAATCGGCTCTTGTTTCCAATTCATTGGATAGCAACTTCAACAGTTCAACTGTAGACGACTCGTCATTCATTATCAAAGATTCAACGTTCTTGAGTAGTTCAATTATATGCCGCTTGTCACTGTCTTTCAATTCAAGCACACTGTTTGAGCGAATGTTATGGAACGACAGGTTCTTTGTTGCGGCATGTAATTTGGTCAGCACTTGCAAATCATCGTGGACATCGATCCTCTGTAATTTCGATAATCTCTGGTACTGCTCGGCTGTCAAGCTGTACTTGGATCTTGGATTGTTCAAAACTTCGAAATTGCGTAGGTTGATGCACGTGTGTTTGATCAGCTCAACCAACTCTAAATTAATCAAGTCTTTGGTGCCATGCTTGTCCTCGCCGTCATCATATATGAGAACCTCTTCCACGTAACTTAAAAGCTCTGGGTTCACAGTGAACGACTGCAGTAAAACCTCTTGGCGAACCGAAAATATCGTCTCATTAGCCTGTCTCCTCACCAATGGATTCCCAGAGACGCCAACAATCGTGAACTTATCGTTCAGATGAGAGTACTGTGATTCAAGTAGAGTTGATTCGCTCAACACTATGCTCCTATACAACTGCGGCTGCACAAGTGTGTAGAACTTGTAATTCGTGTACAACAGGTCCAGCTTACTTTGCTGTGGTAGATACGATATCACCAGTTCCAGAACAGCGTCCGGCAACTCCTCCAGCGACTGCATCCCCATCACCGCAGATTGCTCCTTTCTGAAAATCTCTCAGCTGTATCTAGCTGCACCGCCGGTGAACACCGCTGCCTCTGCAATAGCTCCATCATCCACACGCCACTACATAGTATCATGGAAACTCCTTCAGCTCCTAATCATCACCTCCCCTCTCCCCGAGACTGTTGAATTGTTGGGAAGGCCATGTCTGCACAGCCTGGCAGTGTTGACGCGTCGACGCGTCGGCGTCGCAATGAGAACCCCGAACAATAGAAAGCCTGAAGCCTAAAGCCTAGACGGAGACGGAGTAACGAGTAGGTGATGCCCAGTTGATAAGGGCAGTTGCTGCCGGTGCTGAAGCTTATCAGGTGATAGCTGATACAGCTGGAATGTCCAGCAGGCACTACGGTTAAATTGCAGTTGGGCAGTCCGCCAAGTAGACGCGAGCAAATGTCGAATCTCTCCTTGAACGTGGTGTGTGGTGAGCCGGAAGCTGAAAGCGATCCTGTGTACCCAGTACATTCGACAGCCAGTAGCATTGCAGTAACAAGTGAAAACACTCCGTTGCTTAAACTTTCAGATGGCAGATGCCCTGGATCGCCGACACACAGGCCAAATTTCCCGGACTTGTCCAGATCTTCGGTCAACAGCACCATTGGAAAGTGGACAAGGGATATCCACAAACTCCCCAATTGCTTCAGATCTAAAGCGATGCAGCCAAAAGCTACTGAGATCCAGTATTCTGTGTTCAGAGCTCCCCCAGATATAACACCCATCACCGAATTGAGATCAGGCGGGTATTTAGACTCTGGTCCAATCACTAAACTGGCCTTTGACAGTGTAGTTCGAGATTCCGTAATTGCAATGGAGGTTGAAGGCATCCAGCCCCACATGATAAAAGCGGGATCCTCAGGGTCTTATTTTGTTCATAACACACAAGGCAAGATAGTGGGTGTTTTCAAGCCTCAAGATGAAGAGCCTTACGGTCCGCTGTCGCCTAAGATGACGAAATGGATCCATAGAAACTGTTTTCCTTGTTTCTTTGGACGATCATGTTTAATACCCAATACAGGTTACTTGGCTGAAAGTGCAGCCAGTCTGATAGATAGACAGCTAGGAACACATATAGTTCCTTATACAGACATGGTTAACCTTTCATCCAGCTCGTTTTATTATCCTCTTTGGGAGCAGTTGGCGGATAAGATCCAAAGTAAGAGAAAGCCAAGAACTAAAGTCGGCTCCTTTCAGTTGTTTTTGGATGGGTATAAGGGAGCAGACGAGTTTTTTAAGATGCATCCGTTGCCTCAACAACAGCAACATGTTGGCTCTTCAACTGCAATTGCAGATTATGAATTTCAATGGACACAAAACAATCTACAGAATTTAAGACAAGAAATTGAAAAATTGGTAATATTGGATTTCATCATAAGAAACACTGATAGAGGTTTGGATAATTGGATGTTAAAGATTGATTTGCAAGATCCAGAGGCACCAAAGATAAAGATCGGGGCCATTGACAATGGATTGTCTTTTCCTTGGAAGCATCCCAATGAATGGCGATCATTTCCGTTTGGTTGGTTATATCTTCCTCTATCAATTGTTGGGCATCCTTTCTCGGATGCTACAAGAAAGCACTTTCTACCTTTGTTGACATCTAGTAAATGGTGGGAAGACACATCAGTTTTATTGAGGGAAATGTTTAGTAGGGACATTGGTTTCAAAGAAAGAATGTTCAAGAAGCAATTAGCAGTTTTGAAGGGGCAAGCATGGAACGTGGTTGAGACTTTGAAGAACCCAAGTGAGGGGCCGTTGGATTTGGCAAGAAAGACCAGGATGTTGGTTTATGATACTGAAATTGAGGTGCCATTTGCAAATCCCATTTCAAAAATGGTTAGCGCAATGGAAACGACGTTCTTTGATAATGCTAGGGCTAACATTTACAATAGTCTTGGTAGAAAGAATGCCCATAATAACCCGTTTCATTTCCAGCCCATTCCTGAACAGACTGAATTGAATACTCCTGCGTTTAATGGTACGGAAAGCGTGCCTATTGGCGGGCAGATCAGTCACTCCAGTCAGTTGGAGAGTTCTTTCAGTAATGAGCAGAGCAAAAGCCTGCAAGAAAATTGGAATGATTTGATTACAGGCAGGATAGATGACGCCAAATTTGATCGCAGCACGAGCGGTTTGGTTTTGGTGAACAAGCAAAGAGATCAGGACGCGGCATCAGCTAGTAGTAGCTCCATTAACAATCAACCTCTATCATACCCCTCTATTGGTCATTACAATAGTGTGGCCTCAGATGCGCCGCTTGATTTATCTGATCACGATCTACAGTGTCAAGAAAGTATCGACAGTATGCCCGATCTGCACCATAGCAGTGGCCAATTGGAAGGTAACAATACGCCTAGCAGTAAAATGATCCGTCTGATAGAGCCAAGTACAAAAATTGTCATCATCGAGAGACTAGCAGTGGTGTCTGGTAAACCTCCGCTATTTACCTGCTGTTAATTACCGATTTGTCTCCTCTCTACCCGCTGTTGCTTACCAGTTTGCCTCCTATCTTCCTCCTATGTTCCTCCCGCTAATTACCCACCTGCCTCCTATCTTCCTCCTATCTTCCTCCCACTAATTACCCACCTGCCCCCTATCTGCCTGCCCATATTCCGTTAAACTCATCTTGAAAGATAGACCTTCCTAACCCGATGATCAGGTAATGCGCGTTCCTCTCAAACCCGATTGATGAGACTTCAATACCGTGTTAACTGGTAATCGGAGACTCGCTGAGCCTTTCATATCTCTTTATTTTGCCCGGTTTCTGTATTGTTGTCGTTGACTAATGGTAGAAATGGAATCTATGAGCTTGAGTAAGTGAGTAAGTGGAGAAGAGCGGGAGTGAGCGGTGTATTAACAGTTATTGATGCTGGATTACGGCAAGATCGTTATTTAGGAAAGAAGACCAGTGCTAACCGTAAAGCCAGGCGCTAATAGGTATAGCTTAACGGCAGTTGAAAAAGTTGCATACAGCACAGGGGTTGAAATGGTGGAAATAGTGTCATCGGTTACAAACCTACCTAAAAGATCAAGTAAATTGCTATCAATTCAGTCTAATGTGGTACATGGATATGTGGGTAACAAAGCGACTGTATTCCCCATGCAGACTTTAAATTGGGACGTTGACGTTCTGAACACGGTGAACTTTTCAAACCATACAGGCTATGGGAGATTGCAGGGATCAGCCGTCAAAGGAGATGAACTAACAGAAATCTACAATGGGTTAAAGGACATAAACATGGAATACGACGCGATTCAGACTGGGTACATATACGGTGCGGAATCTGTCAAGGCTGTGGGAGACATCTGCACGGACCTCAAAATGAGAAGTCCGTCCACTCTGTGGTTAATGGATCCTGTCATGGGTGATGAAGGAGAGCTGTACGTGAGTGAAGAGGTGATACCAGTCTATAGAGAAATATTAAACAGCCAGAAAATTGACATCATAACGCCTAACCAATTTGAATTGGAACTGTTGTTGGACTTTGAGATTAGAAATAAGCACGATCTTAAGAGAGCGTTTGATAGCTTGCATAGAGAGTATAAGATCAAGTACGTGGTGATCTCCTCGCTCACTTTGACGAGCGAGCAACTGGGACTGGGTGAAGCCGAGCTAGGAAGTATGTACTGCTGCATATCGTCTAGTGAGCAGTCTTCGCCAATCTTGTTTCAAATTGAGAAGCTGAACTCATATTTCACCGGCGTTGGTGATTTGTTTTCTGCTTTACTGCTAGATAGACTGTTCAACACTCGTGACATTGTGGACTCCACCAACCAGGCATTGAGCGTCATGGCTAAGGTGTTGTATGTCACTAGACAGCTATCGTTTGAGACGATGGGCAAGAGCGTTGAGGCCAAGATCGGCGACTTCGACACTATGAAAGAGTGCGAGCTTCGTGTCGTCGAATGCAGGGACCTGTACTCAGATACTGACACTATGTACACCCCAATAATATTGTAAGCCCGGGAGCCACGTTCCTCGCATGATAGACCCACACATGACCGGATTCGTATATCATGAATGATCAATTTACGCTACATAAACCACTCTATGGACTTGTATTCTATATCCAACAGATAGACCGTCTAAGACACTACACCGTGCGCTTTATATGACACCACTTTTGACGCCCACCTGTACACCTGTTTTGCCAATGCTTGACACACCCGTGCACCTTACATAACAGCACTTTTATTCACACCTGTACACCTCTTTGTCCATTTTATTTGTTATTTGTTGCACCTGTGCACCAGTATAATTTTTTTTCCCCTGTGCGCCGGCAACGGCTGCCGTCAAAATGTGCCGCCACAGTTCCGCCCGCCACTGTTTTCCCCGCCATGGCACACCGGCAATTTTCCGGCTGTGCGACTCAGTGGCATTGGTGTTGACACGTGACTACGTATAATAGAATGATAAAAGCCACAATTTGATTTTTCACATCTATTTTCAACATCATTACTGATCCACCGGATGAATCTTCCATTTGTAATAAGTGGACGGACGGTGATACGGTTGAGATAGCAATAGGGAAGAGGCAAGGTAGGGGTGGAGGTGAAAAATTTTGTATTTGATTTCTTTCTTGTTTGGTAGTGTTACTCTTTCTGTTTCTTTGAGTGACAGTTGTTGTAGAAGCCATAGGCACTTGTGAATACATATAGAGCTGCAGATATATAGAAAAGAGAAACAAAAAATGTTGACTCCTCACGGTGGTATTTTGCAAGATTTGATCGAAAGAGATGCTTCAATCAAGGGCGACTTGATTAAGGAAGTGTCCAGTTTGAGATCCCTAAACTTGACCGACCGTCAATTATGTGACTTGGAGTTGATCTTGAACGGTGGTTTCTCTCCATTGACCGGTTTCTTGACCCAGAAGGATTATGATTCTGTTGTCAATGACATGAGATTGGCTGACGGTTCCGTTTGGACCATTCCAATCACATTAGACTTGTCTGAGTCCGAAGCCACCGGTTTGCAAGTTGACGAGAGAATTGTCTTGAGAGACCCAAGAGACGATGCTCCATTGGCTGTCTTGACAGTTGCAGACGTTTACAAGCCAAACAAGGAGATTGAAGCTAAGAAAGTGTTCAGAGGTGATCCAGAACATCCAGCTATCAGATACTTGTTTGACACTGCTGGTGACTACTACGTTGGTGGTTCATTACAAGCTATTAGTTTACCAAAGCACTACGACTACACTGAATTCAGAAAGACTCCTGCTCAATTGAGATCTGAGTTTGCTTACAGACACTGGGAGAAGGTTGTCGCTTTCCAAACCAGAAACCCAATGCATAGAGCTCACAGAGAGTTGACAGTCAGAGCCGCTAAGGATAAGATTGCTAACTTGTTGATCCACCCGGTTGTCGGTATGACCAAGCCAGGTGACATTGACCACCACACTAGAGTGAAGGTTTACCAAGAGATCATTAAGAAGTACCCTAACGGTATGGCTAAATTGTCCTTGTTGCCATTAGCCATGAGAATGGCTGGTGACAGAGAAGCTGTGTGGCACTCCATTATCAGAAAGAACTATGGTGCCACCCATTTCATTGTTGGTAGAGATCATGCTGGCCCAGGTTCTAACTCTCACGGTGTTCCATTCTACGGTCCATACGATGCTCAAGATTTAGTTGAGAAGTTCTCCAGAGAGTTGGAGATTGAATTGGTTCCATTCAGAATGGTGACATACTTGCCAGACGAAGACAGATACTCTCCAATTGACTTGGTTGAGTCTGGTACCAAGACTTTGTCTATTTCTGGTACCGAATTAAGAAAGAGATTAAGAGACGGTTCTGAAATTCCAGAATGGTTTTCTTACCCTGAAGTTGTCAAGATCTTGAGAACCTCTCATCCACCAAGACAGCAGCAAGGTTTTGCCTTGTACTTGACCGGTTTACCATACTCTGGTGTGGGTGCTCTTTCGTACGCCTTGCAAGCCACTTTTAACCAATTTGAAGGTGGTAGAGCCATTACTCTGCTAGACGCTGACTCTGTTCCAAAGCAATCTCTAGGTTTTGTCACTTCTGAGTTAGTGAGATCCGGTGCTGGTGTCATTATTGCCAACGCTAAGGAGGTTTCTTCTCTTGCTGAGATTGCTTCATTGAAGAAGACTGTTTCTAAGGCTGGTTCTTTTATCACTGTGTCCATTGAGACACCAAAGGAGGCTTGTATTGCCAACGACAGAGAGGGCTTCTACTCCACCGAGAGAGCTGATGTCGACGCATATGTCTTCCCAGAGGACGCTGAGATCAGTGCTGACTTTGCGCAAGAGCCAATCAACACTGCTATTCAGAAGATTGTCTTGTACTTGGAGGAGCAAGGTTTCTTCAAGTTTTAAACGGGCTAGATGCTATTTGCAGACCTTATTCTATTCTTTTCTTACTGTTACATAGTATACAATTTTAATTTATTGACGGGCACCTTAATCGACTCTTGTAGTGAAGTAGAAATGCAGTTTAATACCTAACCCCTAATCCACCACTTCATCTCTTCACTTCTCCACAACTCCACTTACCCACTTACCCACCTCTTCACCGCTCCACTCCATGCTGCTCCCACTCGCCGCATCCGGTAATCGCAGCGGCACGACCCAGCGGGCGTGCCCCAACCAAAACAACAGAAAAACCCCTCTGTGGTCACGTAATCCGCCACGTAAGCACAAATTTGTAAGGTTTTTTTTTGTGGTTCAACAAAAAGGGCAAAGGGGCAAAAAAAGACAACACAGCACAAACTCAACAACGGCAAACAAGACTGGTGGCGAATATTGGCACCTGTCTCTGTATGAGCATCTAGCCAGGTAGTCTCTGATAAGATAAGAAACCGAGATTTCCTAATTCAGCTCCGAGCGTCTGTTTGAAAGGCACTGGGGAAAAATAGCGTACGAAAAAAAATATTTAGCGTTCTCAGCAGGGAAAAATTCGCTATTTAGTGAAGGGAAAGCACCAAGAGCTAAGGACCGCGATCTATAGAGCACATAGAGCAGGAAGAGGAGGATCTGGAAGGCCAGATAAGGATAGATAAGGTAAGAGGCCAGGAGGAAGGTGTTGCTGAGGTACGAGGGCAGCTGCTGGGAGACACTGGGAGACACTGGGAGACACTGAGAGACACTGAGAGCTGATAGCCACAACAGAGTCACTGGACAGGATAGCTAACTCACAACAAGAAGCAGCGCGTTGGTACAGGATGGCTGAGGCAGAGTACTACTTCATTAACGGTAAGGTTTCGACCTGCCGTCGTTGTAAGAGAAAGAGAACCCTGGACGAAGAGCCGGAACATCTACAGTTCAAGACGTGTTTCAGATGCCGGATGATTGAGAGAGACCAGAAGAAGATCAACCAGGCTAAAAGAAAAATGGGAGGTTTTGATCCTGCTAATATAATAAGCAGGAGACCAGTCTTTGAGCCTGAGCAATCGGGATATGTTGAAGTTGCGTCGGCAAACAGCAGCCACTACTACAATCAGTCCACCAGTATGGGTACCAACACGACCATGAACATGAACGTGAACACGGGCATCAACATGGGCATGAACTCTGGCATGAGCACTGGTATGAACACTGGTATGAACACTGGTATGAACACCGGTATGAACACTGGTATGAACACTGGCATGAACATGGGTATGAATTCTGGCATGAACTCTGGCATGAACTCTGGCATGAACTCTGGCATGAACTCTGGCATGAACTCTGGCATGAACCCGGGTATGAACTCGGGTATGAACTCAGGTATGAACTCAGGTATGAACTCAGGTATGAACTCGGGTATGAACTCGGGTATGAACTCGGGTATGAACTCGGGTATGAACTCGGGTCTGAACACTGGCATGGGTGTTATTATGAACACAGGTATGAACATGGGCATGAACATGAACATTCAACCGGGCCAGATTGGGGGTGCAGCTGCCGGCGGCAGTGCTGTGGCTCCAATTGTGAATGGATATGCTAGCAGTAATAGCATGCAGTCTTCGGGTCATGTTTATGGACATGGACACGTCCCAGGGAATGGTTATTATATGGCACAGCCATCTAATGCTGTCAATTCCGCTCCTGCACCATTAATCAGCGGACACGTTTACAATAATGACTCTTCGGTTCTTGACATGGGCGACATGACTATAACCAATATAGAAACCCAGTTGGTCCCTGAGTCAAACAACACTGCGACCAGCAAATTATCAGATTCTGCTATCTATAACGAGCCGCTGTTTGCCTTTAACATACTTAGTATTGACCCATCTCTCAATCCATTAACATTGTCAGAGGAACAACAGGATCTATTACAGACTAACTTTTTGACTAAGCTACATAATGACCAATTGACGATATCACGATCATCTGCCGCTTCAAATGGTGGTATCGTGAGTGCCATGCAATGTCTTGGATGTTACAATCCACTCCGTAACAGAGAAATTAACACTCACGTTT
This sequence comes from Ambrosiozyma maleeae (nom. inval.), assembly GCA_003706635.2. Taxonomy (NCBI): domain Eukaryota; kingdom Fungi; phylum Ascomycota; class Pichiomycetes; order Pichiales; family Pichiaceae; genus Ambrosiozyma; species Ambrosiozyma maleeae (nom. inval.). The sequence goes on along the minus strand of PPLV02000024.1, from coordinate 130,620 downwards.
GTGACATATGCTCAAATAAACAATCAGTTATCAAAAAGTTTGATTTCCTATTGACCATTTTCAAATTAAACAAGACTATAGACTTGAACAGGGTTTTGTTCATGACAAACATCACATTAGACGAGCTGTTAAAATCTTCAATGAGTTCCGATGATTCACTAGAAAAAATATTAAATGTCATCTACATGAAATACATCACACCTATAAATAACGTCACTGGCGCAGAGTTTAGTTATTCATTCTCTAACAATGACTCCTTCAGAAATGGTGTTGTGCAGGTCCAGCTGAAATGTGTGCAGGATCTGGCTGAAGGCGCCCTATTTAACAACGAAAACATTGATCCGGAAGCTTTAGGATTGGCTGCCGCTTCAAGTGATGATAAGACCGGAATCACGTCCAGCTCTTGTAAATCATTGATCTGTTTGTTCTATGACACTAAGAGCGGTAACTTGTCTTTTAGCTACACCCATAGAGCTCATCGTTAAATCTAGCCACTGGATTGGTATCAAAAAACAAAAAAACTATAACCATTAAAGCTATCTTTACTGAAAAATAGAGACAAAAATTGGTTGATGTTCATTCATGGGTCTCATTATTGTTATAAAGAACTGTACGTTTATCCTGTTTGTGTTATATCTGTTAATACTGTGTGTATACATATTATTGTAATTTTTTGTTCTAATTTAAGTAATGTTAATTTAATAAAAAGCCACATATACTAGTTGAGAAGCTGGATATTCCAGAGTGTAACAAGTAGAGTGAATCATTCCATTAAGAGTTAAGTTTAATGGAATCTGTGGACCGTATTTAGCAGAGCAGACAGCTCATTAGAGACCCTAATGCCGTTGTTTGCAATTTTATTTGGAGTTCCAGGTCTTATTAGAATACTCATTCTAGGGATCTTGTCTTTGACGGAAAGCCCGTCCAACTCGCTGGGGATCTTGGAGATGGGGACTCCCTCATCTAGCAAGATGCCAATCAAGCCGGTTAACACTGGGCTGGCCATTGATGTTCCAGATAACACCTGAACCTCTTCCACGTCATTTTCGTTATTAGACAAGCTTTCAACGTTCAGCCCGCTAGAGAAAATGTTAACACATTTCCCCCAGTTTGAAAAGTTGGCTATTCGGTCCTTAGTATCATCAATTGCTCCAACGGTATAGGCGTAGCTTGATCCAGCGGGTGACGTGTTACAGGCGTCGATATTTGAATTGCCTGCTGCCACAACAAGCATCAACCCGGAGTTGTGAGCTGCTCTGACAGCGTCATCCAACACTGCACTTTTTGCTGCCCCAAGAGACAAGTTGGCCACACCCTGGACACCAACCGCCTTTCTATGGTTCACGGCATACTCCAGGCCTGCTATAACAGAAGATAGAGTCCCCTGTCCGTATTTATCCAACACTTTAATCGATATGATGTTGATATCCTTGGCAACACCGTACTGCACGGAGCCTATTATGCCTGCAACGTGGGTTCCGTGGCCAACGTAGTCTACGTTGTCGGGGTCGTCTGAGAAGTTGGGACCAAGTATACAGCGGCCAGTGAACTGTGGATGGCCTGTGAAGACACCAGTGTCTATAACATAAGCATTCACATTTGAGCCCAGGTACTCCGAGTCGTAAAAGTAGTCCGAGTCCCCGGGATCCACCGAGTGTTCCTGAGATAGCCTTGTCAAGTGTCTTGGAGCGTCGCTTTGGCCATTGGCATCTAGTGCATTGATTACGATGTCTGGCGTGATACGAGACACCAACGGGTTGCTGGCTATTTTGTAGATCAAGTCCTGGGAAAACCGGCCTGAAAACCCTTCAAATTCTCCAAACGAGATGATTCGGTTTATACCGTCTCGGATATGGCTGCTGGCCTTGATCCTGTCATCCTGGGAACACAACTTCTCCGTCATCTTTGGCTCCTTCATCTCTATGAAGTATCTGTCATTCGGAGATATTTTCAACTTTTTGACTACATCCACCGGAGTTGCATGACAGAAAGGTAGCAACAGACACACTGCGAGCACATAAAAGCCATGCATCACGCTCTTGCCAGGTAGCTTAGTTTGCACGTTGAATGGGTTTCAAGAATCAGCCCGGGCTCTTCAGCTGCCCATCTACTGATATGCTCTTGTTACAGGCTCTTTGTGCTTTCTTGTCCTATAAAAACGGGAGCCGCTCCTACTGGCTGCGCACAGTGATGATTATATGGAATGTGATAATATTGTTATATATGGAAGAAAGATGCTAGAGACCAGCAAAGACTCTAGTCCAGAGAACAGGCACGGCAAGCGGGGATAAGACACAAAATAATAGACAAGACAAGACAGAAATATACCCCGAATGAGCACATGTGTCTGAACACGAGATCGATAGCAGCACAAAAGCACCATCTATATCAAAATAAAGAATAGAGAAAAGCAAAATTAGAGCAAAGAGAGAAAGGAGAAAAATCACGTAAAATAGGCATTCAAGAATCTGTAGATAATCATAAATGGGAGGTGGGAATCAGAGCCAAGAAAGGTGCAGCAGAGTGAAAGTCATATGTACAGAGTGCTGATCATTTGAGCTGCTTCAATAAAAGCTGCTTCTCCTCCTCTGGAAGTAAGGTGAGAATCTCGCCTAAACCTTCAGTGGTGTTCTTGAAATCGGATTTGAATAATCTGGCCAAAGTCTGCTTGACGGCATCGCCCTTCAACTTCTTCAAGTTGCCGTCCAAACTCTTGTGGCTCTCTTCAATCCAGCTTGCAATCGCTCTGTCATCTTCCAAGTCTAGGTTGGATGGATACCAAGAGTGTAATCTGGCAACCTTCTCTAGTCTAGTAGACTCAGAAGACAAGTTGTCACCAATTCTGGTAATCAAGTACTCTTCATTCAATCTTCTTCTAACTCTCCAGAAGAAAAATCTTCTAGCCTCGGACCATTCTAGCTCTTTTCTGATGGTACCCTTAGCTAACATACGACCAGATCTATCGTGCAAGTCGGCAAATTGAACAGAAACTTGAGCATAGATTGGGAGCAATTTCTTTTGTCTTGCAGCCAACTTCTTTGTCAAAACAGACTTCTCTTCTTCGGAAATTGAAGCAACAGATAGTTGCTCCTTCAACTCCTTACAAGTATCGTCTAATCTAGACATCGTCTCAAACAACTTGTTCTCTCTGTACTTGATACCAACCATACCAGCTGGCTCCATAACACCTGCTCTCGAATCAACATCAGCATACATTTCCATCATGTCAGCATTGATGGTAGGGTCAACAACAACCCAAGAACCACCACGTAGCTCTCCCATTGGAGGAATGTATGTGAAGATTGGCTGCTTAAAGTCGACTAAAGCATCGACAATGAAAGAACCATACTTCAAGACTTCGTTGTACATATCACGTTGACCACCAGAGAAACCTCTCCAGTTGGCCAAAATCATCAATGGTAATTGTTCACCATGGTTGAAGTCATTAATCGCTTGAGCAGTCTTGAAAGCTGAGTTTGGATACCAAACTTGACCAGCCTCTTGAACCAAGCTTTCCATGGAGTCAGGGTTGGCTGGATCGGCTGGGGACAGGTTCTCGACAACTCTGGTCTCAACACCAATAACACCCATTGGAATACCACCCAATCTGGCTCTACCAACGACGACACCCTTAGCCCATCCAGACAAAGTTTCTTGGAATGAGCCCTTATCAAACAAACCTGTCTCAAAACCATCCTCAGATGATCTACCTTCAATCATCCATCTGACGTCATATTGTTCATTCTTGATTGGCTTATACTCAACAGATCTGTCCCATGGATCCTCAATTGACTCCAAAATTGGCACTGGGGCTCCTCTCTTGGATGGAATGTAGGATAACCAGTTCATAATCTTCTCAACACCAGCCAAATCATCAACAGCAGTCATGTGAGAAACACCGTTCTTGTACATGATTTGGGTACCACCCAATTGTAAGTTGGAGGAGTAAACTTCTCTACCAAGCAATTTGTTGATAGCTGGAGCACCAGTCAAAATGATTGGTTGGCCTTCAACTTGGATAGCTCTTTGACCTAGTCTAACCAAATAAGCACCAATACCAACGGATCTACAGGTAACCAAGGTAATAGTAAAGATATCCTTGTAAGCTCTAGATGTGGCACCTGCAATCAAACCAGAACCCTTCAAACACTCAACACCTAAACCATCTTCGGCACCAATAATGGCAGTAATCATATATCTGACCTCACCGGCTTCGACAATTCTCTCTGTAACAACACTGGACAACTTGTCGTTCTTTGACAGCTCAGCATTATCCTCCTCAGTCAGATACAAGTATCCGAAACCCTTGGATGGGTCAGATGGATCATTCCAGGCAACCTTGTAGTATGGCAGTAATTCTTCAGCAATACCGATTCTAGCACCAGAGTTAGCAGACAAGTAAATTCTTGGAATACCTAAATGTCTAGCCAATTCAGTAGCCTTGTTAAAGAATCCATCTTCCTTAGGACCAAAAGAACCAATCTTGAAAGTGATATCGTTGGCAACAATAATGAAAGTTCTGCCCTTTGGATATTCTGGAGTCTTGGCGTAAACCTTGAAAGCAATCATACCGATGTTGTTGGCACCTGGTTCCCTAGAGACAGTAGTCAATTCTCCGGAGTCATCCAAGATCAATTCTTGGTAAGAAAAGAAATCATCAGTAAACTTGACCTTCTCATCATAATTTTTCCATTGGGAGACAAGAGCTTGCTTGAATAACTCTGGGAAATCATAGACGTAGGTGGTACCCAAACTATGAGCCTTTTGTCTCTTTGGTTGTAACCATTCTTTGGTTGGGTATGGAGTAGAAATCGGTCTCAGGTGCATAGAACCTGGAGCACCAATAGACTTGAAAATCCAGTCGCCATTAGCATTCTTCTCCTCAATATACATATCAGACTTCACGACATAACCGCTGACGTTGTTAATCATAGCTCTTAATGGGAATGGAATACCTGTTTCTGGGTCAGTGCACATAATTCTTATCTCAGCACCAGTGATTCTCAATCTCCATAATCTTCTACCGAATCTCTCAAGGAAACCACCAAAGGCGTTCTCGACATCTTCTGGGGTGATGTTGAAGACAGCAGAAAAGTTGATAAAGATGTGGTTCAGGTCTGTGTTAGATGTGTCAATGACTTCCAATGCATCCAAAATATCTGACATTAATCTGTGAGCCTCAGAAATTAAGTACTCAGAGGTGGTGATGTCGTCTCTGATGGAACCAGTTCTAATGATACCTCTTGTAAAGTATCTCTTGTCAACACCAGATGAGTTCTTAGCAACAGCTTCATAAACGTGAATGTTTCTGTTGTTGGTTGGAATTGGCTTGATGTTAAAGTTGGACAGTCTACCCAACTCCAATTGGAAAGCTAAAGCTGGTTCAATGTGTCTGATAACTTGATCTTCACAGTATTCAACCTTATCAGTGGAACTCTTAAAAGTGAAGTATTTTGGATAAGCACCAACTTTGTCACTCAAGATAAAAGTGACCCTTCTAATGGCAGCATTGTGCAATTCAACTCTGTTGTCATCAACAATCTGCTTCATTTGAGATAAGACGGAAGCTTCATCATCGTAACCAGAGGTAGATCCAACAAACAAGTTGAAAACATTAATCATCTCAGTAGAACTACTCTTTGGAATGGATTCCAAACCCTTAATTAAGGATTCCTCTGCTTCATCCAAGTGTTGTGCCGAAGTCAAGATACCGGTTCTCAATGGCTGAGAGTCATTCTTGTTGATCATGAAAGTCAAATCAGAGACAGACAAGGCTCTATTCATAGATAGAGACGACTTATTGTTTCTGATAGCCTCTGGCACAGCGTTGTAGGCAGAAGTGGACAATCTTGGTAGTTGGAAGTTCCACTTAGCAACGGCAGGACCATTGGTAGCATGAGAAACTTCTGTGACAGAGTAAGCCCTGTAAGCTCTTCTGATATAAACTTCAGCAGCAGCAGCGGCCACCCATGGATCAGATGAACATAAAAATTGGGTCAAAACATCAAAAACAATGTACTTGGAATCAATAACATCTTGGATTATTTGCATATCCGGAGTCTTATGTTCAATGGAACTGCTTTCACCGTACTTAGTTTTCACAACGGAACTCTTCAAGATATGTTCCAATTGGTCAGATCTTTCCTTGGTGGATGGCATGGAGCATTGAATCAAAATTTCTCTAGCCTTCAAGGTTGCCTTGGCGGTGGCTCTGGTGTCTAACTCAACAATTTTCTTCAATGGAACTCTGAAAGCAGCAACGGCCTCCGGAGACTCTTGCAATGTACTTTGGTACTTGTTCAAAACAGCAATAATAAAGTTGTTCTTAGCACTGATTCTGGAGTGAGATAAAGCAATAGAGACAACCTTAGACAAGTCATTCTTGTTCTCATCTCTCAACTTCAAGATAACATCCTCTTCTCTAGTGTTGTCACCAGAAAACAAGGATTCAACTCTGTAGTATTCTTCCATCAAGTTGGCATAGACGCTGTACTCGTGAGAAGTCAAACCTGAAGTGTAACGAGAAGCAATAGCAACCAATGGAGCGATGACTTGTTCAAACAAGGAATCAACTTCATCATCGTTCTTAGTCTTCTCAAATAACTTCAAAATTTGCTTGGCAGGGAACTCAGCCCCTCTCTTTAGAGTTCTCTCAACCAATTCAGTCAATTGATTATCTAACTTGATTGGTAGTCTGGAGTGCAAAGCAGAGATTTGGTTAGCCCATTCAGAGTATGGTAAATCTGGGTTTCTTAAAACCTCAGTCAATTCAGAAATGGTAGCATTCATGACAACTTGGTTGTCAAAACCACCCAAAATGTTGGACAAAACGGTAGACAACTTTTGGAACTTGTGCACTGGCTTTGAACCTTCAATGATTGGAGAGCCCAAATCTGGTAAGGTTCCTTCAAAAGGCAAAGCATGTTTAACCTTGGATGGGTCGTCCAAAGCCAAAATAGCCAAGATGTCACCAGCATTGACAGTGGATCCCGGCTGCTTCAATAACTGAACAATACCATTTTCTTGAGCAACTAAAGGCATACACATTTTCATGACCTCAACTTCGGCAAAAGGTTGACCAGCATTAATGTGATCACCATCCTCAACTAAGTATTTGACTAACTTACCTGGTGATGGTGTTCTCAATTGGGTTGGATCGTTTTCAACTTCCAATAAACAAGTCTTGCTATCAACAGACAATCTGGTGGCACCAACTTCTTCCTTCCAGTAAACGGAGTGAGATTTGCCGCCTAGTGCAACCAACAAGCCACCATCACTTAAAGCCTTGACATTAGTAACACATCTTGAACCATTGATGAACAAGGTGAAAAAGTCGTTAGCGGACTTAGCAACGGTAAACTTGTACATTTGACCTTCGTAAATGAATTCGACATTGAAGATTGTCTTCAACAATTCCTTGGAAGGAACTTGACCCTTCTCCAAAGAACTGATGTAATCCTTTCTGTTTTCTTCAGATTGAATGAAAGCCTTAGTGACGGCACCACAGACAACTGCAACGTTTGGATCTGGTCTCTCGGTGGTCAACTTCTTGGTAATCAACTCATCCAACCATCCGGTAGTGATAGTGTTGTCTTCAAAATCTGGAGTCTCTAGCAACTTGATCAAATACTCAACGGTGGTTCTGAAATCACCTCTAATACTTAGCTCTTTCAATGCAACAACCATATGTTTTCTAGAAGCTTGTCTATTTTCACCGAAAGCAAAGATATGACCAAATTGAGAATCGGCAAAAGAGTGGATGGAGGATTGATTACTGACAGAGAAGTAACCCCAGACATTTGAAGATGATCTAAAGTTCAAGTCATGCAAAGCACCACCAGATGGCTTGAAACCTTCACCTGGATCCTCGGAAGTGATACGACAAGCGGTACAATGGCCCTTTGGAACTGGTCTTCTTTGAGTCTTCAATGACTCTGGATCATTGAATTCAAAGTCGATTGGAGTGGAGGTGTGGGGATCAACTCCGTAGAACAATCTAATATCCCTGATTCTGTGCAATGGGATACCCATAGCAACTTGCAATTGGGCAACTGGCAAATTCACACCGGAGACCATCTCAGTGGTTGGATGTTCAACTTGTAATCTTGGGTTCAATTCTAAGAAGTAAAACTTATCATCAGCATGAGAATACAAATACTCAACAGTACCGGCAGAGACATAACCCACTAACTTACCTAATCTGACAGCAGCAGCTTCCATTTGTCTAAAGGTATCCTGCTTGGCAACTGTAACTGGAGCCTCTTCAATAATTTTTTGATGTCTTCTTTGGACGGAACAATCTCTACCAAACAAAGAAATATTGGTACCGTATTGATCGGCCAACAATTGAACTTCCAAGTGTCTGGCAGAACCTGCCAACTTCATAATGAAAATTGGGGAACCTGGAATTTCGTTAGCAGCCTGGTGGTATAATTGAACGAAATCAACTTCGGATTCACACTTTCTGATACCTTTACCACCACCACCTTCAGATGCCTTGATCATGACAGGGAAACCAATGATCTTGGCTTTAGCTAAACCATCCTCTGGGGAGGTACAACAACCCTGGGCATACGTTTCCTCGTCAACAGAGACCAAGTTAGTTTTCTCGTCGACTTGAACCTTATCGACACCGGTACCGGACCATGGAATACAAGGCACCTTGGCATGTTGAGCAACAATAGTGGAAGAAATCTTATCACCTAATGATCTCATAGCGGAACCTGGAGGACCAATAAAGACAATTTTTCTTGGAGAACTGGCCAACATCTCTGGCAATAGTGGGTTCTCGGATGCGTGACCCCAACCAGCCCAGACAGCGTCAACCTTGGTTCTCTCGGCAATTTCAACAATCAAATCAACGTTGGCAAAGTTGTTGTTATTGGTACCACCTGGAACTTCAACGTACTGATCAGCCATTCTAATATACTCGGCGTTGGCTTCCAGATCATCCGGGGTAGCCATAGCAACGAATTGAATGGCTCTCTCGTCACCAAAAGTTTCGTAGGCCCATTTTCTGACGGATCTGATCTCTTTCACGGCAGCGATACCGTTATTGGCAATCAAAACTTTCTGGATAACAGTGTGACCCTCGTGTTTGACAACAAAGTCTTTCACGGCAGAAGGCTCTGCTCTTTCGATGGAGTTTAAACCGAGAAAGTGCGCAGGCAAGCCGGCGTGTTGTTCTGTATATGAGGCTGTCATTATTTGTCTAAAGTGGTATTTGTTTGTAATTAAGTGATTGGACCGATTAGGATATTCGTATAGATGGTTCACTATACAAGAGATGGATGAAACCGACCTCGTGGAAAATGGCTGCTTGTGTGAAACAGTGCAGCCGTGATTAAATGTCGCCTTAAGAGAATGTCTGGAAAAAGAGCACGTTAGTTTATGACTGTACAACCGCAAAATATTCATAGGATGAGCACCTCTCCGTGCATGTTAAACAGTGTCGCCGCCCACACGTCTCGGTGTCTGTCTGGCATCTTCATCCCACTGGCCTCCCACCAGCTGCCGCCCAAAACCCCCCTTTTCGCACACAGACACAACCTGCAATTCATTCACCGCCGCTCTTGCTCCGGGCTCTTGCTCTCTGCTTCTCTCGCACGCTCCATCAAAATTTAAGCTTTGCAATGGCAACTTCAACACTGCAAAACGGGCCGGCACCAGCGTTTCGGTTGGGTTGGGTTTTTCAACTTTTCAGCACAGCCGTTAAATGGGTAGACGAAAAGGGAGGGCAGAGAGGGTAAGGGGCAATGGGGGCAAAGAAGGGGAGGGAAAGGGAGGTGAAGGGAGGTACAGGGAAGGGCAAGAAGGGGGAAGAAGAGGAAAGACAAGGTGGTGGATGGTAGAGGGTAGAGGGTAGAGGGTAGGGAATGGGCCAATGGGGAGACAAGAGGGTGGGATCCATGGGAATGGGAGGAGAGGGAAGCGAGTAGGCTTGGGATAGATACGTACCTTAAGAAGGGGGCAATTGGATTTAGAATGGTTGAATAAATACAACTGGAGAGTTGAAGTGTAGTGTCCCGGGTAGGTGTGTGCTCGAGGGCAGTCAATTGAGTCTTGGGCACGGGGAACTGAGTGCGTGGATATACTGGTGGAGGATATCTGCGGTGCTATAACAGGGGAAACGAGAATATACACTAGAGCTTGTCTGTCTTGTGTCTTGTGTCTTGTGTCGTAAGATGTATATTCCTATTTGCAGCGTGGTGTATAGCCAGGACGATGTGTGCACAGATGTGTGTGTCTGTTGCCGATCGAATGGGTATGGGAGAAAAGAGAGATGGTGTGAGGAACTCGTGTTATCCTTCTTGGAACCGTGCTTGTGGCGGATTCCTCTTGCTGCTCTCGTCTCGCTGGCGTCTGGTGAAAGAAACGCTCTTGGTTATATAAAACACCGTCTCTTTGGCCCTGTCTCTGTCTTTCTCTCCCTCTCCCTCTCCCTTGCTTACGTCTCTACAGAGCACAACAGCGTATCAGCCATATCCAGGCACATCTCATTGATTCAGCCCTCGGCACAGGACCCGGTACGCGTCTGCGTGGGGCCCCGTCTGCTTGGCCGCCTGCTCCCCCAGCCCGGAAAAATTTTAGCACGGCCGCCTGGGCCGCCCGTGGCCTAGCACCGGCGCGGGAATTGTTGGTTGGGCAACCGATGGGGTCCCCAACAATTATCGGCCGCGCCAGTTTACCGCGTCGAGCACCCACTTTTCACAGCCGTAATCCAACAGATCTCGGCACGCCAGTGGGCGCGGGACATGGTTGGAGGCATCGCGTGAACCAACAGCGGCGGGCGATATGTGTAGCGCTTGACGTCACGAATTGTCTGGCTGGGCACATTGAGGTAGGTGGTTGAGGGAGGTGGGTGGTTGAGATGGAGGCGGTAGGGAGAGTCGGGAGGGTAGGTTAGAATGGGGGAGGACGGAGTGCGGTATGGGGATTACGTGAAGGGCCGATTATGTAGAGGGCATGACGAAAGAGGTGAAGTGGTTGGGAGGTGAGGTGGTTGGGAGGTGATGTAATTGGGAGGTGATGTAATTGGGAAGTGATACTCGGGTAGTTAGAGGTAGCGTACGTATTCCTCCTCTCTAAACAGCTTGGCCTCAACGCCCTCTGGTTGGATTACCCACTGCCCCACTGGCTGGTGCTCCCAGGCCCTGCGTCTTTCTAATCCCTGTCTGCTCCTCTCATGCACACCCAGCAAACCGCCCATGGCACTTCAGCGTCTACGTATCACTCGGCTCTAGCCATGCTGCTCTACTGGTCTACATATACGCAACTGCCCCCTCCGCTGCCCCAGCTGTCCCGCCAAGTAATCCTACTCATCTCTACAATCAACTTCAACTCAAATCCCTTCCTCTCATCATCTAACAAAACTCAATTTTTGTAAACTACTTATGCACATACTAAGGTAACAAAAAGAAATAGAATCAATAGCCTCAGAACAAGCTTCAATCAAACAAACTAGTCCACTATAAAAACAACCCGTATGTGCTCCCACCACCCTGTGCTGCCACCCTTCTCTCAATGTGCAAATCTAAAATCTAAGCGACTAGAGCCCTCGTCTTTAGTGGTAACAATGTAGTGATCTCTCTCCTCCTCGGTCATCGAATTCCAGATCCTGTCCCTCTTCCTGTTGATATACATGTAAAAGAGCTTAGAGCCAGCTATGATAGGAAACATGGCTATGGCAAAACCAACTAAAACCGCATTACCCGTCTTGTATAATGGCTTATCTGCAGTTCTGTAGATGTTTGATGAAATGATAGATCCAGCCTGGACAAACATGTTGTATAACGAAGCACTCACCGTTCTGGTCTTGATCGATTGGGCATTTCTCGAACATAATCCAACACAGATGGCATGGATGTACGGGTTACCTAATATGAGGGTAACAAGCACATATGTGCCCCACTTGTTCACCATCGCTCCGCTCCAGAATCTTAAAACAATCATCGTTGGAACTGTCCAAAGTGGCTGGAGTAGAGCACTCCCCAACCTGTTATTAATCCTTTCAGCATACCAAGTCACTGCTAACAATAAGATAATATGTATCACATTTTGTGGAATGGACAGCAAGTTCACCTCAAAAGTTCCAAACCCTAAATCTTTCAACACCAATGTTAAGTAAGCACCCAAGACATTAAGTTGCTGGTATGCTGTGATACCAATCAAGTAAATTGGCCAGAGGTAGTAATCGCACATTGCAGTCCAAAGCATCTTTAGATCGATACCTTGTCTATTGTGCATGTCACCCTTTGTTGGATCATCCCTCAATATCTTGTTGACAATAATGTACTCTTCTCTCTCTGTAAACCATCCCTTTTTGTTCCACGGTTTCTTTGTTTGGACAACAGATGGAACCATCAAAAAGAAAGAGCTAATACCAATAACTAAGGTGAATAAACCCTCAATCAAAAAGATCCAGGCCCATCCAGCCATGCCACCAATACCTCTCATGTGTAGGATACCATAGGCAAGAATAGACGTAAAAATGGTAGTCAAAGACAAACTTGTCCAGAAGAATGACAATCTAATAGAAAGTTCACTTGCATTGTAGAAATAGGACATCCAAAGAACCAAGTCTGGAATAAAGCCACCTTCTAAAAGACCTAGTAGAGCTCTACATGCGTAGAAGCCAGATTTCCCAGTCAACTTGCACTGTGCCAATGCAACGATTGACCAAGCACTCATCTGAATTGGAATCCAAACGTCGGCTCCCAATCTTTTAGAAATCAACTGGGAAGGCAATTCAGCAGCTAGAAAACATAAATAAAAAATGGTGTTACCATTGTTATAGTCATCGGTGGTCATGTTCAAATCTTCTAGCATATTATCAGCCAGAGCTTGCGCTAGGTTACCTCTGTCTGTTTGCAACGCAACAAACATAAAGCAGGCCAATAATGTGACTCTCCATTCTAATTTCCAAACCACTTTTCTCTCTTCTTCAGCAGACCATTCAAAATCAGGGTCAAATCTAGAACGGCACTCGTATTTTGTTGCTTCGTAGATATCTTTGTATCTTGCAGCAACCACTGGGTTAAGGAAAGGGTTAGGCGCACCATATGATCCACCCTTTGTGCTCTTTTCAACTATAGAAGTTTCGTCTTCAGTGCCTGATGAAACTGAGTTTTGCTTCAATCTAGTCACGTCCTTAACTGAAGTCAAAGAATCGGTATCGCCTGTCTCTTGGATATCAATGTCAAAAACCATGCTTACTTATTGTGGTCTATGAACTGTATTCTTTTATTTTGCTGTTGGAATCTGATACACCAAGAGACATTTACAATATCAGAATCCATAGATGTGTTAAGATTCAGCAAGTATTTATATATAAGAAATATAATTCACTTCCCAATTGTGGTGCATTACACAAGAGTTGATCTTCAGACAAGATCCACCACATCTCGAGTGTGTCACAGTGGTTGGGCGTGAGCAGTACCACAATTAGCGAAACTCAGGTACCCTGGTGCATGCATACTAAGGTATCTGTTCCAGGCTACAACCCAAAAGAACAAATTGAGGTACTGTGGTGGGTACAGATAAAAGTTCAAAATCACAGTACTCCTGCCGAGGGAAGCACACAAAAATGTTGTTTCAAGTCATATGACTTGACAGAATCAATATCCTCGATAAATGCCATCTGGTCTAATGGTACTCAATGCCAGCCCACTAAGTGTTATGTAGTCTGTATTGCTCTGAGCCCAGTGGTGAAATGGTACCTGAAGCCTCACCTTTGTATTTCTGGCTCCCGTTCTATTGTGTGGCACCGTATTAGGTGCGTGTGTGGCTTCTTGTCCACAGCCAGGTGTGATATGTAATTTCTGGCATGTTTGCACCGTCTCTTGAGCCACAAGCAAGCGGTGATATACACTCTGCAGTACAGCCCCCATCCCCACACTTGTGCACTGTAGTATGGGCATCGGACAGCTTATGCCACGAGCCACTACACCGGCTCGGCTGTTGTGTGGCTTTGGGAGTCAATGCGGTGATGAGTCCATGCACAAGGCGTGCGCTAAGCACAGCGTTTGGTCTTGAGTAGTCGGTGCTTGGCTGCTGGCTCCACTTGTAGGGCGCACCTTCTGTAGCAAACGGTTGCAACCATGTATCAAGGAAGCTGGGGCATTCCACCTATTGTGCCAAACATGAAGGAAATTGGAGTGGTGCTTGACAGCTGTCGGTGGCTTGGGCTCTTTGATACGCGCCTCACCAGCTGTGGCTCGTACACTGGCCGAATTGATGCAAGGCAGTCAGTCAGCTGGCACCATCAGTGGCATATCTACAACCCATAATCGACTTTGCAGAATCTAATCAGGTAGCTTGTTATCGGGAGTTTCGTGGTGCATGGGGCGGTTCACCGTCAGGGTGACTGTTCATGCTGGTTTTCAGGCATGCTTCTCAGAGCACCAGGGTCTGCATCCGGCATGTCGGCCGACAGCAGGGGGGCTCTTTTGCCTGTTTTAGGCCCCAGACAGGCCAACAATGGCCCGCCAGGTACAGTTTTAGAGGCAGCCATGTCTCTACTACGCTAATTTTGGGTACTAGGAAAAGAAACGGAACAATCATCAGTGTTGAGTGTGTTATCTGATGGTGCAGATGGGATCCTCGTTTTGGCAGTATCCTGGTATTCCGGGCGCCATGCGACACGACGGTATGTGGTGAAACGTGGTGGTGTGGCAGGGGTTTGACAGGCGTGCTGGGTAAGAGAGCGGTTGGCTAGTGCGTACCCAGATCAGCCTGCTGTCAGCGCCTGGCTGACAATTTGGCGTGTTTGGTGTACAGCCGGCTCTCATCTTTAAGGGTTTCAAACAGGCAAAACAAAAACACAGCGTGCCCGCCGGAGATACAAAGTGGAGCCAGGCGGCCCGCGGCGGGAGGGTGCGCGGGACGCATGTGGGTCCGGGCTGTGTGCCGCGTCCTGGTACAGGGGGCTTGCTGCTGCGGTGGACGCATTTGGCCATGGCGCATTGCCTAAAAGAAACCAGGAGTGCTTAGCTGGCGCGAAATGTCTCGGTGAACAAAGAGAGTCACCAGAAAGAGGCAGGCATGGAAGGATCTTCTGTGCCTAATGGGTGAAGGATAAGTGGAGATCATTGAGGGAGTCGGGACTGTGCGCACGGACACGGTGGGCGGCCAGAGCGGCCAGAGGCCAAAAGTGCGTCAGGCGGCCTCCCAGCGGCCACAGAGCTTTCAGAGCTGCCTAAGACCTGCCACAGCTACCCTTACCCACCGCCACCCCTCCCCCAAGTCGTGCCCCTGGCCGGTTATCACAGGTCCAATCTTCTTCCCCGTAAAAAATTTCAGATCTTTTTTTTGCACTGAAATTCAAGAGAAAGGCACTCTGCAGGCCAAAGGCCAAAAGAATCACAGGGCCAGAAAAAGATCTGGACTTGCCTGTTTCTGGCCCTCTGAGGAGAGTTGTTCTTTAGAGTAGCTGCTGCCTGTTTGCATGCCTGCCTGACTGTTGTTGTTCTTCCATCCTGTGTCGCCTATCCCGTGTTGGTTTTGGAACACAGCTGCATAGATAGCCCAGAGTCTGAGACGCCGTATCGTGCTAACCCACTTGTCTTTGCGCTTATCCACGAGGAGCAAGCACACCCACACACCAGCCGCCCGCTCGCCAGAGACCGCTTTGGAGCCTTGGTCCTAGAAGAAACAGACATATCCATCCCCGTGCAGATCTGAAGCTGTCTATGATCTGCCAGAGATAAGCCCACTCGACCCAGCTAGCTACGTAAAACAAGGTACCTGCAATATACTCATTTAACCTTAGTCATTCGCTTCATTCACTCCCATACACTACATAAAGGTTGAGCTATATTTGCACACGCAGCCCTGTTGTCTCCATTTACTCTTAACTAGTTAGCATCAAGCATTTTCTGGCATTTTCTTCCACACAAACACAAGCACTCAGTCACAATGCATGTCTACCTGTCTAACGTTGCTCAAACCAGAATCAGCGACAACATCCACAGATCGAAACAGTTTGTCCTGTCCTCCTCCAAATGGTTCCCGTTGATCGATTTGAAACTGTGTTTTCTTTGTGCACTTTGGTACACGGCGTCTGTGGTGTCGTCAAGTTCAACTAAATCCATTCTAAGACTGTTCAACTTTCCAGTCACCCTGACAGAAATTCAATTTGTCATGAACGCATTCTTTTGCCTTTTGGCCGTCTTCTTTGTCAAGCAGTATGATTCCATCCAACTGTCCCGCTCCAGAAATATCAACATGAACTCTCTATACTACGATGACTCAAAAACTTTACTATCAGTTTTCCCAATGGGTACTTTTCCTTCAAATTTGAATGACTACGGTTACTCCTTAACCTCACATTTTCTGAAGCCAACTATGTTTGTCTTGAAAACAACGTTACCAATGGGATTGTTTCAATTCGTGGGTCATATTGCTTCTCACAATGCCACCTCGATCATTCCTGTGTCTTTGGTTCACACCATCAAAGCCCTATCACCGTTAACTACAGTTCTGATTTACAGATTTATGTTTGGTCAAAAATTCAGTGGAAAAACCTATTTGACCCTGCTACCTTTGATCATCGGTGTGATGCTGAGCTGTGTCAAAAACAACAACCTTAAAATCAATTCTGAGTTGTTCTACAAGGGTTGTGCATTTGCTTTCATCTCAATGTTGATCTTTGTTAGTCAAAACATCTTTGCAAAAAAGATTTTAACTTATGACTCTTGCTCTTCTAGCACCAGCAATTCCAAAGCCGGCCTCACTAGCAATAGCAATGACGGCGGAATCAATGAATGTAACAACAAGGTCAACTTTTCTTCGAGTAAACAAGATTACTTCACTAGAGTTTTAAATATGAAACTAGTGAGAACTGAATCTGCTACAACTACACCAATCCTTCCGATCTCGATGACTCCAAAGAATCTTTCTCCACCGGTCACACCACTATTAGGAAACTCTTCTCAATCTTTGAACAAACTAGTTCATACATCTGAGAAAAAACTAGATAAAATGTCTGTTTTGTTTTACTGTTCGGTGGTTGGATTCTGCTTGACTCTGCCGTTCTACTTGTTATCTGAAATATCAAATGATAGAATATCGTTGAGTCTCATTGAGTCGGATATTACTACGTTGCTTCTGATTAACGGTTTATCCCATTTCATCCAATCCGTGGTTGCTTTTCAAATTCTAGGTTTGGTGTCTCCAATTAATTACAGTATTGCCAATATCTTAAAGAGAATCATCATCATTTCATGTTCGATCATTTTGGAAGGAACTAAATTGAACTCCATTCAATGGTTTGGACTAAGTTTAACTTTTATTGGACTTTACTGTTATGATAAATGGGGCGTTCAAAGAAGACGCTAAGAAGCAACTTCTTCGCCTCCTTTCTCAATCCATCTTGCATACACGGTACAATTTTCACACACAAGCATGTACATACAGCTATATAGAACACATTCTTTTAAATGTTGTTTGTATGTTTTATTTTTGTTATTAATTTGGTTGTTGTTTTGTTTGTTTCTGCTCCATCTCTATTTTGTCTATTTGCTTTTTACTCCTATTGTGGTATATTTGTTACCAAATTGCTCCTTCATTCATGTTACCTTTTCTGTTACAATTTTGTTTGAATTTCTATTTATTAATATAAACTGTTGTATATTACTGTCTCTAGCTTGACAATTTTGTTCTACTTGTTGATTAAAATAAATACTAATAGTATAGATGTGGAGAAAGGCGTAAAGGCACTAATGTTTACCGGTTGGGGCCTCACCGGTTAAAGAAGCGACGAATTCTTTAGCATAATCACCAAATGAGACCATACAGACTGTCTGCCAGATACCCAAACCGATTCTTGGTGTGACACCTCTATAGAGACCTGCAATACCGTTGTTCTGGTAGATGTACTTGAAAGCTGTGGCAACAGACATGTTTTTTGGTCTGTTTGGGTCGGAGGTCTTTGATTGCATTTCAACTCTGATAACTTCAATAGGCTGGTTCCATGCTGACAAACCACCACCTAAAGCACTGGATAGGATCTTTTCGAATGGGGACAATTTATCTTCTTGACTGGTCTTTCCTGTGGCTTTTCTGATTGATTCTTCAGCCAATCTGGAGAAACCAAATCTCGAACCCCAGTTTGTCATCTGTCTGATGGCCACGGCGTTCACACCCTTATTGATACCCCTGATACCTTCCTTGGCAAAGATCTCCTTGAACACTTGCATGGAAGACTGTGTTGCCTTACCATCGGCGGCTTGCTTGTGTCTTGTGATTTCAACTGTCTTCATACAGGTGCAGAAACCCATGGTCAAGTAAGCCTGCACCAGACCACCCGAGACACCACCACCAATACCAGATAAGAATGGAGATGCGCCGAGCGCCTTCAATCTGTACTCCGCTTCCGACGAGACAAACAACAACACGGCACCCTTAGTGGAGGCCTCGATCCATGCCCATGGGATCAGGCCCTGGTAGAATCCCAGAACACCACCTCTCGACCAGACAACCTTCACTGCCTCCGCCATGCTCAAGCCTCTGTTGGCCGCCATGGTGGTCTTCACCACCTCCAGTGGCTGTCCCAATGACGTGACCTCAAAGAGGTTCAATCCTGCTCCCAAGAGGATGTTGGAGAAGGAGACTGGTTTTTTCTTCAACTCTTGTGGCTGCTCAATGCTCATTTTTCCTCTGCTGGTGCTGTATATGCTAGGTGCCCCGTATCTCGGTTGTATGTGCCTACCGTCTCTTCCTGCTGTCTTTGCTCAACTACCATCCAGTCTGCTTCCTCCCTCCCTTCCTATTCTATGTTCCTTCTTATACTCTCACTGATAGCGGTACCGCATGAAAAAAAAAGAGGAAAATCAACCTTCAACCGCCTGCAAAAACCACTAAACTTTACCGCGCGCGGGAGCGTCTTTGCGGAGTCGCCAGAGGGACGGGCGTGCGGGGCAGTCCCGGAAGGGCACCGCGACGGCGCAGGGGTAGTCCGGAGACGGAGAAGGCGGTGGGGAAGAGGGTGTAAGGTAGGTGGCAGGCAGGACGGCAGGCAGGACACAAGACAGGACACAAGACAGGACACAAGACAGGACACAAGACAGGACACAAGACAGGACACAAGACAGGACACAAGATAGGACACAAGACAGAACAGCCGGGACAGCGTGTATCGGCGCCAGGCAAGCTACACAGCAGCCCAGAGACTGGCAGCTGGCTATTATAACTAGCTGTAGAGCGTACAGCCAGCCGGAGCGCACCCTCTCCACGCTCCCCCGGCTCGCTGCTAAAAACCGGGCTCGGGTTTGCCCACCCACAGATCCTCGCGTCCGGCGCGTCGATCGGCGCAGACCAACTCCCGCCGGTGCACGGGTGCGTTGTGTGTGGCTGTGCTGGTGCTGCTTATGTCAGCTCTTACGCCGCGCAGTTTTGCCCGCAATAGGAACTACCCAATTCGGGTTGAGCCTTGACGGTGGTTTCGTTCTGTGGTTTTGTTGGGACTCCTCGTTCCTGGCGGAGTGGCGCGTCCAGATGATTCATTGTTGAAGGCGGTGATGAGGTGCAAGAGCACTGTACTATATGTGGGTCCACAGGTGTGCGTGTGTATGGGCCTCTTGTCCACACGTACCCACGCAACACGTACCCACGCAACACGTACCCACGCAACACGTACCCACACGCACACACACGTGCCCACTGCGTATCGCTGTGCTACCCACAACGCCCCACCCCCACCGCTGCCCAGGGTTCACACACCCGCCCGCACGTCCCGGTGTGCTACGGGGAAATCTGATCTCGTAACCCCAGCCCATAGCACCCTGTGCAACCTCCCCCAACCACGGGCATCGGCCTCCCTCTGACAATCACCTCACTTTCAAACCTACTCGGTCCCAGTCTCTACATCTTTAACCCAGAACCCGCCCTACGCATCCCCTACGTATTCCCTGCTCTACCCTGCTCTACCCTGCTCTACCCTGCTCTACCCTGCTCTACCCTGCTCTACCCTACCCTACCGTATAATTATGGGCCTCCCACCAAACCCCTTTCAACCGGCAGGGCCAACAAAAAAAAGAGCCACCCACTCCGCCGTCTTGATTGGCACGCTAAACACTCAAAAAAGAAAAAGTGCGAAAAGAAAAACTCGTCTCTTTTTATGAAAAGAAAAGGCTACCATTGCACTTAGACAGAGCTGAACAATCAGGTTGAGTATCTAAGCTATTTAAGATTTGATTTGCATAAGGGCGACGTAAACGGTTTATCCTACAAGGAGTCCTTTTTTGTGCTGTCTTTCTGTCTTTTTGTCTTTTTCTCTTTTTCTCTTTTTCTCTCTTTTTTCTCTTCTTGTCTCTTTTTCAGTAGTTGCCGCTGTATCGTTTTGCAACCGCTCTGTTCTGTGCACTCTCTGTCCGTCGCAGCCTACAATACACACCATGTCTGCAGTCACCATCACGGGTTCTGGCGACCGTAAGCAGGACTCGTCTTCCACCACCACCCAAAGAAAGGGTAACATTGGCGGTTTCAAGATCACCAAGGGCTTGACCTCCGTGGACACCCTCGGCAATGAGTTCCATGCTCCAGACTATACCATCAAGGAGATCTTGAACGCCATCCCTGCAGAGTGCTACCAAAGAAGATTGACCACCTCCTTCTACTACGTCTTCAGAGACGTGGCAGTGATCGCCGCTTTCATGACTATCGCAAACACCTTGATCCCAAGGGTGCCAAACACCCTGCTCAGAGGAGCTCTTTGGGTGGCCTACGCTGCCTTGCAATCCTTCCCATACACCGGTCTATGGGTCCTGGCCCACGAATGTGGTCACCAAGCCTTTTCGGATTACGGTTGGGTCAACGACACTGTCGGTTGGATCCTACATTCTTACCTATTGGTCCCATACTTCTCTTGGAAATACTCCCATGGTAAGCACCACAAGGCTACTGGCCACATGGAAAGAGACATGGTGTTTGTTCCAAAGACTAAAGACAAATTCAAGGAAGCAAGAAACACCATCAGCTTGAGTGAATTATCAGAGGATGCTCCAATCTCCACCTTATACGGTTTGTTCCTTCAACAATTCGGTGGTTGGTGGGCATACTTGACCACAAACGTTACAGGCCAACCATATGAGGGCAGATCAAACTTTGGCGTCTCCCACTTCAACCCATCCTCTGCCATCTTTGAAAAAAGAGATTACTGGTTTATTGTTTTGTCTGATATCGGTATCTTGGCTCAATTGTTTGTCGTGTACAAATGGACTCAAAACTTTGGTGCCTTCAACTGTTTCATTAACTGGTTCTTACCTTACGTGTTCACCAACCACTGGTTGGTGTTCATCACTTATTTACAGCACACTGATACCAGTCTACCACACTACGAAAACCACGAGTGGAATTTCGCCAGAGGTGCCGCAGCTACCATTGACAGAGAATTTGGTTTTGCCGGCTGGTTTTTCTTCCATGATATTATTGAGACTCATGTCTTACACCATTACGTTTCTAGAATTCCATTTTACAACGCTAGATTGGCTACTGAAAAGATTAAAGAAGTCATGGGCGGCCACTACAGATATACCGATGAAAACATGTGGAGCTCTCTATGGAAATCCGCTAGAATGTGTCAGTTTGTTGATGGAGACAACGGTGTTTTGATGTTCAGAAACATCAACGGCTTGGGTGTTGCACCAAAGGAGTAAAGAATATCACTCTTTGTATTTGCTCTTTAGGACTTAATGCTTCAAATATATCCCATATTCTTTTTATGATTATTACTTATCACTACTATAGTTATTGTTGACTTTTCACGTTTTTGTGTCTCTTCATGTTTTTTTTTTTGGCTTTTTTTGGCTTTTTTGAGGAGAAAATAAGAAAGGGCCTAGATACCAGATCATCATACAACTGTGCTTCTCTAGACGAACTGCCCTGTTCATTTTTGTTTTTGATTTTTTGTTTTCTTGTTTTGTTTTTACTTATTGAAACCTAATCATTGACTCGACATTCTGTGTATATTCTCAAGCATTTACATAAATAAACTAGATACGTTTTTGTTCCCAATAATATCGATCCGCATATCATTTTTTGATCCATCAAGGCTCTTTCTTTTATTTTTGTCTGTGTTTCCATTCATCTGAGCATTTTTGGTAAACATTATAGGATCATTTATTTAATGAAGTTATACAATTACATATGATGCATGTGCACAAACTTTAAAGAGAATTATATATACTCCCATCAGGAGTACAACAAGTGGTCCCTTGGCCCAGTTGGTTAAGGCATCGTGCTAATAACGCGGGGATCAGCAGTTCGATCCTGCTAGGGACCATTTATTTTTTTATTTCTATTTATTAGATTCACTGTCTTACAGTACTACTGAAAAACATGTCTTTCCAGTAGTTGAGCCCTGTTATAGATATGTCACGGGAAGAAACTGTAGAATACATTTTCTTTTATCACCGTTCCTAAATAGCAAAGGCTTTGCAGGACATTATTATGATGTTACTCGGATAATTTGAAAAAGACTAGTAACAATTAAAGGGGGGCTACATGGCAAAGTGTATGCTGTGAAACTTATGGAACCAGTCCCAATTTAGTGCTTTATTAAACAAATATTCTGCTGTTGCAAAAGTAGTATCGAGTTAATTATGACGTGGAACGATAGGCTTCTTGAATTTCAATAGTTGTCGAGTCTCTCTTCATTTGGATCTGTCTTAAAGATCTTATCTGGGTTGAAAAGAGTCTTTGGATCCAGACTCAATCTGATTTTTCTCATTGTGTCAACAGTTTCTGCTCCTAGTTCGTCAATCAAGAAATCTCGTTTACCAATACCGACACCGTGTTCACCACTCACTGTTCCTTCATTGTCAATAGCTCTTTTAACCATATTGTGAACCACTTCCTCGGCGATTTGTAATTTATCAGCGGGAAAGATAACCAAAGCATGTATATTACCATCGCCAACATGGCCAACAACAGTAGTAATCAAACCGTGCCCTTCAATGTCTTCCACTGTTTCAGCAATCACTTTTGGTAATTTTGAAACAGGAACTGCCACATCTGTAGGCCAAGCTCTGGCATTTGGCATGATCTTCTTGGCCCAATCGATGGAAGTCCAAAGTTGAGTTTTTCTGGCATTCCAAATGGTGTCCTTATCGGACTCACTAGTGGCAATCTCAATATTGAATCCACCATTTGAAGTACTGATTTTCTTCACTTCATTAATCTGATCTTTTAGTGCATTCTTAGATCCTCCTAATTTAAACAGCAAAAGATTCTTGTCGGACCAATTTCTAGACGGATGGCCAGAAGCCTGCTCCATATCTCTAATACATTTCATCTGTCTATCATCCATCAGTTCCACTGAATTAACTGCAATACCTTTTTTGAAAACGTCTGTTACGGTCTTTGCAGCCTCTCTTATTGTATTGAAATTCACAATCGCAATAACCTCCTGTTCCGGCTTAACGTGCAATTTCAAAGTAGCTTCAACGATGATGCCCAATGTACCTTCGGAACCGACAAACAGCCCGGTCAGGTTATAGCCTGCAGATGATTTTCTTGGTCTATTTTTGGTTTTGATTATGGTACCATCACTCAAGACAACTTTCAGAGAGATAACGTTATCCTTCATGGTACCGTATCTTGATGCTCTGGTACCAGAACAGTTTGTGGCCACCATACCACCAATGCATGCACCTGGGCCCGGATCTGGACCGAACATCAAGTTGTAAGGCTCAAGATAAGTTCCCAATTCTTGCCAACCCAACCCAGGTTGAACGACAACGTCCAAGTCGTCCTCGTGCAATGCCAAAACCTTGTCCATTCTAGTGACATCTATAGAAACACCTTTTCTTGTTGGAATAAAGTGTCCCTCGATCGAAGTACCCCCCGAGAAGGGTATCATTGGGACATTATACTTGTTACACACTTTCACAATCTGCGAAACCTGTTCAATAGACTCTGGATATGTAACAAGGTACGGTCTCTCGTCATCGTTGGGTTTATGGAAATTGGAAGAATTGTCGGAGTGGTTATAGAGCTCGCCATCAGAGGTGCTGATCTGATCTTCACGCAAGAGTGCCTTAATTTCATTCAATGCTGTGTGCAATTCCGCTCCCGAGACGTAATGTGGTGTCTTTTTAATGGACTGTATAGGCGTGGTGGCAGACAGCGGGAACAGGTCCTCGGGTGGCTGCAGTCTGGTTGCGTACTGAGACCCAGCCCAACCTATTCCAACCCCAAAGGCTGTGAAGCCCAACACAAGCATTGCTCTCGAAAGGTAAGGGGAAGATGGACCTGAAGATGCTGTAGCGTACGATCTTGCTGCACTGGTGACCGAGCTCGTCCGGCCCACCAGTTTGGCCGCTCTTAGTGGCACCGAAACTGTTTTAATCATGTGTCGGTTATCAAAGCTTCTAGCCAGCAAACAGTGCGCACAGAGTCATGAGCTGCTAACACAGATACCCCAGAGGTAAAGAGCAACTGCCTTTAAAGCAAAAAGCATACCTGTCCACCAATCCAACAATCTACCGCATGGCTGGCGGATGATTGCAGTTACTGAGTGGAAAGATAAGAAAGGACTTAGCCGACACAGATCCCGTCGACAAACGCAACGAGATCCCGCGTGCGTCGACCGGTTGACACCTGTCGACAGCGGCTCGACAGATGTCGTTCTTGCATGTCGACACAAATGACACAAAACTGAAGCCCAGAGGCACACAAGGTGACCAAGGGACACAGCAGAAGTGCAGAGTGTAGAGAGGGAGGGGGAAAGAGGAAGCTGGAATAAGAAAAGGCCACTGGAGAATGTCTAAACTGGAGCCAGTAAACAAGATTCTTGCAAAGTACCCGATTTCTGTGGCTGGGGCAAACGCCAGCGGGTCTGACCAGTTTGCAGAGTATGTGTCGAAAGTGAGGTTCCAGCTGAGACCAAGACAGCAAGAAGAAGTGCCAAGGACAGGGGACAGCTTCAACCTAGGCGTGTACAACCTGTTTCCATATGAGTTTGAAAAGGCAGTGTGGGTTTCATTGGACCCCGTGTGCCTGTGCGACCTGGTTGTGCTGGCGTACAAGACGGACTCAAGACTCCCACTAGTGCAGCGGCAAGAGACGGTATTGGGCCCGTACGATGCGAGCAGGCCTTGTGCAGGCGGCTTTGTGTCTGTTTTGTCGTACCAGAGCTCTGCAGACGGCGAGTTGCCGATCTTGATCGAGGATGAGCTGAACAAGACGCTCAAAAAGGTCACCAGAAAAGTGAGAGACGCCAGCACCATCGATGCCTTCAACATGTCTGCGGTCACGAGCGTGGAGGAGCTCATGTTCATCAAATCCATAAACAACAAACTCTACGACTTCTTTGTGTCGAGCATCTTCCAAAACAAGCAGCTCGTCCTCAAGCTCTACTCCCTAAACCACTTCTTGGACACTGACAACACTCTTCTCAACAAGTTGTCGTATGCGCCATTGCTTGCACACTTGTCGAAAAGAAACCAGCTCAATTTGAGATACCCCACCATATCCGAGTACTGTCTGGCCGACTCCGTGGGGTCTCTCCTAAGCACCAAGAACTTCAAAAAGAGCTTGGAGGAGGAAGTGGAGACTGCGTTCTTCAATGGCCTGGCTGAGCTGTCAAACCTTACAAACTACTACGCAGAATTGAACACTAAATTCTTCTTCAGTGACACCAGCCCGTGCCTGTTTGACTTTAAATTGGCAAGCTACATCTACTGCATACTAGCTTTGTCCAATGACTGTCCTGCCTTTGCTAAAATCAAGCCTGAAGTTGAAAAGCTGGTTGGGTTTGTTCAAAACGTCTTGACTTGTGTTGTGTAGAATAACCGCCATAAAAAAAATGCTAGGCAATGAGACAATCACCATAATAAAACATGTATGACGACAGAGCTGTATTGAGCAGTGTATGTAACTGTAGAGCTTGTCACGGTGCAGTTAGCGGCTTGACAAGCAAAGTTGGACGTTTACTGATTATCCAATGGAGGATGAGCAGGCAAAAAGTCTAACGTTCAACCCGTTGGAGTCCATAAAGAAACCAGACAACCATGGGGAACTCCCTAAGTTCAAGGATGTTGTGAACCACTTGTTCGTACCTCTAGAGCAGTTTGCCAGAAATAAGCATTACAACTTGAACTTCAAACGAGATGACATAGTTGAGGAGTTTATAAGAAACTACAAGATTAAGGTGGGAAGTGACATTTTGCCAGTGGCAAAATTGATCATGCCGTCTTGGGACAGGGAAAGAATCTACTCAATTAAGGAGTCAAGGCTAGGGTCTTTGGTGGCAAAGTACTTGAATCTAAACAAGGACTCAGAGGATTTTAATAGGATTAAAAATTGGAAAAGTTTGGGTAACCAAAGGGTCAGAGCCACAGTGAAGTTCTCTGATTTGATAGCTGACCAGATATGCAAACGGCGTGTGGTCACTTTTGGCAACTATACTACGGCAATTCCGTTTGCCAGCGATACTGATACAGGATTGACAGTCAAAGAGGTGAACGATATATTGGACAGGCTGTCTGCAGCCTCTATAGGCTCGGGCGCTTTGCAAGAGGATCAGTTCACTATATTGAAGACAACGATAGAGAGGATGTCAGACACCGAATTGAAGTTTTTCTTTAAGATTGTATTGAAGATCAACCCAATTAGTCCAGACATAGCCTTCTTGAAAGTGTGGCATCCTGAAGCACACAAGCTTTGGAATTTAACACATGATTTAAAGATTGTGTTTTGGGGGCTTTGCAACCGGGCGGACTCTCTATCCAATGATGAGAATCGGATCCAATTGATGTACCCCTTCACACCGCAAAGATGTAAAAGAAAAAGAGAAAACTATGACAAGATTGCAGATCACCATTTTAAATCAGAATTCATAATAGAAGAGAAGTTTGATGGCGAAAGATGCATGGTCCACATTCAAAGATTACAGAACGGTGAGCTTCAGTTCAAGTATTTCAGTAGAAATGCAATGGATTTCACAGAATTGTTTGGTGAGTTCTCGGGTAACGTATCTTTTATTGGTTGCCTAACACCTTTCATTACTAAAGATGTCTTTCCAGATACCATGCTTAACTGTATATTGGATGGAGAGATGATATGCTATGATCCAGTAATGAATTGTCCGATGCCTAATTCTGTCGTGAGGCAATCTGCAAGAGCAATAAGAGAATACAAATTTGAGCATCAGAACCGATTACCACCAGACGAACCACGTCCGATGTATGTTGCCTTTGATATACTCCTGTATAATGGAACTTCCTTGGAAAGACACTCATTAAGGGCAAGAAAGGCTGCATTGGATTTCACAATCAAAAATGAATTGCCAACTCTCTTCATTAAAGCTAAATTCAAATATGCGTCTACTGGGGATGAAATTGAAGCTGCAATGAAATTGGCAATATCTCAAGATTCAGAAGGTGTTGTTTTGAAAGCACCAGGCCCAAAGCCAGAAATTTTAGAAGGTGATAGTAGACCTAAATGGCCTCCTTCTCCAAGAAATTCGCAGTATTTTGTTGGCTTAACTTCTTGGAACTGGGTTAAAATCAAGCCTGAATATTTATCTGATCTAGGTGAAGATTTAGATCTAGTGATTGTGGGAAAATTTCCCGCTACCAAGACCTCATACTTGTGTGCACTTAGAGAACACAAAAGGAAGGAAAATGAGATACTTGATTACGACAGCGGTGATGACGATGACGGAGAGATGAATATCGATGGCATGGATTTTGAAAACGACGGAAATTTTATTACGTTGTGTAAAGTATGCAACGGATTGAGTATTGCTGACTATGAGACGATCGATAGCATCACTAAGAACAAATGGAAGAATTGGAATGAAGTGCAGCCTGGTACGGAAGTTATCAAATTTGGATCTAGAGTGCCACCTCAGTGGATAGACCCACGAGATTCGGTGGTTTTGCAAATCAAAGCGAGATCCGTGACTACACAAGCTATTCAGGATCATTATGCCACTGATTCAACTTTATTTAATGCCTATTGTGTGAAAATCAGATCAGACAAGGATTGGAGGACATGCACCACACTAAGAGAGTACTTGTCGCAGACTAATATGTCCAAGGATGCTAGTGGTGCCTCGCATAATGTTTATAAGAAGAGAAGAAAGTTTACTAAAAAAGAGCTGATAATCAGCCAGTTAAATCAAGGATATGAGGAAGCTGTCGAACTGAAATCGGAGATTTTCAGAGATTTTGTATTTAGTGTTAAGACTGATTGTGAATACCAGGGTAAGTTGAGACCCGTGCATGATTTGAATTTGTTGATTCAGCTGCATGGTGGATCGCTTATAAGAAACCATGATATTGTGCGAGCACAAAGCGGACAAGACGGCCAGAAGATGTTGCTTATTATTGGGGAAAAGATGACACCTGAAGTTATAGCTGTCGTGAAGGATTACAATGTGTTCAGGTTTAAGTGGTGCGAGGATTGCATTCGAGAACAGGCGTTGGTCAACTTGATTCCTGACCATTTGTTCAAAGTTGAAAGGTGCCTGGCTGACAAAAGCCTGGCAAATGTAGACCAATATGGCGACAGCCATTCCATTTCTTTGACGGAGAATTCCTTTTGGAAGCTGATTCAAAGAAACAGACATCTTACGGGTGGCGCCACGGTGCCTATCGATGCCCAGCTATTTGACCACCTCATGTCTGTGGACATCTTTCACAAAATGAAGTTTATGATTGTGGCGGCTGGATCTGATCTTGAGCTTGCATTGCTCGTGAACAAAATCGAAAATTGCGGAGGCCAGGTGACGTACGACATGCAAAGTTGCACAATGATTTTAGTCATCAACACGGAACCCACCGACACAGGCTTGCGGGAAAGAGTCTGCAACATTGTGGCCCGCAGAACAGAGCTGTTCAGTCTCAAGAACAGCGACAGGCTGCCCAGAATCCTGCGATCTACCTTTGTCGACGAGTGCATTAAGCAGAACTGTCTTGTTCCAGAGGCAGCCTTTGTCTACAAGATGGGCTAGTTGGAAATAGCAGAGCCCAGGCTGCCCACAACCCTGCTGTCTTCCTTCATCGACAAGTGCATTAAGCAGCCCCTGTCTTATTCCAGAGGCCTTAGTCCACAAGATGGGCTAGTTGGAAATAGCAGAGCCCAGGCTGCCCACAACCCTGCTGTCTTCCTTCATCGACAAGTGCATTAAGCAGCCCCTGTCTTATTCCAGAGGCCTTAGTCCACAAGATGGGCCACCTGCAAATAGCTCAACCTAAACCACCCGTACACCAGCCACACACCGCCCTTGGAGCTTTGTGGTTGAAAAAACGGCATGTAAATTCATAGGGGAGATATTAACATACTATAGGGGTAGGAGAGTTGTACAATGGACGCCGGATTGCAGTATTAGGGGTACTAAACTGGAGATTTACAATAAGCGGATTGGTAATTGGTATGGTGTTGAAAAATAGCTTCATACAGATAGCGAAAAGACACATAACGATCCAGCAGCCGAGAAGTGCGGTTCTTTCGAAACCAATAGAACTGTCTTCGACTGCTCCGCCAGATGGCGGAGATGTGTCCGGGGCTGGGCGGATGCCGATATCGACTGAGATAGAGGTGAGCAAGCTAAAGGAGGAGGCGGTGTTCCAGACGATCGGGAACCCACAGTCGACGCTATCTGTGACGCTTCCGGCGTCGGTTCCCATCTTTGTCAAGAGAGGGTCACTGCTATCACTTTTTTCCGGGCTGTCGAAGTCCTCGAGATCTGATACCGTGCAATCGGTTCTGTCAAGCACGATATCCATCAACGAGCCCCTGCGCAGGTTTCTGTACGGAGGAATCACGTCAGGGTACCAAAAGTTGATCTCCACGGTGCCTATGAACCTTGTCGTGAGCGCATATGACTCGCCAGTGTTTGGGTCCTCGTTCACAGATAAGTCCACCAAGACTTTTGTGAACGTGTCCTTGGATGGTACTTTGGACTGGGTATTATTTGAACCAAAATGTTTACAAGTTTACACGGGCAGCAACCTGGCGATCAGCAGTTTAAAGTTTCCAAAGAGCTTGTCGAGAGGAACGGTCAAATCATTGCAGTTGCAGGATTCCAGTAATGGGTTGAGGAGCTTTTTTCAAGTTGGATACACTCTTGTGAGTGGTAGAGGCTCTGTTTCATTGGTTGGTTCTGGCTCGATTTTCAACTTGCATCTATCACAGGAGGAAGAGATACTGATTAAACGAGGAAACTTGTTGGGTTGTACCATTAGGGACAAAAGTGAGTTTACAGATGGTCACTTTATTGCCCAAGGTCTGAACCGGAAGCCAAGCGATAGTTTAGATCCCGTTGTGAATGCCGACTTGGTCAAGGAGTACACTGGAATGGGCAAAGTGCTCAAGGATGCGTGGGACGGCATCGTGAAGACGTCCAGCCACGTGTACTCGAATTTGATTGGAAACGGCAACTATATCAAGATCAAGGGTCCTAGAACCCTGTTGATCCAGACCAGCTCTGGGACGGAGCAGTACGTTGTCAATAGAAGCGGCGGCGGGATGTACGACCGCAGCGGGCTTGCAAGAGCTGAGACATTCATCAAGGGCAAGAGTGAGTTTGCGCAGCCCCAAGCGCAGCCTGGGGACAACCTGAGCGTCGTGCGTATTGAAGATGGCAAGATCAAGTACAAGAATGTTACGGACTTCAGCGACGAAGTTAGAAGAATCGAAAGCTTGGGACAAACTAAATAGAACAGCGTGCACCCAAGCACAAAGACCGCCCGGGAGGGCGGCCCTGTATATGTCTCGACGTGTAGTCTCTCCGTGTAGATGTCTGTGTATATGATTCACACAACACGAATTAAAAGAATGACTTAGAAGAATGAACAGCACCAGTAAACCTCCCAAAATGGCTTCACTCCGTATCTTCAAGTTTGTCGCACGCTAAGCCAAAAAAGCAGTGGGCTGTAATTTGGACAGCACCAGAACAGCTAGGACACAGTGAAAGGCAGTGGCGGAGGCCAGAGACGGGTGGACAGAGACGGTATCAGAGACCAGTCTTGTGGAATACAGAGGTAGCAGGGCGTTTTTGCGAGGCAGGCGCACATTGGACATTGGACAGGGGCTTGTAGCATCAGGATGTCAGGACTAGAGAGTAAGTGTGCAGACCGAGGGATATTTGGTGGTGTGCATGAAGCAAGTTGGAATACTAACTGAGGGGTTGTTTGTGCTATTTCAGAATCGCTATTTCAATTGAAGTTCACGGCGAAGCAGCTCACGAGACAGGCGGCGAAATGCAGCAAGGAGGAGCAGGCGGAGAAGAACAAGGTGAAGAAGGCGCTGGTCCAAGGTAACAACGACATTGCGCAGATCTACGCCCAGAACGCCATCAGAAAGTCACAGGAACGGTTGAACTTGCTAAGACTAGCGTCCCGGATCGATGCTGTGGCGTCCCGGATCCAGACGGCAGTCACGATGAGACTGGTGACGGGCAACATGGCGCAGGTTGTCAGAGGCATGGATAAAGCCATGGAGACGATGAACTTGGAGAAGATCACGCTGGTGATGCAGAAGTTCGAGGAGCAGTTCGAGGACCTGGAGAGCTCCACCAACTACTACGAGAACGTGTCGAACGACATGAACGCCACGAAGCAGCCACAGGAGCAGGTGGACCTGTTGATGGGCCAGATAGCGGACGAGGCAGGATTGGAGTTGAAGCACAAGATCGGCAACGCCAGCGTGGAATTGGACGTGCCAGCCCAGAGCGAGCAACTACAGGAGCCTGAAGATAAGCTCACAGAGAGATTGAGGGCCTTGCGTAACTGAACCCAGCACCTACTGCTGCTGCCAACGTGGACACACAGCCACTGCCACTCCTGTGCAGCTCAAGGAGCGTTTGATGGCTGCCTGTACCACAACGGGGCTGCGCTTTCGTGTCCTGCGCTTCACCATTATGTTTCTTTTTACTATACTCGTTGTATCTACTTCTTATTCGTCATCATCGTCCTCTTCTTCTTCTACTTCTTATCACTGTTAGTATATGTTAACACTCCATCTAGGCAGCACTGTAGCTTGGGCGCCCGGCTTATCTGGCGGTCCCAGGGGGACCGCCCCATTGAGCCGCCGGAAAGCTCCCTGGTGGCGCGTCCCCCCCCCGCGGGAGGCACCCAGAGAGACGCTTTCAATGTGTCTGATCATGTTTGAAGACTTAGAATTGAGTAGGTGTAGAGTTAAACCGCCTGGGCTAGTGAATGTTGGTAGGGTACGGTGATGTTACTTGAGTAGGGTATCAGGGATAGAGGTCTAGATTAGCACAACTATCGGGTTGCATATGTTTTAGAAGACTTGAGACGTCTAATTGCAAGGGAGAGAGTTTCTAGGTCCACCAATACTGCAGATCGCAGATCCATTAATAGCACTATTCCACTAAGAGCGCAGCTCCACTAATACCACAGCTCCACTAATACCACAGCTCCACTAACAGCACAGTCCGACGAATAGCACTTTCCCAGTGAACCTACACTTGATGAGCTCCCCTACAGTAATACCGGATGGAGAGTATGCGATAGACATGTCGTCCTTGTTCTCAAGGTCTAACGACTTGTTTGGATTGAGGTTTAAATTCAAGCCTGACAACGTGGATCAGCAGTACTATTCTCTCATGGTGAAAGACCCACAGCAAGACACGTATATCTTGCGAACAGAATCCAAGGAACTCTCGAGGGCATTGCCCGACTCTAGCTCCGATAGCCAGGCAGATCACAAGACAAATGGAGTTTATTTTGAAGGGGTCAGTGGGGTAGGTACGGTTAATTCAATCACTTCTGATTACGTTCTCATCTACGACGACATTCAACACAACTTCAAGATGGAGAAGTTTGACAGTGTTATCCGGTTTACCAAATCAAGGGACCCAGAGGTCCTACAAAACAGGTTGAACAACCTACACAAATCAAATAGTGCTTTAGACAAAGACACGTATGATAGGCTATCAGAGAACATGCACGACCCCATTACTGCCACGGTCTTAGCGGCACCAAGCCAGGGTGGATCAATACCCACACAGACTCTTAGACCAAATAATTCAACAAACTTGGAGTCAACTACAGTTGAAAATTCAATAAGCTACAAGGAAAGTATCAGTGGCATATCACCAATGAAAATCCAGAAAAGAAAAACTGGAACACCGTCTAATACTGGTACTCCATCAGGGACTCCAAAACTGATTCCAGTGGCGTCACCTAATATCAGCTCCACTCAGTCAACATCCTTGTCCAATAAACCAAGTCCTGCAAGCATAAACACGCCCGTGTTCTCTACAGGGGTCAGCGCCACTTCATCTTCCAGTACTAGATCACAACCGGCCAAAAGATCAAAGCTTCTGCGTGCCGCAGAGAGAGCCATTGGTAGAACTCAAAAATCAAAGGTATTTAAAAGACAGCAACAGCAATACGTTGTAAACTACCCAACATCAGCACCAAGTACGCCAGTTGTTACGACAACACCACCAGCGATACCAAGCAGTATTATCAAGAAAACAACCTCTAAAATGAAAGTTAGGGATGATAGAATCGCCTCGCCTGGTCTGATAGCTTCAGAATCTGAGATTGAAAGTCTCAAGCTGGGTTCACCAATAAGTGGTAACAGAGATGCATTGATGACTGCTCTTGCAGTCCCCACTACAGATGATAGCAACAAGAGGGACTTGAAGGAAGAGAATATTTTAAGTGACGAGGACCTGGATGATCTGGTTGATGAATTAGAAGAGGAGCTGGACATTGAAAGATGCGATGATGAGAATCAAATACAACAACCAATGGCTATAAAGAACCAAGCAAAATCCATAGTGGACTTGATGGAGAACGACTTGGATTGTGAAGAGAAGGAATCTGCCAGCGTAACTCAAGAGATTAGTTCATTAGCTAGTGCTCAAGTTGGGAACGGCAGAACTTCTGAAGAGGCAGAGGTGGAAGACTGGTCTGTTGATATTTCTGATTGGGACGATGTTGATTTAATGGATGTCGATGATAGTCCAGATGAAAGTGGATACGATTCCAGAAATGGAAACACTGAGGGTTTTCATGTGATTATTGAAGAGAAGCCCATTTTCAAATCTCAGAAAGAGGCAATGGCGAAACAAGAGCAGGGAGGACAAAAGACAGAACAGTTACAGGACAATATCAAACCAGAGACACACAGCCCAACGATGAACGAATCAGCTGCCACTGAGCCGGAGTTACAGGCCAAGCCGAAACCTCTGGTTTCTAAGAGGCCGGCAGGCAAGAGAATGCCAACAACTCCTCTACTTGGAGAGACACGGATCGAGACGCCCACTTTGGAGCAATCCAAATTTGGCAAAACTGGTTCGAAGAGACCTAAGTCAAGCTCTAAACGGCCACCTGACATGGACACATCTTCGTCTCAAGATCTGATTGGGTTAGGAATGTTGAAGGTGAAGGGAAGAGAAGACAGGAACGATAATGAAAGCCAGGGAGACATTAATGAGGAGTTTGATGAAGAATTCGACAAGGCATTAGAGGATCTTGAGGATGAAGAGGAGAGTGAAGAGGAGTGAAGAGTGGAGAGGCGTGGACAAAAAACGTGTAGGTACGGCATGGCACCCATCTTAGGAATAAAACACTGGATACAAGTGATTGTGTGAAAGATCTTCAGGATCTCTATCATTCGTAGCCTTCAGGAATAGAACGTGTATCTCCATAGCACCGGCCACCCGCCACATGCCCACGTGTGGCTTGTAGATTCACGTGACCGTAGGTGGCGCGGCTGGAATGGGTTTTTTGTAGAGACACGACCCCTTAGGAACGAGCTCACAAAACTCCAAAAGGACAATGGAAAGAGGACAA
The DNA here is from genome assembly GCA_003706635.2 of Ambrosiozyma maleeae (nom. inval.). Taxonomy (NCBI): domain Eukaryota; kingdom Fungi; phylum Ascomycota; class Pichiomycetes; order Pichiales; family Pichiaceae; genus Ambrosiozyma; species Ambrosiozyma maleeae (nom. inval.). Next base: position 95,842 of record PPLV02000024.1, on the reverse strand, counting down.
CCAAACAACAGATGCCACGGTTACGGAAAGAGCTTGGAGGGTAGAAGCAGGTAGAAGGGAGATCCAAGGTGCTTTGAGGTGGTAGTTGCTCCAAGGCAGTTTTTATTTCTGAGAACTGGCTCTAATTGTGCTGTTTAGAGTAGCAAGCGTCAAGTGTATCGGTGCAGAAAGGCTCGATCGACTCGGACAATCACCACGAGAAGGGGCTGTCGGAAGTGTACTTTCATTGATTGGAGCGTCTCATTTTGTGGACGTATGAAACTGGTGAATAGAGAGAAATAATAAATGGCATTAAATATCAGTATCAATAGTACCAGCGTGTGTGGTCTTGTGCCATCCTCGACGAGTGTCTTTCCTATCCAGATATCTCTGTCGGTGTTGATAGGCCTGCTGCCCGTTCTACTGTTTGTTCTTAGGAAAACCAACAAGAGGGTGGAGAATCCAAAGAAGTTTGAGATTCCTTTACCGGATGAAGCTAAGCCAAACTGGAAGGGAAAGAGGCTCTCGCCTCCAAACATATACCAGGAGAACGACCCCGAATTCATCTACTGCTACTGTCCGGCAACTTCCCAATACCTCGGAAAATTCAAGGCAAATGGTAAAGATGACATTGATGCGGCCATCAGCAAGACGTCTAAAGCTCAAAAGAGCTTTTATCTCGATGATCCATCTTTCAAGTTGAAGAGAAGAAAATTCCTGAGAACTCTTAACGAGTTCATCATCAAGAATCAGGAATCAATTGCCAGAGTCGCTTGCAGAGATTCCGGTAAGACGATGGTGGATGCCTCAATGGGAGAGATCATGGTTACTTTAGAAAAGATCAATTGGATACTGCAGAACGGTGAGGCCGCTCTATGTGATTCTTCCAGGCCTGGCTCTTCAAACCTGTTTATGAAGTACAAGAAAGCTGAAGTTAGGTACGAACCGCTGGGCGTTGTCGGGGCTCTTGTCTCATGGAACTACCCCTTCCATAACTTACTTGGCCCTATAGTTGCATCCATCTTTACTGGTAACGGTATTGTGGTGAAATGCTCGGAGAGAGTGAGATGGTCCTCTGAATACTTCATCAACATTGTCAAGGCTGCTTTGAAAGTTTGCGATATTGATGACGATCTTGTTCAATTAGTTTGTTGTTGGGGAAAAGATGGTGATTTATTTTCAGGCAATCCGGGCTTCAAACATTTAACCTTTATTGGATCCAAACCTGTCGCCCAGAGAGTCGTTGCTAAAGCTAGTGAAGTATTGACCCCGGTTGTCGTTGAGCTCGGTGGAAAAGATGCTTTAATTGTCTGTGATGACTATATGAAAAGAAAAGGTATTGAGAAATTGTCATCTGTTATAATGAGAGGTACATTTCAAAGTGCAGGTCAAAACTGTATCGGTATCGAGAGGGTTATTGTGTCTGGCGATAAGAAAAATTATGATAGTTTAGTTAAACTGTTGCAAGATCGGGTTTCCAAATTGAGAATTGGTTCTGATATCGACCAATCGGAAGAGATTGACATGGGTGCTATCATCATGGGCGACCCTAAATTTGAGGAGTTGGAGGGATGGATTGACGAGCTGCAAGAGAACAACCAAGGAAAGGTGTTAGTTGGCGGAAAAAGATTCAGCCATCCAAATTACCCACAGGGCCATTATTTCCAACCAACATTGGTTGTTGATTTGGATCCTTCCAGTAAACTAGCCACAAATGAGGTGTTTGGTCCTGTGTTGTCCATTATATACGCAGAAAGTGATGAAAAAGCAATTGAGATTGCAAACAGTACAGACTTTGGACTTGGATCTTCAATCTTTTCTACTGATTTTGCAAAGGCTGAGAGACTATCTAGAGACTTGAAGGTGGGTAACGTTGCAATCAATGATTTTGCCACTTTTTACGTGTGCCAATTACCATTTGGCGGCTGTAAAGGTTCAGGTTATGGAAAGTTTGGAGGTGAAGAAGGATTGAGAGGTTTGTGTAACGAGAAATCGATCTGTTACGATAAGACCCAATTCATTCAAACGAGTATACCTAAAGTTATTGATTATCCAATTTTGAACGGCAGAAAAGCTTGGAAGTTTGTGTCCAACTTAAACAGAGGTGGTTATGATTACAGTTATTGGGAGAGATGTAAGGCTGTTTGGAATCTAGCCAAAAATGCATGAATTTTTAATGATAGCTATTTCCTATATACAAGTAAATGATTATATAAAAGCTTTGTTTTTCTGTTTTTTTGTTTTTTCGTCATGTATATACGGATATATATTATTTTAATGACTTTTCGATTGACTTAAACACCTCTGAGATCTTATCGGTGTAAGTTTTATACAATTTATCAACATCATTGTTTAGTTTCTTTAGGATATCCTTTGAGCCTTCCACTTTTTTCAAATCCTTGACCACTTTAGCTCTTATTGAGATCAACGAGCCATTGAATGAGTTATCTTTAAGGTGGTGATCCATGGATTCCTTCAATTCTTTCAGCTGTTTGTTTTTCATGTCTTTATTTGACGAATTTGGTAGTTTGACTCTAAGCAAGTTAGGGTTTTTCAAGTCCTGCTCTGGGTTCAAGTTTAAATTGGCTGACAGAATTGAGGAGATGACTCTCTTTGAATTATTTGAATCAAAGAGTGTGATTAATAGGTTAGAATTGTTTATCAATGAAGTCGTTGCCAGCTCGGTGAATTTTGCTGGCTTGCCTTGGCTATCGACTTTAATGAGTAGCTGGTCAAAAATGTTAGGGTTTGATTTGCCCATTTTGATTTCTTTGGTCTTTTTGTTGAAGTTGTCTAAAGTTTTCTTGAAATGCAACTCCAAGTCGGTCAAGATCTTCTTAGGATCAATCTGCTCCACCGGCTCTTCCTGTGCGTTCTTGTCTGATTTGCTGCTCGTGTCCCTTTTCTTGTTTTTCGAGCTGTCTTTCTTGGCCAAGCTCACTGGGCTGCTTGAAAACAGTCTATAGCTTGCAAGGTTGGCAGATGGCCTAGCCACAGGCGTGGCTAGCCACTGCATACGTCTTGTGACGCCGCTGGCCTTGAATAAGTAACCTCTCAACATGTCTGTGAAAACCTGAGCACTCGGGACTTCTGTTATTGCCTCCTGATGCTCTACCAGTCTTCTCGTACACCGTTCAAGCACCGCTGCTGCTCCTTGCTCCTCTTAGCTGCCTATTTCCACTTCCATTTAACTGTCTTTTCCACTTTTTCATCGCCCGGGTCCATTGTGTCGACGCGTCGATCGACGTTGCCTTCTGTCATTTTACGTGTCATTAATAGAAGGGCGAGGCGCAAACGCCGCATGCACAGCCGTGGAGAGGTAATTATGCCGTTGGAAGCCCTTGTATTGTGATAAGGGAGCATAAAGAACGCAGTGAGAGATGACATTGTGAAGGAGATAGAAGAGTATGATTGAAGCCAAAACAGCTCACAGAAGTTTCTAGGAGGAAACGTGCAGATAGAGCGGGCGTTTTAGGGTGAGGCAATTTGGCTGTGTGGGGAAGATAAGGTGTTGAGAGAAACATGGACAAGACAGGGATTTTTCACAGTGGGCTGTGGTGTGTATATAACTGGCAGATGTTGCCATTTTATTGCTTGGTTGATCTGTTGGATTAGTTGGTAGATGGGAAATCAATAATCAGCAACCAGCAATAATCAGTGCTACTAATTACAAAAACGTTAACTATTCACAATGGCTTGTTTAATTCCAAAAGATAACTGCACCTGTCCAGGCACTTGTGCCTGTCCAAAGGATAACTGTGTCTGTGCCACATGTCCATCAAAGTCCAAGAAGTGCACCTGTCCAGACACCTGTTCCTGTCCAAAGGATAGCTGTGTTTGTGCCACATGTCCAGCAAAAACCAAGAAGTGCACCTGTCCAGACACTTGTTCCTGTCCAAAGGATAGCTGTGTTTGTGCCACATGTCCAGCAAAAACCAAGAAGTGCACCTGTCCAGACACCTGTTCCTGTCCAAAGGATAGCTGTGTTTGTGCCACATGTCCAGCAAAAACCAAGAAGTGCACCTGTCCAGACACCTGTTCCTGTCCAAAGGATAGCTGTGTTTGTGCCACATGTCCAGCAAAAACCAAGAAGTGCACCTGTCCAGACACCTGTTCCTGTCCAAAGGATAACTGTGTCTGTGCCACATGCCCATCAAAGTCCAAGAAGTGCAACTGTGCTTAAAGGTGCACGCACCTCTTTCTGTCTGTCCATGTTTTGAGTACATACTCCTGCTGCTACTGCCAGTAGTTACTTATTTATTTTATATTAATCTATTTATATGTTTTGTTTGCTATGATTTAAGAAAATTAGCCAGTCAAATGTACCACTTGCAGTCCTTGTTGTCTTTGTGTATTCCAATCTAAGTTACAACATTTTTACAAATATACGAAATATGTTCAAGCAACCAGCATTCTTTTACTGGAAGTGCTCTTGCTTGCTTGTAGAAGATGAGGTCTAACGTACTGTCGTTACTCTCTGAAAGGCAACTACAGCGTGCTGTCGTTACTCTGCACATGTATTTTCATGGACACTCATCACACTCATCGTGGTCACAAGGCAACACAACGGCTTGCGATGCCTTGTGCGCCACGTCTACCCTGCGCCACAGCACAGCCTTCTCGCACAGCCTGATCACTCGCCCGTTCAGGAAAGAAGGCAAAAAAAACTCACTTGACTTTTTTGGCGGCAAAGAACCCGCAAGAACAATAGAGAAAGGCAGAGAAAACAGGCAAAATGATCGCACGGGGTCAAAGTAGGCTAAAGTCACTCAGAGACGGCTGAAGAGCAAGGAGAGCTGTAGTATAAAATGGTAGGCAAGTGTCTGTGGAGTGAAGAGAGATCTGGAGGGTGTGAAAGTCCTTCTGGCATTGAATATTGAAAGCAGTAATAATCTGAAATATCACAGATACACATACCAGTACACATACCAGTACATATCCAAATACAAATACATACTCAAATACACACTACACATAATGGCTTGCTCTTGTCCTCCAGGTAAATGTTCATGCACCACCTGTGCTGCTAACTCATGCACTTGTCCAAAGACGTGTGCGTGCGAGTCCGACTGCTCGTGTGCTAAAGATAACTGCACCTGTGCCTCTAAGTGCACTTGTGCCAGTGGATGCTCTTGTTCCCACTGCGGTGACAAGCCAGCTTGCAGCTGTTAGTTGGCGAGGCCTGAACGTGGCTGAAGGCCACGTTATTTCATGAGTGTTGATGTTGTTCTATTGTTTTATTGTTGTATAGCTAGTTAATACAGGATCCAATGAACCTTCCAGTGTAGAGTCAGCGTAGGTGCGTTACGTGATGCGTACAGTGTGAAAGTACGCCTCATTACGTAATTGTTGAAAAGTTGGATATGTGGCTGACGTAATCTTGTCCGGGAGTCCGGCATGGCTAAGTGCAGCAGCTCTGTTGGTGCTGTGGAAGCACAACGTGAGTAGCCTGCTAACAGGCGGTGGATGGAGTGAAGATTGGCCAGCCGCCGTTCGGTCAAGCGTGAGTTGTGTCGCATGCACACGAACCGCCGACCGCTGGGACACGCATGCATGCCATGTACAACGGCCGGCGCTGTCGTGGCGTGTCCAGAAAAAGCACCACCAACACTGTACGAAAACCGGCAGACGCAAGCCCACCGCAAGCCTGCACTGGCTTCACCGCAGCATGTGTGTTCCATGTCCCAGCACCTGCCGTCCTGACCATCGTGTGCTACTCGTGTGATAGACTTTTGCTCTGCGTCGTACCTGGTCCTCTGCTAGATGCCGGCGCACCGCCTCGTGCTGCCGTGCGCTCCACCAGGCCCCCTGCACCAGGCCCCCCAGGCACTCCCCCTCGGTCAGCCGTACTTCTGGATCGTCCGCCCCACAGGCCCACCACAGGCCGGCCCGGACGGCGGTTTCGGCTACTGCTTAAAACAGCCTGAAGGCTATTGTAGCCATTAGACAGGACAAGCCCTAGAGGTGTCCTACAGAGAAGAGTCCAGGAGGCTTATTAGACAGCCGGAGTGGTAGAGAGCTGAGGTTGTGCTAAGTAGTGGTGTAGTGTCTCTGTGAGAGCGGAATTGCGCTAAGTGTACTGCTGCTGCTGCTTGGGCCTGTCCATCGCTCACGACATTCGTTTCTGGCCGCCTTGAAGTCCCCCCCCCCACAGAGTTAATTCAGGTTACTCATCACATTTGCAGGACACACACTCTCGTTGCACCATACAGTATTGTCCACAACCTGGCCGCATGTCACTCCTTTAAACTGATTAGAAAGTGTGGATTGGACAGTTGAAGTGTTCCTGTTTTAACTAGTTCAACTCTGGAATAAAAGAGGGATATAAATAACCGCTTGGGTTTCCCTCTGCACTTGTTGCTCCCCCTTATCCTTCTTTCCCATACAAAACACCGCCTAACTATTTGGTTCCCATTAGATCAGGCCCTTGTCGGTAGACGGAACCAGTTTGGCACCGAATTCACTCCACAAAACCAGATTCAAAAGCACCAATACCGTGCCCTTTTTGTGGCTCCCGCCTTGTCCATCCAGACCTGCATATATAAACTAAGATGAATAATACCCTAAACTTGGATCCAAACAACCAGTTTGGCCCAGTGCCCTTGTTAACTAATGAATCTGATCCAGGCAACATATTATCGCCAGCACTCATCCACACATCCACCCCTGCATCACCAACTACTCTAGCTTCTCGTTCATCAAATGTGCCCTCCTCTCCACAATCAAATCTGAAGAGGTTTTCGTCATACTCCTTGTCTCATCATAGCCAGTTCCAGTCTAGGCTAATCAGTGGTGTGATTTCCAAAAACGCCTCAAACGCAACTGTCTCCAACTATAACGTTGACCTGGCTGATTTCGCTGACACAAACTCCACTATAGCTGCGGCAGCTAGCCATGACTCCATAGAAAATGGAAAGTCAAATTCTGCAGTTATTAGATCTGCTTCAATCTCTTCCTCTTGTGGTGCGTCCTCATATGACAATAATGCATCCCTAGTGATGTCCAGTTCTAACTTTAGCTCAAAAAGTTTTGCAAGAATCAAATTGATTAAAGAATTGTTAAATACCGAAGATATTTATTTGAAATCTTTGAAAATCTTGAAAGAAGTGTATATTGACATGCTGATTCTCTACGAAAGAATTCCAATGTATTTTAAACAGTTTCAACTTATTATAGAAAATTTGATAGAAAGACATCAAACTTTACTTGACTCATTAATGAAATTATACGTTTCATACATAAATCATGATGGCTCCTCACCAACATTAGAAAATCAAAATAAAGCCCTCAGAGTAAGATCGAATTTAAATTCAAGCTCTGATTCCACAGCTGAATTTGTCTATTCTGATGAGCCTGTTGGCAATAATGACGACACAATCATAAATATCACACCTGACTTTGATGAAGAAGCGGTAATGTTGAGATTCCTACATGTTTTGAAAACAGATCGTTTTGATGTTGATCTCTATTGTAGATACTGTCTATTGTTAAACAGAATATTGAATTTTTCTAAAAATTTGGATGTGGAAAGATTTAAAAGAAATTCAATTAAGATTGAAGGTGATTTTACAGTAATTGAAAATCAAATTCATAATCCATTAGATCCAAAAATTGACTCCAGCTTCATATCATTGATTCAAATGCCAACTATTAGACCAACGAGATACTGTTTAATAATGGGTGTGCTCGCTAAAAGATCCTGTGATCTCTCGGATGGTTTTCAAAAACAATTGGCTACCGTTATTGAATTGTTTAATGACGATTGTAAAAGATTGGATGCATTCTTGAATGTAAGGCAGACCGTGGATCTTAGATCTATGAAATTTAAACAAATGACTATAAGCTGGTTTAACAAGAATTTTGAATCTCCTGTGGGAGATACACAGAATTCAGAACATGATTTTCAATTACAACGACAGAGGAAACGACTCATTTTTTCTAATTTATTACTAGAAAATTTTGGAGATTTGTTGTTTGCCGGTGGGTTTCAACTGATCTACATAGAAAATAATATGCCCATATCAGAATACGTTTCATGTTTTTTATTCGGTTCCCATTTGATAATTGCCAGTTTGAAAATTGATGAGATTCGTTTTATAATTCCACTATCATCTATCTTCAACAGATTTGAAAATGACTATATTGAAGATGAAGGTTTAATATCCACAAGGTTTCCATGCTCGTTCAAGATTCAATTTGATGATGATTTTAAGAAATTTGAATTACTATGCGTTTTTCCATCGCCTTTTGAGACTACTCTTTGGTCAGATAAAATAAAGAGTAGAGTCATTTCATGCAGAAGAGATCTGTCCAATTTGCAAGACTATTCTTACAGTTTTTTAAAAAATGAAAATTTGACTTTGGATACAGATGAAAGTATGAGATTTATCAGTCATTTCCCAATAAATTTCAACTTTTATGAGATTAAGAAGTTTAGAAAAATCTCCATAAAACAAACGAAACACCAATATCAAGACGGTGGCTTTGGTCAAAGAAAAAGGTTTATTTTGTTAATTGACCACTTTTTGTGTCAATCTAACATGATATATCAGAAAGAATTCCTGAGATCCAAAGATATAAGTGGCAAGCCTGTGAAGAAACGCAAAGATAGTGTCTTTTTGGTTTGTGTTAAGTTGTCGGATCGTTTAGCCTTAGAGAAAAACTTAAATGACATCTGGTTCAGTGAATTGCCAAGATTACAGAACGATCTTGTTTTCAGTTTGACGGGGTCTATAAAGAATTCAAAATTAAAAAGGAAATTTAGTTTAAAAAATCTCGTCAAGTCCATGAGTCTGCAGAATTTATCCCTGGATAATGTCCTCAACTGACGTCTTTAAAAGCTTTGTTCTGCTTTCACTTCTCCCTCTATTTTGCAATTTAATTCTTCTATAATTTTCTTCATCATTTTGCTTGGTTCTTTTTATTAATCTTTACTTAGTCTTTTGTTTTATATATCGTTTGCAATTTGTCGATTTGTTTAGTTTTTTTCTGGTTTTTGGTTTTTGGTTGGTCTTTTCTCTTTTCTTTGATTACTACGATTCACAATAAGTTTCCTTTCTATGGCTTTTTGTATTTTTAAAGCACCCGGCGCTTCTGGTGGTGGTTTATTTAATAGTTACCTAGCATTACTTGGATTAATCTTTTCTAGTGGAAAACATAATTAATCATTTATGTACTTGATAATCTGAAGAAGCCATCTTAGCGTCACCAACTAGAGTACCGCTTTTCAAAATTAGAGGAATCACATCGTCTTCAATACTATTGAAGTCGCCAAATTCATCCCTCAATTCCTGTCTTGACACCTGCTCCAATTCACCATCTGACCCAGAACCAGTTATCGTTTTATAGATTTTGAAGTTTGATAACATTGAAGATAACGCAACTGTAGTGTCGTGATTCTCGGTGTAGTCCTGATACGCAGTAATTGAGTCGATGAACATAATAAAATCAACACCCGAGTTCCTGGATTTATAGAATAGCTTCTGTGGGGTTTGAGTTACGTGACGAGAGGCAGCATCATGCTTTGCATCGTGGTGGATCTTGTTGATTGATTCTTTAAACATGTTGGCGCTCGTTCTCTGGAAAGTTAGTGGAATTCACTCTGCTAATTTTAAAGAGGTTGGTGGGCTTTCTGTAGTGATACACGCGGATCCAGTCTTTGATGAAGGCAGACAGCACATAGGATTCCACAGCGGCGGGATCATGAACAGCAATGTCCCGTGAATTTATACTAAATGCAGTAGCAAAGGAATACCTAAAATCACGCGTGCAACAAGGCTATCGTTCGGCCACATTCCAAATCGTGGTATGCCCCGTTATTTTCAAACTCCTGCCGTGTCCCGTCGCCTCTAATTTGCTGATTGGTCAGATGTCTGCCAAAGAACAGTCTGGAAAGTCAGCAACCACCGTGCGGTAGCAACTCTAACTCACCCAACTGCCTTAACCCCCTGTTCCTGATCAGCGCACCCCCTCCCAGCCCGCTCACGTGATTGCACTCACGTGATCCATTTTGCTATGCTAATTGCTGATGTCAGGAGGGCGTGAGAGGCAATGAGAAAATAAAATGGGTTGATTTACTAAGGGCAGGAAGATGGAGCCGTATAGAAGAGAGGTGGTATTAGGGAGAATGAGAGGGAGCTTGGTGATGGAGCTGTTGTGAGCAATTGGAGAGGGTGGCAATACACTGGAAAATAGCTAGTAGGTTTAGTGAAGTTGCTAGCTCGCATAACAGGAGTCCCAGTAAGCAAGGTGTGAAGTGTGGAATACCATCTCCGCACACACATACACAAAGCAGAATAACAGTGGCGATAAGGATGATGATTAGAAAGAATATAGGTCTTTCTCTACAGAGAACGAACCGGGTGTTCATCACAGCCCTTCGGCGGTACGCATCTACGCGGGTTGCCCGCCCGAGCACACTAGCCACACATCATGCGATTCTTCAGCAGCTGGGTAAGAGAAGCTTTTCTCTGTTTGGAGTGGGAAAGGCTGCTGGTAAAGTGGTGAAGATACCTGCATATCTAGGCGGGGGGTTTGCTGCGGCAGGCACGTATGTGGCGTACAAAGTGGAGCAAGCGAGCCAGTTCACAAGTGAGAAGTTGAGCGGTATAAAGGATGTGGCCGACGGCATCTCTGGGTTCTTTTCAGGTATGTTTGAAGGCACTGGTGGTAGTAGTGGCAGTGGAGGGGATAACGGAAATGGTAACGGCGCCACTGTAGGATCGGGGGGTGCTGCGGCTGCGATTGGCCTGAGCAAGGAAGATTCAGTTGATGAGGAGGAGCTACTAGAAGAGGAGGACGATGAAAGCGATAACGCTGACGATCAGCAGCTGGAAGAAGCAGTTCAGGACGCAATGCTTAATTTGACAAAACAAATGATTGAAATTAGAAGTATTCTATTGAATATTGGCGGTTCCAACGCATTGAGACTTCCTTCGATCGTTGTCATTGGTTCACAAAGCTCGGGCAAATCGTCTGTGCTGGAATCCATCGTGGGACAGGAGTTTTTACCAAAAGGCTCGAATATGGTGACAAGAAGACCAATAGAATTAACTTTAGTTAATGACACCTCTTTGGCAGCCGAAGTTGCAGAGTTCCCAGCATTGAAAATGTTCAACATGACCGATTTCCAACAGGTGCAAAAGATTTTGTTTGATTTGAATATGGCTGTGCCTCAGGATGAAGCAGTCTCGAGTGATCCTATTCAATTGACCATAAGATCTCCAAGAGTGCCAGATCTTTCTTTAGTGGACCTTCCAGGTTATATTCAGGTAGAGGCAGCTGATCAACCAATAACTTTGAAAAACAAAATCAGGGAACTTTGCGATAGATACCTTGAGGAGCCTAACATCATTTTGGCTATCAGTTCAGCAGATGTTGACCTTGCTAACTCTTCTGCTCTAAGAGCGGCCAAAAGATCTGATCCTAAGGGTGAGAGGACTATAGGTGTTATTACAAAGATGGACTTAGTTGACTCAGAGACTGCTAGCTCATTATTACTAAATAAGAAATATCCACTAAGAATGGGCTACGTTGGTGTTATAACAAAAGCTCCTCAATCTTCAAACTCTTTATTCAGAAGACAAACTGGCACACAGGCCTTTATTTCACAGCAAAACTTTGAAAGAGCTTTTTTCAAAGAAAACAAAGATGCATTTTTGGGTACTACTGTTGGTACTAAGAATATGAAAAAGAAATTGATGAGAGTTTTGGAAAAGTCTATGGCAAGTTGTTTGAAACCAATGCAGGCTTTGGTTGCTAACGAATTGGAAGAGACAAGCTATCGTTTTAAAGTTGAGTTCAATGACAGAGATTTAACAGCTGAGAAGTACATGGCCCAAACCATTGATCAATTGAAAATTGCAATTAAAGAATTTAGTGAGAAATTTGGAAGACCAGAATTGAGATCCTTGTTAAGAAGTGAATTAGACCAAAAGGTTTTGGATTTAATTGCTTTAAGGTACTGGAATAAGCCACCTGTTACAAGAAACTCGATGACAAGCCATGGCATTGATGAAGATCAACAGCCTTCATTACAAGAATTAGCAAACTGCTCTCCAAACGATAGCTACTGGCACAGAAAACTTGACCTGGCCACTGCTTCTCTAACTAAATTGGGTGTGGGCAGATTGTCCACTACATTGGTTACCGATGCCATTTTAACTGAGATTGGTGTTCTTGTTGATAACACAGAATTGAGAACGCATCCATTAATAAAAGATGCCATCAAGGATGCTGCATTATCAGTCCTGAATCAGCGCTATAACTCAACTGCAGACCAGGTGGAAAATTGTATCAAACCATATAAATATGAGATTGAAATGGATGATAGAGAATGGAACGTCAGTAGGCAGCATGCCACGCTTTTGTTGAAAGAAGAATTGAAACAGTGTAACCAGGCTTTCCAGGAACTGAAGAAAATCATAGGTGGTAACAAATTGAAACAGATTGTGACTTACTTGGAGAATGAAAACAATGCTGTTGGTGAGAATATGGCCAGAGAAAATTTAGGTTTTTCCCCTGGTTTACTTAGCCGTGGCAGAGAAGCCATGTTTTTAAGAGACAGATCCGATCTTATTTCCATGAGACTGAAATTTTTGCAATCTTCTCAGTGTAAATTCAAGGAAAACAAATACAAGTGTCCTGAGGTGTTTATGGATATTGTGGCGGAAAAATTGACCCAAACTGCGGTTTTGTTTTTGAATGTTGAATTGCTAAGTGATTTCTATTACTCTTTCCCAAGAGAGTTGGAAAAGAAACTAGGCTTGGGCGGTTTGACCAGCGAACAACTTGAAAACTTTGCCAAAGAGGATCCAAAGATCAAGAAGCATATCGAGTTACAAGAAAGAAAGGAGTTATTAGAGTTGGCATTAAGCAAGATTGATGATGTTGTGGCTCTCCAAAAGAGAATTGGTTGATGTCTTTTTTGTATTTCTTTGTTTTGTTTGTGTATATAAATTAACCGTTACTTTTCTACTTCCACTAATGCAAATCACTTTAATTCACTTTTTTGTATTTCACTTTTTATCTCAATTACAAATACTGTTTATCATTCTAAAGCAATGCTCTTGCTGGGTATAATGCTATTCGAACATGAAGAGCTACCGGCGGACTGATTCAAAAACGAAGTTTTCAGGTCCTGACTGCCCGACTCACGACACCGTTTTTGTTGTACATGATTTACAACAGATCGCATAAATTTGCGACAGGGCAAGATTATGAAGTTCCAAAGATTTACATGACTAAGACAAAGTTGAATATTCATGTCTGGCACTTTCTATGACTTGAATAAGCCATTATAACCACCCAATCCCACAATCTGGAATGCACACCCTTAACCAATACTCAACAGAGTTAAGTGTTTGTACTATCCACTGTTCTTATAAGCGGGTTAATGGTCTAGTGGTATGATTCCTGCTTTGGGTGCAGGAGGCCCTGGGTTCAATTCCCAGTTGACCCCTTTTTTGGCACCCACGCCAAACAATTGGCACGCACACGACCTCCATGTGAAGTCCCGAAAAACCTGCAAAGGAAAACAGAGAGTTTCAAAAAAGGGCACAAAAAGGGCACAACAACGAAGGGAAGATGGGCAGACAAGAGCCATAGGAGTTGAGAACAGGAGCTGAGAGGATAGGACGCTATAGGATTGCAGGAGAGAGTGTATTTATTTGCGATTTTTGGTGCAACATTTATAGGTGATACGGTTGAAATTGTGAATTTATTTTTGCAAGGGATTGTATAACAGAAACTGGATCAGTATATAAGGAGCTGTTTTCCGGAGATTTGGTTTAATTTTGACTGATTTGCTAGAGTTGGGCAGACGGTTGATATAGAGTGGTAGGAAAGATGAGTTTGAATGGTGAGCAGAAGCCTCTATTTGGAGGCGCAACCAGCGTGCCATCCTTTTCATTGAACTCAGCACAGGCATCCACAGGGACGTTCAGTTTTGGAGCCTCGAGCAGTACAGGTAAACCAGGCGGCACGCCAGCGTTTTCGTTTGGAAGCACGACAGCAGGCGACAAGCCTGCTGGTGCTGCCTCACCGTTCAGCTTTGGAGCGAACACAGCATCAACAACCGCCGATAAAACAGCAGGCACACCTTCAGCTTTCGGCTTCGGAGCTTCTCAACAGAGTAACCAGCCAGCTAGTACCCCTGCCTTTTCCTTTGGAGCAAGCACCTCAACTGCTGCTGATAAGCCAGTTGCCAATAGCACAACGCCTGCCTTCAGTTTTGGTGCCTCTAAACCGGCTGCGACGACCACCACACCGTCGTTTTCTTTCGGGGCTGCTGCTAAACCAGCAGTTACAGCAACCACGCTAGGAGCTACACCAGCTGCAGCAACTACCACACCGTCTTTTTCATTTGGAGGTGCCACTAAACCAGCAACAACAACAACCGCTCCAGCTGCAGCAACCACCACACCGTCTTTTTCATTTGGAGGTGCCACTAAGCCAGCAGTTACAACAATCACACCAGCTGCCACAACTACTACACCTTCATTTTCATTTGGAGCTGCTACGAAACCAGCAAACACACAAGCTACCTCAAGCACCACACCATCACTTTCATTCGGGGGTTCTGCGCAACCAGCGGCTACAGCAACCACAACAGGAGCTACACCAGCAGAAAATACTGCACCATCGTTTTCATTTGGAGGTGCTGCTAAACCGGCTGCAACTGCCACCACACCATCACTTTCATTTGGAGGTGCTGCTCCATCAGCGGCTACACCAGCAGCAACAACTACCACACCATCATTTTCATTTGGAGGTGCCGCTAAACCATCAGCTACAGCAACCACAACAGGAGCTACACCAGCTGCAACAGCCACACCATCGTTTTCATTTGGAGGTGCCGCTAAACCATCAGCTACAGCGACCACAACAGGAGCTACATCAGCTGCAACAGCCACACCATCATTTTCATTTGGAGGTGCCGCTAAACCATCAGCTACAGCAACCACAACAGGAGCTACATCAGCTGCAACAGCCACACCATCATTTTCATTTGGAGGTGCCGCTAAACCATCAGCTACAGCAACCACAACAGGAGCTACACCAGCTGCAACAGCCACACCATCATTTTCATTTGGAGGTGCCGCTAAACCATCAGCTACAGCAACCACAACAGGAGCTACACCAGCTGCAACAACCACCCCAGCACTTTCATTTGGGGGTGCTGCTAAACCAGCAGACAAACCAGCCGCCACATCTTTTTCATTTGGAGCTGCAAAAACTACAGATAAGCCAGCTGAGAAGGTTGCAGCCACTACGACACCAGGCTCTGGGTTCTCATTTGGTGCCAAGCCTGCTGATAAAATAGAGGATAAGAAAGAAGCTACAGGTGATAAAAAGGTTAGTTTTGATGTCAAGGAGACATCAAAGCCTGCTGTTAAAGTTGAGGATTTCACTCCAAAAACAATGTCTATCATGAATAAGAATTTGGAAGATTTGATTGGCAAATGGACCAATCAATTGTCAGTTTCTAACAAAATATTTGACAGTTACAGCGACAAGATCAACCAATGGGATCAGATATTGGTGTCTTCTAGTGATTCTATATCCAAGTTGTATGAAGATTCTCTACAATGTGAACAGAAACAATTGAAGATTGACCAGAACTTGTCGTATATAGAGAAGCAACAAGATGAATTGGAGAATTTACTAAGTGGCTATGAGAAGCAGTCAGAGGCATTGTTGGCATCAGTGCAACAGAATAAATCAGGAAATAACGTCAGCACCGGAAATGAAATTATCCTAACAAACGATCAAATTAGAGAGAAGTCGTACAAGTTGGCTGAAATTTTAGAATTGAAATTGAATTCTTTGAACAGCAATTTTGCCTCTTTAATTGTGGAAGTCAATGAAGTTAGTGACTCTTTTAACAAGTCATTATTGAGCTCTACATCTAAAAGTATTGGTGCCGTCACTGACGCTTCAGGTGGCAAGGAAGATGAACATTTATTAGAGGATGTTCTAAAGTTGCTGAACAACCATTTGGAGAGTTTGAACTGGATTGAGAATAGCCAGCACGAGTTGAAGTCTCAACTCGAAGAGCTGAAATCGAAATCCAATTTTGGCATGTAAATATACGTTTACACAGCTATGTATGTGACTTATCTGATAATTCTTTGCAATTTTAATTCTAATCTAGTTCTGTTATAGTCTTTTTTCGTAGTTTCTGCAGCGGAAGCGGAAGCGGAAAGTGAAGTATCAACTGACCCCACCATTGAAGAGGAGTAGCTCGATCTATTATCAAGTGATGCAAAGAATTTTGAGTCCAACTTTATTGATTTATTCTTTTTAAAACTCCAGGACGCAGACCTATTGAGACTTGATAATTTATTCGTGGTCTTAGTCTTTCTACTTGCAAAAGACTCGACCAATTTGACACCATCATGACATAGCTGTTTATCGTTCATAGAATGCAATCTAATAGCATTCAGGCACATCTCATCGATGTCCAAATTCACCAACCCCTCAAGCTTGTCATGTTCAAAGCTGTCTGCATTTTCATCATGAGAATCCATTTGTTTGTTGGATTCAATGTACACGAATCCGTCCTCTGAATCTGAATTATCACTTGTAATGAGGATAGCAGGGGACGAACCGTTCTTATTTGATTTTCTTAGAATGTATCTGCTGCTGCCAGTATTACCTATTTTAATTGGATAATGTAAGAGTAAAAACATGGCTTCTGAATAATCTGCCACCACCAATCTTTCCTTTATTTTCGAAATCATTAGAATTATCAAGAACGGCATCAGCACGGTTAAATCGTTGTTAGTGAAATTGTAATCATCTGGTGCCATATGAGCGTGCGACAAGCCTGGAGAGCTCATTTCTGATTTGATTGGTTTATTTAGATAGTTGAAACTGATCAACTTATCGAACAGTTTTAGCCCGTTGTCGAGTGTGCTCAATTCTCTTGTTAGACACAATCTGAAGTATCTAATCAAGAATAGATTAAAATTTATATTCAATCTTTTCTTCAGAATGGAGTATGTAACATTGTCCAAGTATTTAAAATACAATTCGAATTTGATCGTCTCCATAGTGACTGAATTTTCCACGTAGTACTTGTTTAGTATTGGAAAGATCATGGAGTTGAAAATGGTGAATGTATCGTGGAGTATATAATCATGACTCATGAACTGTGAGAAATGTTTATTTTGAGATATCTGATCTTTGCAGTCAAATAGAGTTATGTACACCAATCCAATGAGCTCGTGCAGCCCTTGAAAATAGTGAACGTTGAAGTATTTGCACCAATTGAAGATCAATCCCACCAGTTTCACCTGGTTATCAAAATTTTCTATAAACAGAGATTCATCATCAGGAAACAGTCTATCCACATCGTTAATGATGCTTTCCAATATTTGCAAATCCGTGACGCTTCCACCATTGCGATTTCTAGAGTTGTCTAAACGTAATTCCTCATCAATAAAGGGGAATCTGACTCCGTCAGCGGCGTTGCCGCCACATGTTAAGGGGTCAAATTGCCTCGAGACTTCATTCTTCGTGGTGCTTCTACTTTTTCTCACTATTGAGTTAGACGTGATGTCTAGCTCCTTGTACTGCTTATTGTAATCGCTGTAATATTTGTGATCCTGCGGTAGTTCAAACCACGGGATCAAAAACTCTCGTTTTATTCCGTCGTAGTCCTTTCTTGAGTTCTTGAGCTCATTTATGTGTAGTTCTATCAGACTACCCAGTGTTCTGTCTGCGCTGTGGCCCCTCGACACCAGCACAGACATCTTCCATAGCAATGCTCTTTTTAGCAGCTTCTTGTTCCTCTTCTCTTCTCCATCGTCTCCGTTCAATATCCCGAGACAGAACTCCTCCATTTTAGTATCCAGCAGCTCGTCCACAGCACTCATCGTCATCTCCGGTATGTCCCACGTACTCAGCAGCTCTTCCCTCTACCATCTCAGCTGTCCTGTCTCTTCACTTGGACCATCTTATCACTCCTTTTGATCCCCCTTGTTTCATCTCTTTTAGCCGTTCCAACCAGGGTCCAGATCGACGCGCCGATCGACGCAATGGCTGTGCACATCATCAACACGCGCACGACCACAGGCTGTGCACCAATCTGGCGGCACACGATCTTACGGCTGTGCCGTCCGTGAGCCATTTCCAACAGCAAGACGGTTGAGCGTTGAATAGCACAGGTGGTGGGTGTACAGCGGGCAGACAGTGACTCCCGTGTATCGTGAGTATGGCGAGCATATAGCATATTTCTACTATATATAAATATAAACGTATTCTAAATCTAAATCTATAGTGAACATAGCACCAGTGTACTGTGCTTTGTTCCTTTCATCTGGAGCCACTGCCGTTTAGTATCTCTAGGTCCATGTCTTGGTCCTTGACCCCGTCAGCGTCAAGCGGGATAGCGACCGAGCTCTCGTCACCGGACTCGTCACTCTTGAAATAAACAATGGACAACACCGCAACAACCACCACGAGCTCACCAAATAGCTCAAGTCCATGTGGAAAATGGTCAAAAATCAGGTAATCAAACACAGACGCATAGATAAGCTGCGTGTAAACCATAGCCATTGCTCTGCCGGTCTTTTTCTCACGCTGGATTCCAGACGTCAATAGGAATTGCATCACAAACCCAACGACACCAATGATCATTAGTAAAAACCAGTCAAATGGGCTTGCAGGAAAATGGAAAAAGTTAGGCAGCGTAAAAACTCCTAGTACTAGTGACATGACACAGCTCACTAAGGCATAGCACGACACAGTTAGCAGAGGATGTGCTTGAAAGCCAATTTTTTTGATGGAGCACATAGCTATAGCAGTACCCACTGCGCTTGTCAATGCAAACATCGAACCGATGAAGTTCTTTGAAGTTGCACTATTGGCTGAGCCCTTTTGCAACACCTGTGCTGCCTCTGAAGAAAACAAAAAGTCCGGCTGCGATATCAGCAAGACACCTAGAAAGGCCACAAATCCAAAATACACCTCAACCTTAGTGATATTTTGGCCCAGTGTTAAGTATGCACCAATCGACGTCAATGTGGGAGACAAAAAGGTAATTGTTATTGTATCACTCATATTCAAATATAACAATGATAAGTACTGGCAACAGATCCCAATGTACCCGCCAACTCCTCTGATCAACATGAGCTTTCTTATGGATCTTTTACCAAACGGGAAGTCCTTATCCTTGTTGACAAACTTGAAATAAATGATGCATCCCATATATGTGATGAACATTCTGACAAACATGATCTGAAATGGGTGCAGTCTATCCTCCTGGGTTTGCTTGCCCTTGGGGGTTATCAATATTTTACAGAGAAGCAACATCACTGAGTTGAAGAGCTGTGAAAGCAACGTTAAACACACGCCCAGATTGGGCAACATGCGTTCTCTGTAGAACCTCTTCAATGGCGTACTGCCCGACTCAGAGGGCGGAGCGTAGTCCGAATACGGTGTAGCTGAACTCATCACGTGGAAAGCAAGGCGCAACGTGCGAAGCGGCAACCGGCAAGCGCAAAGCTCAAGATAAAATGTGAAAAATGGTAGCCAGCAAAGTGACTATATACCCTGTGTGTTGTTTGTATCTGTATGTCTGCTCGGGACTCTCTGTCTTATCGTGAAACTGAACCTCGCTCTCAACAAACACTCCGCTTCAGCTCCAATCCTAGTGCAACAGCCTGCTCTTCTCTACCAACAAAAGATATCAAATATCCTAACAACCAATCCTATCAGTGCCTGTATCCACCCCACGCCCACTCCCCACTCCCCACTACAGCTACCTGCCTGCCTTATCCCCTTCACCATGTTAATTTAAACACCTCAAAAACGGCAAAAGCGTCATTTCCGGAGGTTGGGGGAGCGGTTACGTAATCGCGGCGTATTTTAAGCTTTCAATCTTTAAGTACAATGAAGACAACTAACTACACAAGAAAGGGAGAGAAGGGAGGGACAAACAATTACACAAGAGAGAGACAAGAGGAGGGAGTAGGAGGGGAGGATGTGCGGGGATCAATTGGTTCCAAAGAGTCTCTCGTCAATGTTGAAGTGCTCGTCTTTGTCGACAACGGCGCCGTTTGTGACGGACGCTCCATCTGGAGAGGCGCTGGTGTCGTAGTGCTGCTGGTGGTGGCGGTACTGGTTGTGGAAGTGATCGCTGCCGCCTCCGTTCGTGTGGGTACGGTGGTGGTGCACCGCGACGGCGTCTTCCTCCGCGTGCTGGTCCTCCTCCTTTTTAGTCTGCAGATCAGCGTCGATGCCATGGTATGCTGTCGTGGCCCAGTTCAACGAGTCCGGCACATTCACGTTGACATTCACGCCCTGTGGGTGCGTGCTGTGCTGCAGATGGTGATAGTTATTTGACGCCTGCTGTGCGTAGTTGACTGCTGCCACAGCGGCGGCTGTAGTGCCTTGATCAACAACAGCGCCGTTCTTCTGCGCTTGATGATGTAGCAGTTGCGATTGCGGTTGTGCCTGAGCTTGCTGCTGCTGCTGCTGCTGTTGTTGTTGTTGTTGTTGCTGCTGCTGCTGACGGTTATGATTGACTTGTTCACCGTACATCAGCTCTTCCTCAGTCAATTTTCTGTTTCTCATTTCACTGTTTGTTGGAACCAACCCCTTTTTCTTCAAAATTCTAATCTCATTATAGATATCCTCTCTTTTGATTATCAAATCCGGGAAAATTGAAGCCAATTTCTGTTGAATCAATGAAGGTTTATCACCGGTACTGTACAATTCTTTTATAGTGGAATTCACTTGGTTTGATCTCTTTCTAAGCATTGGGAAATTCACTAGTGGATCCAACTTTGGGTGGTTATGTTTATTTTCTGTGATCTTTAAAGTCCAGTAGTTTTTTCTTTTTGAAAAATTGGCAATCATTGCAAACGGACATTTAATTTTCTTAGTTCCAATTTTTTTATTTGAATTACCGGCTCCAATTACACTCAGATGAGAATGAATTCCTTCAACATGAGATAATCCGTTGAAAGCACTGGTAAAATCTGCAGCAGCAGCCGCTGCCGCAGCAGCGGCTGCACTGTTGGGATCATCAACATCAGTGACAGTTCCATTTGAGTGGTGATTATGATGATGGTTATGATGCTCAATCTCCAACTCTTCTACTTCTTGTTTAAGTGTCTTTTTATTGTTTCTTTTGCCCTTTTTCTCTCTATAACTTCCACCTAATTCACAAGTGAAATAAATTGCTTTGGAGTTTGAATGAGCAATTGCTATACCAAATTCGTTTTTCTTACCAAATTCTTTGACAAATTCCTTGAGGACGTTAACGTTATCAAATGCTTGTTCTTCAATCATTGGAGTTATGAGATAATTGCCAGGATCACCGACACCAGGGGTACCATTTGAGCTACTTGCTGAATTGGGCGAATGCTGCTGATCACTAAGGACATGTTGAAAAGTATCTTGGAATGCCTGATTCTGGTGGATCATGGAATCTCTCTGTTGTATGCTGTTATTTGAACGTTGTTGTATGTGAAGGTGCTGATGATGTAAAGAGTTTGAAGGGTTCATAGATTGCTGCTGCGGCTGTTGCTGTTGCTGTTGCTGTTGATGGTGACGATCTTGCTGGTTTTGCTGTTGTCGATCTTGCTGTTGCTGTGTATGTTGCTGTTGCTGCTGGAAGTCAAACACTTGGTTAGGGTTGTTTTGGTAGTAATTTTGGGCTGCAGCTATGGATTCGTTCACCAGTCTCGCAGCTTCAGCTTCCTCACCAGCGAGTTTGTCATGCTGGGAGCCTAAAGTTGAGGCCGGGTCCGATGCATGGTTCTGCTGCTGCGGCTGCTGAGATTGCTGCTGCGCATCCTGCTGTTGCTGCTGTTTGGAGCTTTCTGAAGACCCATTTATGGCAGCAGCAGCAGCAGCAGCGGCCGCAGCGGCGGCCGCCTCCGCAGCAAACTGGTTGACCAAGGTCTGCGACATGATATCGTCATCTATCAGATGCGAATTATCCAACTTTTGTCTTTTCCGGTGAGACATGGTGTGAGCAAGCCAAGGCGGTCTCTGCCTGTGGGAGGTGTCCTTCCGGAGAGCAGCACACGGTATCTGGTGTCAAATAGGCTAACCGCCACGCCGATAGTCCTACTGATCACGGGCCTGTCGCCAAACACCACCTATTAACTTAGGTGATGGGATCAGAAATAAATTAGTGTTTGGTGCACTACCTACTCAGGAATAGGAGAGGATAGCAGGAACAGGAGAGGACACGAGAGGGCACAAATGCAGCGTTCAATCCAACGTGGGCACAGAAGTGTGTATGGCTGTTCGTGTACGAGCTCTGGTGGATAACCTTGTCTGGCAGGGTATCTTAGCCTCGGGGCCTGCTCCAGATCAACGTCACCTCGGGCCTTTGAGTGAGGACGTGTATCAATAGGAGAAAAGGGCACACCAAACAGGAAAAGGAAGTGTGTCAACCAGGAAACGAGAAGCAAAAAAAAGGGAAAAGCGCAAGGGCTAGGGGTCGTGCGGGACACAACGCTGCGCAGCTGGACGGCCGGGTAACGCAGGGCGCGTGGCGCAAGCGGCTGACGTAAGCAGTGGTTTGCGGTTTGAGGGTGCACGGGTGTATGGGGTGTGGCGGGTTCCGAAAGAGGCAATGCTAGGAGCCAATAGCGACGTCGGAATAGGTGATTTCCCCGCGGGCCGCATAAAATGTGGGGCCGGAGCCCAGGCACGGGGCACGGACGAGGACATGTGCGTGCACAGCATACCCAGACATACGCCCACAGTGGCCACGTACAGGACGGAAGTTGCAAGTTAGCGCCCACCACGCCCACCACTCTCACGGCTCATCTCCCACATCTCACCTCCCACCTCGCACCTTTCTCACCTCTCTCACTCTCTCACCTCTCTCACCTCTCTCACCGGCAAATCCTGCCACCGCCAACTCCTCTCTCCTCCCAACTCCTTTTCTCCGGACACCCAGATTGACGGGGTGCGAGTGGAGTTGAACTGTTCGAGTCCGACATTTTCGGTGAGCTCACCACCTGACAATAGGACAATGTCCGGCTAGAGCTGTTGTAGTGGCGGAGATACTGCTGGATAGGTGAAACACAAGGATGGCATTGTGTGTGGGTCGGATGGGTATATATAGCGTGGGAGTTGTTCGTTGCGAGTAGAATTGTAGAGAGGAACTTTTTAGCAGGTAGCTGCGTGGTGTGTCACTTCTCTTGCAGCCTCTATCCGTGAACCGCCTAGCACTTACCCCAGTCTCTTGTTCATACCATCTTTCCCCTCTGCCCGTAATCATGCCGGAATTCCAGAAAATCAAGGTCAAAACCCCTGTCGTTGACATGGACGGTGACGAAATGACAAGAATCATCTGGAAGCTCATTAAAGAGCAGTTGATTCTGCCTTTCTTAGACATTGAACTGGACTACTATGACCTAGGTATCGAGTACAGAGACCAAACCGATGATAAGGTGACCGTGGACTCGGCCCTTGCTACCCAAAAGTACGGTGTCGCTGTCAAATGTGCAACCATCACACCGGACGAGGCAAGAGTGGAGGAATTCAACTTGAAGAAAATGTGGCTCTCTCCAAACGGTACCATCAGAAACATCCTAGGTGGTACAGTTTTCAGAGAACCAATCATCATTGAAAACATCCCAAGAATCATCTCTCACTGGGAAAAGCCAATTGTTATCGGAAGACACGCATTTGCCGACCAGTACAGATGTGAGAACATCGTCACCCCAGAAGTTGGCGGTGAATTGAAGTTGATCTTCAAGCCTGCAGACGGCTCTCCAGCTTTGGAGTACCCAGTTTACAACTTCCAGGGTAAAGGTGTCGCATTGGCAATGTACAACACTGAAGAATCAATTAAGGGCTTTGCATTGGCATCCTTTGAAATGGCCTTGAACAGAAAATTACCTTTGTACATGTCAACCAAAAACACCATCTTGAAGCAATACGATGGTTTGTTCAAAGATACTTTTGAAGCTCTGTACCAATCTTCGTATAAAGAGAAATTTGAAGAGTTGGGAATCTGGTACGAACACAGATTGATCGACGACATGGTTGCTCAAATGATCAAATCCAAGGGTGGCTATGTTCTAGCCTTGAAAAACTATGACGGTGACGTTCAGTCTGACGTTGTTGCCCAAGGTTTTGGTTCATTAGGTTTGATGACTTCGGTTTTGATTTCATCTGACGGTAAGTCCTACGAGGCTGAAGCCGCTCATGGTACCGTTACTAGACACTACAGACAGCACCAACAAGGTAAGGAGACCTCCACAAACTCCATTGCCTCTATCTTTGCTTGGTCCAGAGGTTTGATTAAGAGAGGTGAATTGGATGCTACTCCAGACGTTGTTAAATTTGGTGAGACCTTAGAGAAGGCCACTCTTGAGACCGTCAAGATCGATGGTATTATGACCAAGGACTTGGCTTTGGCTAGAGGTGAAACCGACAGATCGAGTTACGTCACAACCGAGCAGTTTATCGAGGCTGTTGCCAAGAGATTGACCAATGAGTTGATCAACTAATTAGACCCGCAGACATATATATCTGTTATACTATCAGTAATCAAAATGAGCTTAGCTCGAGACCATTAAACGCCAGCTGAAATGGGTGCTCCCACAAACGTAATATTTGACATAAGCATAAAATACCGAACAGCGCCGCTCAATGCGCCACAACTACAACACGATGACTGCCATTTATACACCGCCACACTATGCGCCACATTACGCTTCACCTCACTTTGTAGGAATAGATAGGAAATTGATTAGATCGTTATAGGAACTAAGGGAATAAAGAAGCTAATATACACTTGGAATATAATAAAAACGAAAATAAGGATCGAACAAAACTGGGACCCGGGATGTTTAACCACCGAAACCATACAAAGTTCTACCTTGTCTCTTCAAAGCGTAGACGACATCTAAGGAAGTGACGGTCTTTCTCTTTGCGTGCTCAGTATAGGTGACAGCGTCTCTGATGACGTTCTCCAAGAAGGACTTTAGAACAGCTCTGACTTCTTCGTAGATCAAGGCAGAGATTCTCTTGACACCACCTCTTCTGGCCAATCTTCTGATGGCTGGCTTTGTGATACCTTGAATGTTATCTCTTAGAATCTTTCTGTGTCTCTTAGCACCACCTTTTCCTAGACCTTTACCACCTTTACCTCTACCGGACATGTTGTATATATGTTAATGTTATTGATAACTTAATTAGTTTTCTTTTACAAAAAAGCATTTCCCACTCTGTCTGTTCATCTCCAGGAAGGGATTTCTCAGTGGTTTTATAATTCCCCAGTCCAGCCCTTCCTGCTCACTTTCATTCAACACGGCACACAATCCAAACACCCTTCAACACGCTTCACTATTATTCAGGGGGCCGTAAACACGGGACCTCGTTTACACACGGGCGCGCGTACGCGTGAGCACTAACTAATGACAGATGCACCAGTCCGCGCCGCGGACACAGCGGCGCACCGCTGTATGCTGCGATGCGGGATTGTTAGTGCCTGTGTTTGCGCGGGCGCCTGTGTAAACGCAGGCACTAAGGACGGACACGCTGCGGTGTGGCAAGAGCCAAACACAACAATAACAAACAGAGGACTCGAGGGCGGGGCGTGTCAGGAAGGGCGATGAGATATAAAAATACGAAGGATTCCTCCATGGAGAGGGTGGGTTATCGAGACTCTGGTCTTTGAACCTTTAGTGTTATCAAGCAAACAAACAACAATGGCTAGAACCAAGCAAACAGCAAGAAAGTCTACTGGTGGTAAGGCACCAAGAAAGCAATTGGCCTCCAAGGCTGCCAGAAAGTCCGCTCCATCTACCGGTGGTGTCAAGAAGCCTCACAGATATAAGCCAGGTACCGTTGCCTTGAGAGAAATCAGAAGATTCCAAAAGTCCACTGAGTTGTTGATCAGAAAGTTGCCATTCCAAAGATTGGTGAGAGAAATTGCCCAGGACTTCAAGACCGACTTGAGATTCCAATCTTCTGCCATCGGTGCTTTGCAAGAATCCGTTGAGGCTTACTTGGTCTCCTTGTTCGAAGACACCAACTTGTGTGCTATTCACGCCAAGAGAGTTACCATTCAAAAGAAGGACATCCAATTGGCCAGAAGATTAAGAGGTGAGAGATCCTAAGCGTCTTAGCATCTGCCAGAACCCGCTTTATATTATATTTAACCACTTCTATTGTATATTAGTCCTAATACTATCAACGTACTTATAACGCAACGATTACGTAAATGCTACTTTTTGCTTTATGTTTACATAATATTACATTTGATTACGTTAGTGTATATATTATGTAATTGCTTACACCGCTTATTGAGTAAGCAGCAAGCGAGAGTGTCGCTTCGGCCCCACAGGCCAGCACTAAGGCCACACTTGATGCCCTTGAGTGTTTGAAGAGGGACAAGTGGTTGGGCAGGTGTGCTGAGGGCCCAGTGATCAGTGGGAGCACCCTTTACTTAGTGTACTGCCAAACACCAATACGCTGGTCAGGTTTATTATTATTCTATTCGTTTTATACAATGTCTGTCACTCAGGACGCTACGCTAACGGACAACTTAGTCATCTACGCAAACTCGCCATTGCCGGCATGGCTGTTATCAGCATCCCTTGCGGCCACTCCGCTCTTCAAGCCGTCACCAAGTGCAGCGCTCACGGCTCCGCAGGTCGCCAGCATTGCTGCCAGTGCTAAGGCGATATACCCGTCTGCCCTCTCAGTGCTCGTGTTTGGCTCGTTTACAGGCCTCGGTGGGTTCCTAACATACGACCATGACCCGGTCAATGGTGCCGGTGTCACGTCAGCCTGGTCGTTTATGTACTTGCTCACAAACGGCCGGAAGTCGATTGCCAATTTTAAAGTGTACCCTAAATTCCTATCGTCGCTGGCTTTGATCAACACCGCCGTTTACGGTGGGTACTTCTTTGGTATATTTGGGGAGAACAGCGATGGTGGCTCTCCAGATATAGTTGGTAAGCAGCTACCACCTTAACGGTAGCCAGTTGTTCTCTATAGCTTTATCATAAATCTCCAAATCGTCAAACATTTCAATAAACTGCTGGTCCAAGTGTCTCTCCTTGGGATAGGCAAATTTCCTGTACTCGTCAAATATCATGGATAGACTCCATTTCTGTAATTTTCTGATGCAACCAACCATGCAACCTGTTCTGTGTTTGCCCCTGTTACAGTGAATCAAAATGGGCTGATTGTCGGGGTTTAGAATGATCTGTAATGCCTCTGTAACCAGATGGGGCTTGATCTTGACAAAAGGTTCCTTGTTACCGCTCA
The DNA here is from genome assembly GCA_003706635.2 of Ambrosiozyma maleeae (nom. inval.). Taxonomy (NCBI): domain Eukaryota; kingdom Fungi; phylum Ascomycota; class Pichiomycetes; order Pichiales; family Pichiaceae; genus Ambrosiozyma; species Ambrosiozyma maleeae (nom. inval.). The sequence goes on along the minus strand of PPLV02000024.1, from coordinate 68,605 downwards.
ACCCAATCTGGAAAAACCGGATCTGGTTGCTGTCATTGAACTCAACGTTCTCGTTTGGGTACTCCTCTGGAATTAGGCAAATGATGCTCTTCAATTTCAAGCTCTGCAGAAACTCAAAGTTCTCTATCCTTGGGAACGAGGACCTGTAGATCTGCCCACACACAATCGAGAAGTTCTCTGGCGGACAGTACTCCACTTTGGGATCTCTGCTGGCTGAGCTCTTCACTCCCGCCTGCTGCTGCCTGTACTTTCTAACTGTCTCCGGATCCGTAGGGACAAACCTGTCGTACTGTTCTTCCTCCTCCATGCCTTCTGCCCCGCCGCCTTCCTCCGTGCCTTCTTCTGCACTCACACCCTCCACACCGCCTGCCTCTTGGCTCTTGCCCTCACTGCCATTCGACGTCACCAAGTCACTATTCAAGTACCTCTCAATCAGCTTCTCGCTCTCTTTCGGCAGCTCCTGCTGCGGTTCAAACTCAAACAACTCGTCATCCATACTCTCCTGTCCAATTTATCTTTCTCTATGTGTACAACTGACCGATGCCTGCCCTCTTTACAGCCCTTTTCTGCCCTTTTCAGCCCTTTTCAGCCCTCTTCAGCCCTCTTCCCTCTTAAATGGCTGTTTCCACTCACTTTTTTCTCTCTATTTTTTCCGTCACTTTTGACGCTTTTAACAAGCCAAACACGAAACCAAGGGACACTGACGGGGGAAGCGGTGGAGCAGGGCATAGTGGACAGATAAGAGAATAAGCATCAGTGATAGTCATGGTACGTGCATAGCGGGAATGAGGATGTCCGGCGGCGGGCTTTTTACGGGAACGGGATACTAACAGGTGGGGTTTTGCAGTCTGCGTTGTTCAATTTCTCCTCTTTACTACAAGTGCTTCTCTTGTTGATTTGCACGTCGACGTATTTCCATGCGTCGTGGCCGGCGCTGTTGGACAGGAACAAGACGGGTGTGCTAGGTGTGTTTTGGAAGTTTGCTAGAGTTGGAGAGAGACTGAGTCCGTACATCAGCATCTGCTGCATAATCATAGGTTTGAACCAACTACTAGGCGTGTAATTTATCGGTATAGTTTTCTAATACAAGCATAAGGTTTATTGAAGAGACAGGCTCTGTGCGAGCAGTAAAGACGATGGCAGTCAAAGGTTTACGGTGTATATTCTAAACAGCATTAAACAGGGTGCTGAACCGCCTCACACAGAGGTTATATCTCATTAATCTCAGACTCGGATCTGACCAAGGAATTAGCCAATCTCAGCCCAACAAGTTTCTCCAACTTCATAATGTTCAATTTGCTGAACATGATCCTGATCATACAGAGACTCAAGTCAACGGTTTCCTTTTCATCCTCCTCCTCTTCTCCCTGGCTGAAACCAATTCCCTTCTCTGATTCCATGTCAAGTCTCACCTTGTTATCAACCAAGAAATTCAAAACTTGAGTGTAGAATCCAGGATCAGTTGGCAAGTCATAGAAAACCAGATTCTTAACACCTCTTATGTCAAATCTCTTGTAGAAGTGCAATCTCTCGGTATAAAGCATCAACTTGGCTTTGCCGTTATTGAACAAAAATCTGTTTCTGGTGAGCTCCTTCTGCTCCGAGTACTCGTCAATACTGACAAAGGAGATCTTTGTCTCCTCCTTCAGGTACTTCTTCACTCTGATATAATCAATGTATGATGGAATATAGATCAAAACTCCAGAATTGTAAGATAACTTGTTCATTATTTGTGACATTATAATGTTCTTGAAAAACTCAAATCTCTTGTTTGGCTCATCAGTAAGAGACTCGCCAATGTCAAACCGCAGCAGCACTTGTCTCAGCTTATTCAATTTGTTATCTATCAATCCGAGTTTAACAAGCTTCAACTTGTACTCATTGATCAAACTGTTCTTATCTGTAATCACAGGTTTGAAATGCGTACAGCCTCCTAACACGTTATTGCCCATCTTGTTAGTGACATTGTTAAACTCCGGCGTGGAATATTTGCTGAAGAGTAACAGCTGACTTAAGAACCTGCCGTTATCGTTAATCGAACTCAACCTGATTCTACTGAAATCAACGGTGTTTGAGATCTTTGTAGGCGACAAACCAACATATCCACTGAGCAATTCTAGGACATGAAACCAATTCGACATAAATAAACCTTCAGCCTTGTCTAGAATCGATATTTCAATCGATGATAGGAAATTTGTTTCTTTGAATTTCTCTTTGCCTTGCTTTTCAATCATTAATTTTAGACCTAATGGTGAAGCTATGATGATATCTGATTTGTGTAGATTCGAGAATAGCTTTATGTTGTTCATAGAGGAGTTTATTCTCAAACCCATGGTGAACAAATCATTTGTATTGCCTTTAAAGAACTCCTTAAATTCTTCTGATTTGTGGGATTTAAAAGTATCTGAACCTTGCTCCTCTACAAAATAATCATTCTTGAATCTTTTAAAATTGTCAACTTGTTGGACACCTAGCAATTTGATCAATCTATTAACCAACTCCCAACAGTGGTTTCTCACCGGTAGCAAGATCAACACTTTTGGCTTGGTGTAACCTTGGTCTCTAAATTCTTCAGTGCTGTTTTTCTTTAGCTTGGCGTTGTTGTTCATGATATTATCTTTGGTTTTTATGATATGGTTGACCATATGAAGCAGGTAATAATCTTGGTAATCTGATATCAGTTGCTTGTCTTGATAATATTGAAGATTGATACTTTTATAGGTGAGTAAGGAGTCAATCAAGCTGGTGTCAAATTCGTGCTCAGCATTCTGCAAATTTGACAATCTGTTTTGTATTTTGAGTTTAACGTTGTGGAATTTAAGTCTGTCCGACAATTGCAACTTGCTATCCTCACCGGCTGACATCTCCGTGATGCCGTCGTATCCGTATTGAATCTGCTGATAGTCCAGTCCTTCAAATCTGTGTCTTTTCATGATCGTCAGTCTTGGTTTTCTACTTTCAAAGTCAGAGATAGCACGGTCGATCTTCTGCTCGTCATTAAAATGAAGATTGAAGGAGTCGAATTTGTTGGCGTACTCGGCTATTTGGTCCATTTCCTCTTCCTCCTGCTCCAGCTCCTCTTCTTCCTCATCCCCTGTCTCTTGCTCTTGCAGCATCCGGTCCACCTGCTCGTCTTCGTCCTCCGACTCATCCTCCGACTCGTCTGCCAATCTTCTTCTCTTGGATGACCTGTCTTTCTTTTCAGCAGGGTGATCATGCTTTAGGAGCGTCACCAATGCACTGTACGCCATCTTATTCTCCGCACTGTCGTCTGCACGTCTCTTGCTTTTCTTCCCTTCCCCACCCATCTCTTCATCCTCTGACCCGCTGCTTATACTGTCCTCATTCTCCTGCTCCTCCAGCACCTGCTCATCTTGCTTCCCATGCTGTTTTTTCACTGACGTTCTGGTTATGGTTCTCAGCTGCTTTCTGCCAAACTTGGACTTCTTACCACTCGTGAACCTCTCACTCATCCTCAAGTACCTTCCTATGAATCCTTTCGGCGTCTCCACTCTCCTTTCGCCCAACTATCTCTTCCACACTCTCTTCAACTCTTTGTGTCCTGCTATTCATTTTAAAAATGGGTGAAAAAATTCAAAAAAAATTTTCTCTAACAAAAAGGAGTCCTTTGAAACACATTCTTATCAAGAGAACAGTACAATAGGAGCAGGCCAGAGGTTGAAGAGGGTAATAGATGCTAGAGAACGTGTCTGTAGTATTGAGCAGCAGTACGGCAGTATAGGAATATCGGAGAGACGCAGCATAAGGTAGATTGTGCTGTGTGACGCATAGGAGGCCGGACAGACACGAAAAGGAAGAGGAAACAGGGAACAGGGAGCAGGGAAGAGGAGACAGGAAGCGGAAACAATACAGAAGGGAGCCACAGAGAAAGGAAGGCAAGACCGAGACACGCAAGCAGGAAGACAGCATTGCGCGTACACTACAGCCAGATTGAACATTTGTCTGCTCACAGCATGGTGGTGAAATCCAAGGTGTTTGATACGGTTTTTGAAACCGTGAGGATTCTGCTTGCCTCTTTATACCTCATTTACATTATCCTCACTATTCCGTTGAGCTTTGAGATAGGTGGCGTCAATTGCGGGTTGAGCTACTCTATAACCATCTTGATCACTTACTTTGTGCTTGTCACATTGCGCATCCTGAAATTCCACAAGTTTGTATCGACATTTTTGTTTTACTTGCAGCATCTTCTACTGCCTTCGGTGCTATCCATCTTTCTTACAATATTCACAAACGACATCCACACAGATGCTACAGATACCGACACATTGCTCAAGAAAATCTGGTGGAGATTCATAATTCAGAACTGGAAATTGTTCCTAATAAACTCTACTCCTCTATTCACGATACTAGAAGGATTTTGTTCCCTATTGTCCATTCAGGCTATAGGACAGACCTCCAACTACTTGGTCAGATACAGATCAGACACGTGGTCTATAATCAACTTGATTTCAAGCGCTTTCATTTTGGCAGGCTGTGTGTACTTCTTTGTCAAGATCTACGTCTCGTTTGCAGGTATAGATTTGAACGGCATTGGCATGATCACGTCTTCACTTCTTGGAAGCGTATTCACTTGCACAATCCTAATAACCATCTTTGGAATATATACAGGGAAGGCCTCGTCAACCCTAGAATGCTCCCTAATGTGTACATACATCTTGAAGTGCTGCTACGAATTATTTCCAGAGTTGAGTGAAAGAAATTTCAACTCATTGATCAAGTTCATCATGGATGAATTCAAGAGATTAGAATCGCAAAATTCAAACAGAGAGTTTTTGAACTACTACAGCATTGAATTCTTGAACTTCAAAGACAACAGATTCAAGGACATCTTGCTACAGTTTCTCATCAAAAACTTTAGCAAATCGTTTGAATCCCTTTGGAATTTTCTAAAGATCTCAGTGAGCAACTTGACGCTCACCATTTTGATCCAGTTGGCTTACCGTATTCTGGTGTTCTTCTCGGCCACTAAGATTATTCCAATCTTGAATTCAGGGTCCCCGGCAACTTTTGCTTCAATGTCAACGTTGACGTCCCCAAATCTATCAGCTTCGTCATCGACAAGCTCTCTATCTTCACTTACCAGCCCGCTGAAATCTGAATCCAAGCAGGCCAGCGCTAAAGTCGAACACAACAATACAGCTGTCCACGCTAGCATAAATCAAACACCCATTACTGAGAACGGCAAGTGCACAACCGAAGTGAGCGACAGTTCCTCATTAAGAAGATACAAGAAGAAAAGAGCCAATAAGAATTCTAGCATATTCAAATTGATCTACCTATATTCTCCCTGTATCATAATAACCGTTTATACAAACCTAATGGTTCAGTATAACGACGAGTTGGACTCACAGAATCAGATATGGAATTGGTTGACTGTCGGAGTCGGCAACAGCAACGTTGTGCATCCATGGCAGTTTTGGCAATGGGTCAATATCTTTATTGTGCTGATTTTGTACTTTTTGGAGTTGACTAGTCATGATCCAGATGATACTTTATTGACTGATCATTGGAACAGCCAGATTTAAGAGTGAAACCACCTGCGCCTTCCCGTTTGTTTGTATATTAGTTTTCGTTTTACATTTTCAATTCTTTTTGCGTTTTATGATTACTTCACGGTAGAGTTACGGTGTTGTCCTTGAGCTTCAACTTTCACTTTCTTTTAAATGGTTTTTCTTTGATCAATATTAACAAATCAGAAATAAAATTTTTATGTTTAAATTTATCGTCCACGTCTGCTTTGAGACTCCGAGCTTGACTCTATTTAAACTATCTCATCATAAAAATCAAACTGATAAAAAACCACTATTGAAAGAAAGACAAAAATCGATGCTTGACTGAATTTACTTGTGTGCATTCCGGATCCGAATGTATATAATTTGAACAGTATACTGCAATTCAAAACAAGGCGTTCAAAAGCAAATACACGTTCAACCGTTTGACTTTTCTGGGGTTAAATGGTTTGTAAGAGTGAGCTCCATTGGGTTATCAAGAAATAAACTTGACAATCATCATAACTATGGTTTTGGGCCAAGTAATTGGAACCCATTGCAGAATTAGAAAACGTACTGTTTGCCGAGACAAACAGGCACATCCATCAAGAGGTCTCTTCCGAGCCCCCGAGCAAGAAAAAGAAAGATCCATCTTTGTGAATTATGGGCGAGTTGTACCGCTTTGTCAACCAACCATTCGGATACATCATCCTCTTTGACAAACACAACTAACATTGCCCCATATTTTGAGTTCATGTGACGTAAGCGAAACCCTTTTTAGAGCCACAAATGTGGGTTCGGGATGAACAATTTCCTTACTCAAATCACAGGAGCTGCAAAAGAGCCATGCAGTTGCCCTCAACAAACAGAAATACGTAGAGCCAAAAAGTCTTAGATAGTCAACAAACCAAATACACCTGCGTCCAATTCGAACAAAGACAACACTCACTTTCAGATGGATTGTTATTTATCTCATCTGTGCGTTTCCGCCTGAAATGTCAATTATATTGAATTGTAGCTGCCGGAGACTTTCCCTAAGGTGGTTATTGAGAAGTTCGCAGTGCAAACTTCTCCTTTTTGAAATCCTTGAATTTGAAAAGATGATTCTTTAACCATTTAACCTCCAAGTCAATCAAAAAGGCAAAACTATCACTTCAAACCACACCGAATCAAATTCCGTGCATATTGTTCAAATTATATACATCCGTCCGAATACGCCACAGTTATAGAATAAGCTTTAAATATCAGAGCCTAGTAATGACACCGCCAGTCACCATGCAGTAGTCAGAACCGGTCCACGTCTCAAACGCTTCCAGGCCTCTCCGCTGCACAAACCAACAGTACCATTACCAGTAAACTTTAAAGATTACCAATTAAATATAGAGAAACTGAATCAAACCAAAAAGGAGAAAGAAAAAGGGAACACTAAAGGGAAAGAAAAGGATTCGAAAGCCATCCCGCTCAAAAAGGGCACAAAAATCTCAGCAAGAAAAATTTGTAGTTTTGATTCTGGCCACGACCCGGGATTGACACGCGCGCAAAAATGGCAGAGAGCAGGAGGGTTTCTGAAGGGTGGCATCAGATGAGGCCCTTGCTTCTGTACTCCTCGACAATCTTCCAGTACTTGTGTTTAGTCTTGTTTCTCCAGTAGTGGCCTGTGAAGACCATGACGATAAAGGTGAAGATGCAGAAGAGGCAGATGAATGCGGATGCGACGAAACAGTTCTGTAGACCGACGTTAGTGACGAAAGGCGTGATACCGTAGTCCATGGCGAAGTTCATGGTGTTTCTGATAAGAATGGCGACGGTCATAGCACCCGAGCTCATCTCGTGGTAGGAGTCCAAGATGTAGGTGACGGAAGAAACACATCCAATAATACACAGGCCTCCTAGCAAGCCCAAACCGAAAACGACACCAAACCAGTTGACGCCCTTGGCAGCACCCACACCCCACAGGATCAAAGCGGCAGGGCCCAAGATTCCGTAAACAACCAGGACCCATAGTCTGTCCTCAGCCTGGGACACACCGTCATGCCTCTTGGCGATTTTGATCTTGATCCAGTCAGTGGACCAACCGGCGTATGGGTAGATGATCAGGGTAAAGATAACAGCGGAGGCATAAGCTAGACCACACATGGCAGGAGAAAAGTTGTACGGAGCAGCACCCAAAACCAAAGCTTCAGTTCCGTTCAGAACAGAGTACCAAAACAAAGAAGCACCGTAAAGGAAGCCACCGTAGAGAACACATGGGAATTGGAACATCAAAAAGCTGGCTTTGAAATAATCCCACAAGTGGTTTTCCTTTCTGATACCGTAGGTCAAGGACATTCTCTGCACAAAAGTTCTCAATGGTGGGTACTCAAAGCTCTCGTCTGCATCGACAAGCGCAGATTGGTTACCGATGGCTTTGGTAGATGTAATCACGGTAATTGTGTTTGGATTCTTCTCGATGGACCCATTTTCATCATACTTTTCAGCCAACTCACCGTGGGAAGTGATGGTGGAAATGACGTTACCGTCGCTGTCTCTCTTGACTCTGACTTTTCTGACGTAGTTTGTCTCTTCCATGAAGACGCACAAAAACAGCCAACACACAGCACCAAAGATACATGCAATCCAGATAACCCACTTCCATCCCAGGGCATCGTTGACAAAACCAGCAAGCATTGGGGCAGCATAGTTGGAACCGAAAAGAGCAACACCGTAGATACCCATGTAAGTGGCTCTCTCGTGTTCATAAAACAAATCAGCAATGGTGATCTCAGGTAGGGATTCGACAGGAGCAAAGAAAAAACCGGCCAACACCTTAGAAGCGATCCATTGACCATTTGTAGTGATGTAAGGCTGCCATAAATTGAACATGACATCTGCGATGGTGGAAATCAAATAGATTGGTCTCTTACCGTACTGTTGAGCCAAAGGCATCATAAACAGATTACCAATACCCAAGAATAAAAACATGTAACCGGTACCTTGATTCAGCTGATCAACGGTGATGTTGACGCCTTCAGCCTCAGAGATTTCAGTCAGAATGGAGTAGATACAGCAACCTGGAATGGAACCTGCAAAGCAGTACACAACCACACAAAACACTGCCAACCATTTTCTATTTCTTGACCAATTTAGTGGATCGTTTGGATCGTCCGATGGAGTTGGGATCAGCACAATACCTTTTTTGTCTTCTGCCACTTCATCTTTTAGATGGTGGTCCAGGTCCACTAAGTACGAAGTACCAGGGACCGCATTATAGTCTATTTGAGTGGCAGCCATGGTTATGAAATCAGCGGATACCAGAATGCACAGTGAATATCAGAACACAACAGCAGAAAAGCGTGTTATCATGAAGCCGATGTTCGAGATGCTTAGATATCCGGATACTAGTCCCAATATATAGTCTAACTCTACATATCCTGAAATCCATAGACTTCTAGCTGAAGCACGACAAAAGGCATCTCAAGATAAAGGATCGTCCGATAAAGGTTCAAGAGGACAAAATATGCAACTCAATCTCAACAATAAAACAGAACAAATTCAAAAAGTGATCAGCTTGCTGTACGCTATCTATCTACCTGTCTATCTGTCTATCTATCTACCTGTCTATCTGTCTATCTGTCTATCTGTCTATCTGTCTACCTGTCTAACTGTTTATCTGTCTATCCGTCTATCTGTGCATGTCCAAAATGCTGATGCAAGCAGATTAGTTTTACGTGCAAAATGTTGAGCTGTGAAGCGTGATTTCTGGCTTCTTGCTTGATATCCTCTACTTCCTTTTTACTTCCTATTTCATATTTCCTATTTCCTTATTCCTATTTTCTACCTTGCTCTTTTTTATTTCCTATTTCCTTCTTTGTGCCTTTAGCTTTTGCCGATGATGTGGATGAATCCAGAAATGGACAGGGGGGCAGGGCTGGCTTCCGGGTGCCAGTATTATCGGGATTCCCATGTCTGTCTGTCGATACCGACTGTATTGCCGACAGGCGAGAACGAGCGAGAAATTTATACGGTTTTTGGTGCAGGTGTGGGCTTGCTGGTGTCAGGAACGGGAGGTTGTGTGCGGCTGTGGTGGGCAGACTGTCGACAGGAGCTCTGACAGGTCCGACTGCTGAGCCGTACGGTGGAGAGGCCTGGGCGCTGGCTGTGCGGGTGTGCCTGAACAATAGCCAGTCTCTTGATAGTATCTCAGCTGTCTGCATATCTGCTTGGCGCAGGACATGTATCACGGATCTCTGCACATACAGACTGACGCCAGAGCGTCCGCACACCGCCTGGCGCCCAGCTCTCCCCTCCACTGATCAGAACCATCTACCAGATCTACATATTACGTAATACATACGCCCGGCTGTGTTTTAATGCTCATGTCCTGTCACTGAAAGAATAAAACTTCCCGATTAGGAAAGTCAGCTCGTCTGAAGGCCTTCTCCCGCTCGATAACGTCTCTCTGGGCACTGGCCATCGCTTGGCAGCCGATGCTCCAAAACCAATCTTCCCTCTCTAAACATTACTGCCTGAGCATGTACATAAGCTCATCAGAGGATATTGTATGTGTACCTTCCTTATATGCACTCTATCTGTGTCTCATCTGGCACTCAAATGCGATTAGACTGTCGACAAAGCCCACAACACCCTGCAGGTACTGCAACTTCCCAATCGGGTATCTTTCTCGCCAACTTCAACTTCTTATCAATTGCCTCTTTGGGAAACGGACTCGGCAACGATATCTGGCTGGACGTTCCGTAGAATCAACAGCTAGAGGCCGATGATAACTGGAAGCTAGCTGATAACATCATTCGCCGATGCACCTGTATGCTATGGACAGCGCCTTCAAGCATCAGGCCTGCGTTTAGTATAATGCTTGACGTAAGGGGAAATGTATGCGCTAATCATCTATGCGAAATCGCATAAGCTGTTTAGTAGATGACAATTTGGCTCTCCTGCCAGTAAGGTGTTTGTCTTTGATCATTTCTTAGCACCCTCTTGGATTTTAGCTTTATTGTATTTGAAAGTCAGTAGTTAATCTCCGGACAATAGTTTTTTTTCACTATTTGGCTTAAACAGTCCTCCAGATAATATAAAATCATTTACTTTTGAATCTTTCTTCTCCATTTATTTCCTTACTTTCTCTGCTTTTCCTGCTTGTGTTTACACTAAATATCATTATCTTTAGGGAAATATTAATATAACCATGTTTGGACCTTACAAAAATACCACAGAGAACCCTGACCTCTTTGAAACCTTCAAGCCAAAGATCCAAGCTTACAGAGACGCACTGGCTGCGGGTATCTTGGATGACTACAAATTACCGGAAGAGTTGATCCCAACCGGATCAGGAATCAGCGTGTTGGAAATTGCAGCTAAATTCCTATCAGAGTCAGAGCTAGAAATCACAGAGTCACCAGGTGTCGATTTGGTCGCAAAGATCGCTAAAGGTGAATACACATCTGTTGAAGTGTTCAAGGCCTTTGCTAAGAGAGCCACGGCTGCGCATCAGCTTACAAACTGTGCAATGCAATTATTTGTTGACGAAGGTTTAAAAAGAGCTCAAGAGTTGGATGAATACTTCAAAAAGACAGGAAAAACTGTCGGTCCTTTACATGGTTTACCTGTGTCTTTGAAAGAGCACTACAACTATAAAGGAAAAGTCACCCATGCTGGGTTCGTTGGCTTACTGGATAACGTCACCGAAAATTGGTGTTTGACCGTTGAGATTTTATTAGAGGCCGGTGCAGTCTTCTACGTGAGAACCACAGAACCACAGTGCTTAATGCACTTGTGCTCAAACAATAACATCACAGGCCTATGTCTAAATCCACACAACACTGGATTAACCACAGGTGGTTCCAGTTCGGGTGAAGGTGCTATCTGTGCTATGAAAGGTTCTGTGTTCGGTTTAGGCTCCGATATCGGTGGATCCATCAGATGCCCTGCTGCTTTCTGCGGTGTCTGGGGTTTGAGACCAAGTCAAAAAAGAATGTCCATGAAGAACTCCACATCTGCGTGCTCTGGTGTTCAAGAGGGTGTGTGCTGTGTCTACGGTCCGCTAGCTCGTTCGGCGCAAGATATGGATCTTTTCATGCAGGCATGCATCGGCGGCAAACCATGGGAAAGGGACCATACGCTGATTCCAATGCCATGGAGAGCAGTGCCAGTTCCAGAACCTAAAAGCTTAAAAGTGGGTATCATTTATGATGACGGAGTTGTCAAGCCAACGACTCCGATTTTGAGAGCTTTGAAGTCTGCCGAGGAGAAACTTTCAGCTGCTGGCGTCAAGGTTGTCAAGTTTGAACCAAAAGACGTTCAAAAATTGGTTGTGACCTGTGGCTCAATGTATAACTCTGACGCCAATAACGATCAGAAGACTGCGTTATCGCTGTCCGGTGAACCAGTTATGAAATTGAGTGAAGTCTGCATGCAGTTTGGATGCGGTGACAACGGCTGTACCGTCACTGAGTACCACGGCCTAGCTGCAACCAGAGACTCTTACCGTGACGTGTACTTGGACCAAATGAAGGACCTGGACGTCGACTTTATTCTATCACCAGCCTACGTGTCTGTCGCTGCTAAACCAGAAACCATTAAGTACTGGGGATACACCAACCTGTGGAACGTGTTGGATTTCCCCAACGTTGTGTTTCCAACTGGCCTATACTGTGACCCGGCTTTGGACGCTCCTGATCTCGACTACAAGCCAAGAAACGATATGGAGGCCTACGAATATGCGTTATACGACGATGCCAACGAGTTCACCGGCGCCCCAATAAGTTTACAAATCACTGGTAAGCGTTGGTTCGACGAGGAAGTTGTCAAGGCCTCTCAGGTTATCCACGAGATCATTTCCGTCTGACCCTGCTCTATGTAAATTATGTACTTCCCTATCAATATACATCCCTCGTATCAGGCGCCTCTACTCCATGTCCGTAGCGTCTTCATCTTCATACCCGCCCACGCTTCATTTACTCATCTTACCTATTGTTCCGCCCTGAAACCGCCGCCCGAGACCTTTCGGTGCTTTGCTTTTCAGGTTCGCCGGCCGCTATTTACCAGATCAGGAAACTCCAATTGTTATCGAATCTCCATAGTAAAATGTGCCAAATAACACAGAGTTAGGATATTGGAGATGACTGGGAGTCCAGGGTGGGGATTCGGGAGGGTGGAGATCAAGTGAGGGCATCTAGTTTTTACACAGAGCTAGGAGATTTTCGGGAGGTTGCACGTCTGGGTACATCTGTGTACATCTGTGTACATCTGGGTACATCTGGGGCATTTCGATACGTCTACTTTTCTATGCACGGAGCGGTGGAAAATACACAATGACTATATCTGACGCAGGAATACAAAAGAAGACGGCGGCTAGAACCAAAAGAAACCGCAGTGGGTGTCTTTGCTGTGAGTATTTTCATATGAGTCTCTTCCTCGGTACACAATACTAACAAATAGACCTAACATGTTGCAGGCAGAAAAAGAAAGATCAAATGTGATGAGCTCAAGCCGTCGTGCAATAACTGCCACAGAAATGCATACCAGTGTGTCTGGCCGGTAGGAGACCAACCCCTGCCGCATATAAACACCTTCCAGTTGAAGAAACTAGCAAAATCCCCAATAGTGTTCATCTACGGACACAGCGCTAGAAACAGCAAGAAACACATCAACATGGAGCACAGAAGCCCACAACGGAGCTCAGTGTCCATTACCAACACTCATGTGAGCTGTATTTATGGTTCCGAAATTGAGAGAGAACTTTCACCGCCGTCTCCGGAAAGTCTGCGCTTTGGACAGGTTGCAATACCCACCACAACCCCAAATCAACATACGCAGGCTGCTGATAATGGCCATAAAGTACCTCTAACACCTCAACAGACACATTTATTTGATATTGAAAAGCTGAAGTCACATCCCCCAGATATTTTGCCCTCTAGATTTTCTTCTGTAATAACAAACGGCTTTTATAACAGTTCAATGAATCCAGAAGTCAATCATAGCAGTTTGATCGATCTAAATAATGAATCTAGCTTTAGTGAAACATTTTTAGAGCAACCCATCACAACACCTTCTCAATTTGAATCAATTCCAACTACTCCAATTAATGAATTTTTAAGTTCTGATAAATTAAAATCCCCCAATTTTAGAGTTGATGAATTTAACGATACAAACAACAATCAATTAGCACTTGAAGTCAGAAAAACTACAATAACACACGAGATCAACTTGGTGACCCCACACTTCAAATCCGATAAAGAACAAGAAATAGAAGAAATTGAAGACGCAATATTCCGTAAGTACTTAGAAGACCAAACTAAGGTTTTCAGGATTTCAAACACCCTGAATGGATATAACACATGGCTGATAGGCGTCGATATGTCTGAGGAAGACGCCTTCTTTTACAATGTATTTGTGAAGGGTTTCATGGTGGCCGTCTCTCCACAACTAGCTCATCAGAGTCTACAACCAGGAGCAATTTTCATTCCTCCAGGAACCCAGAATCCAATACTGAGAAGCGTCTTTTATGCTTGTGGTGCTGCGTTTTTGTGTTGGCAGCGTGACGAAATGAAAAGAATAGCCGAAGTAAAGTATCAAAACAGTTTAGACATGTTATCAAAGTTTTTAGAGACCGATGATGTTACGGGCAACGAGCACTGGTTGTTGGTTGCAGTTCTATGTTTATGTCTCCGAGAAAGATACCACGGAGAAGATATAACAAATCACACTATTCATATGACTACTGCCCTGGAAATTATTAAGCGTTGGCAAGCAAGTAAAATGAGAAAAGTTCGTTTAAGAGGAGCAAGAAGACTGTCCTTTGATAACAAAGGACAAAGCTTCTTAAAGCCAAATCTTGAAGAGCTACCATTGGATACTGAGTCTGCAGCTTTTGATGAGCACACACCTAGTCAGGATTTAACAGCTCATTTTGCTATTGATGAGCTGAATGACCATATGGAAGACAGTAGCATCAGTGAAATTTTTGATAGAGAAAGAAATGCACTTCCTGACACGGGACATAGACTGGAGCAGTACAGCAGAGATAATTTAAATGAAAGAACAAAGAATGCAGTTGTATTCAACAAACTTTTGGACCGACTGTCTCCTTACAGCTACGAAGATTCCGGTGCAGATGAATTATACAGTGAAGGTACTGAATGCGAGCTGCACACATCAGATGAGTTGGACGGTTTGAAATTAGAGACTGCATGTATCGATGACATCTTTCAAGCTTTTGAACAAGGATATGTGATTGATCCATGTGAGAGGACTCTGCTTGAAAGTTTTGTCTACAACTATTCTATAAGTCTGCTAACATGTGACAAAAGTGTAGTGACCTATTTGTCTTCACCATTCCAAGTTTATAAAGAGTTCAAGCCGTTTCTTTGCCAATCCCTCTATGATTGCCCAGCTCCTTGGATGAACAATCCAGTAATGGGTGCCGCTCTACCGGCTTTTGAGTTGGCCGCAAAGACCAACTGGTTGTCACTTCAATTCCCATTATCAGACAAAAACAAACAGATTGCACTGAGACTTTTAAAGAATGCCAGATACTATGTGTCTCCTTTCTTATCACCTCATACAAAAATGGTCCAACCACAACATGTCCAAAGAAGACTCTTAGAGAGTTGCTATGTTGGCAGAATGGTTTCCAATGCATCTGCAATTTTCTTGTACAAGATGCTCAACCCAACGAAAGAACAGCCTGACGACATTGTAGAGCAGTATCTAGAGGCCATCGTCAAGGATTTGGAAAAACTGAGCTTCCACAGCCAAAGTATTGTCATTTGCACATGGCCCCTAGCCGTCGCCGGATCTGCAGCCCTGAGAAAGGACCACAGAGACTACATAGTTATGCGCATCACGAGATTCAGTGAAGCAGTCAGAATGGAGTGTCTATTTACTGTTATCAAGTTTTTGAAAACATGCTGGGGCGATGACAGCAGTCCCGGACCCGGCTGGAACGCTTTGATCGACAGAGAATACCTAAAGCATTTGTTTGTGTAATGTATCTAGTCCTAATCTGAGCTCTTACTGGTTTGCAGAGTACGTAGTGTTGGTAAAGATGCCTGCTTCCGACTTTGGTAGGGTAACCCTTGCGAGGACATGGCCAAAACAAAGAAATCATGACAGAAAGTGTTGTTGTGCCTCTGCTTTCAACATAACTGTCCTAGAACTGCGTGGATGTTATGCTGTTCTAGACCGTAGGGCTATCATTCAAATAGATGGGCTGTAATGCAACGTTTCAAAATTGTCCAATGCAAGGTGGCAGTATTGCAGTGGGCCTTATCTATCGCCAGCACCGTATAATGCGGGGTGAACTCGAATTTTTGAACTGCTACCACTAGCATGGTATCTAAGTGTTCGTTTGCGGAGCTTAACAAGCCCGGGTCATTCCACTGATCTGGGGATGGGAAAATAAGTATGTATGAAATATGTAGCGGTTTTGAGTGTTGTATGACGTTGCTTTTGTCTGCTTGATTCTCTGCAACATTTTCCAATGTGGAAACGATAATTCAGCTTGCCTAATTGTGCAACATTTCTCTTAAATTCTAAAGCCTTCTTTTTACAAATAGAACCTAGAAGCTCCGATTGTAGTTTCCCCAACCTAGATACCTCAATTAGGGAGTGCAGCATCAAATAGGGTAGGAGGTCTCCTCTTGATGTGTGACCAAATATTTTGCTCCCAAAAAGTAGCAAGATTATAAATGGAGTAGCCGGGATCAAAAGTTAGTTTAATCCTCTTGTGACACTATTCTTTTCTTTATTATTTGACTTTCGTAATTATCACTCGTTGCCTATTTTAAAAAGGCTTGCATAGTTGTCAAGCTATTTAAAGTCAAATTCCTTACGTTTGCCTACTTGAGATGGACTACTTTGTGTTGGCCAACGCAAACCAGCCAGTTGAGTTCTTTTGCGGATTTGAAATAGAGAATCAAGAGGCAGAAGACGAGCTGGTGTTTTCTTTCTTTGAAGGAAATGGTGAACACCAGGAGCAGGAGTTGGAGGGGCAGGAGCAGGAGGAGCAGGAGTTGGAGGGGCAGGAGCAGGAGGAGCAGGAGTTGGAGGGGCAGGAGCAGGAGGAGCAGGAGTTGGAGGGGCAGGAGCAGGAGCAGGATGCAGAATCCATATTTGATCCCTTTAACCCGATGGATTTGATCAAATTTCCAGATCATGGACGTTGGTATATCCACCAAGGACAAAGCATTGATCCAATTTCTGATGTTCTAATAGCCCCAAATAGACCATCGTTTTCCTCCACTGAAGATAGTTTTGATGAGACTGTAGGAACAGATTCAACGGCTCAAGTTTCAGTGCTTGATGAAAGCAGCATTGGTGCCCTTGATCTGATTGACGTCGAGATTGATATTGCTCTCTCTCATATGGATAGTGTGTTTAGTGTTAGAGAGGAGCAATATACAGACATCAGCTTTCATCAAATTGAAAACATTTTAAAGCAGAACCCATCTGACATATCGTCTCATGATCCTAATGATTTTGACAACACTTCGGACATTGAGGATTGTTTGGAAATGAATATTGAATTCGAAGATAATGGTGGTATAGCTGGATTAGAGAATACTCAAAAATTTCAAGATGAGTATTCAAATAATAAGGAATGCCATCAAAGCGTTATCCAAGGGGGTTTGTATGACGGTAAAGAGCAGCCGTTACCGCAAACTCACCAGATATTCATTGATCAGGATTCTGCAGTTGCTCCTAATGCTTTGCCAACTTTTGAGTCATTTAGAAAACCATACGTATATGACTTGAGCTTCTTTTTGAACAATAATGGTTCGCAACCAGACGGCGAGTGGAGCTATGAGATCAATACTGCATTGTTGAAGGCCAATCAAAACAACAAGATTACTGCATATACCCCAATGGTTTTTCGGTATTTAAAGACCTCTGAGAGTAAGAAGCAAAGCAGAAGAGTCCATGTTGTTGAAAGGGAAGGTTTATGCCCGTACTGTCCTATTTTAATTAGAAACAACAGCTATGACAAGAACTTTTTTGATCTGAACAAATCAGAGTATGCTGCTCATTTGTTGACCCACCATGGTATATTCACCACCGGTAACTATGTCATGGACCCTGTTGATCACTACATTGGCTACGTCTACAAGAAAAACAATACCAAGAAAAGTATTGAATGCGTCAGATGTCCCTATGATGGCTGTTCCAATGTAATCAATGTTTCCAAAAAGACTAATGATTATAGAAAGCTTGTCACTTATTTAAGACATGTTAGAATTTGTCACATGGATAGAAAGAATCATGTGAGAAGCAATTCTTCTGGTCACCATTCTTCTTAAGATTTTAATTACTTTTGTATTTATTTATTTTGCCTGTATTTGTATTTTATGTGTGTCATTATGTGTATCTAATCCTAACCAGCTTTAGTCTTTCACCGTGTCTGTCATCATGTACACCGTTTTTCTAACTCTAACCCAATTCAGTCCGTCTTTACGTGTGTCCAATACTTGTACACTTCTTTTTCCACCCTGTTATCTTATACGAGCTACTCACTGCTATCCACCTGCTATGCTTCATACCTAGTTGTAATCACTCTTGCTCCGGCATTTATCCACTGCATCTCAAGCTTCGGCTATCGATTGCCGATCAGTACAAAACACAGCCTTAGTCCGATAAGCATTAAAACTCCGTTAACCTCTCAATTGAAATGAGTAGATTGATGATGGGAAGCCAGTTAGTGAAGGGAATTCACATTCGCCGACAGAATTATCCTAAAGCGATAAACAACAATAATATTGATAACGGCGGCTAAGCTAATGAAGAGACAGACCGCTCTGTCTGTTGTATTCTTCATCAGAGCTGTCATAAAATGTATTTTCTAATCTCCTTTTAAACAGTGTATTGTGAAGAATAATAGAGATTGTAAGAGTGGGATCATTGAGACGAAGCACCCACAGGCTACTGACTGCAAGACAGTTTGGGGTTTCCTAGATTTCTACCTAAACTTGCTACACACAAACCGTGTCGCAGAAAGTTCCTAGTCGTCAAGAAAGAAAGACCAATGAGTCCTGACCCACGCAGCTCTGCAACAACAGCATCATCTACAAAGACCAAACGAAACAGGAACGGTTGTCTCTCGTGTAAGTTTGAATGCTACGCAACCCCAATGCCCTGGCGAGTTACTAACGCTGCTCTTTTACAGGCCGCAAGAGGAAAGTGAAGTGTGATGAGTCCAGACCAGACTGCTATAAATGCGTAAAGAGCTCGTACCTGTGTGTATGGGCCGACAGAGCAACACCTCTACCTCATTCGAATGATTTCAAATTGACTAAGGTATCTTACAGCCAGTTCAAGTTTGTCATAAACGAGAAGTCAGCCAAAAACACAACCACCAACAAGGCCACCAACCGGAAAGATTGCAAGGTGCCATTTGATAAGCAAGGTGGTGACAGCTCCTGTAGGACGTCTGTTGACCGTCTGCTGCTGAATGATGAAAGAAAAGAGGTTATCCACGATCAACAAGCTGATAGCGGGTGATCCATCAAAATGTTTAATGAAAATACACAACAAGCTCGGTATACGGATATAAAGTATTCTACCAAGGGGTGATACATATATAGTAGATCATTAATTAAAATTTTTATTGTTCTTATATATACTACCATAAAAGTTGAGTAGAATACAAGGAAAATGAGAGCTAGAGAATGATTTTAATACATAGAAGACTGTGAGGTTGCATCTATTTTGATATACCAACACAGAGTCAAGTCGCTTATTTAGTCTTCTTTGTAACCTTCTTTTTGGACTTCAAGTGGGTCTCTGGTAACCACGATTGATCAACAACTGCGGAGGTACCAGTGGCCTTCTTGGAGGAGGCGGCTGCAGAGGAAGCTGGAGCTGGAGCTGAGGCAGCTGGCTTGACAGATGACAAGTATGGAGCCAAGTAAGCCTTACCAAACATGTTGTACAAAACATAACCCAAGCCACCTAAGGAGACAAACAACACAAATTCCAAAAACAACAACTTTGGGTTGAAGAAGGAGATCTCTGTATCTTGGATGTGAAGCATTTGACTTCTGGAACCCAAAACCATCAACTTCTCGTTGAAAAAGATGTACACAGAAGGAGCAAACACATAGTCACCTGGGATCAAATCAATACCCACGTTTTGGATAAAGTCCACTGGGACGCCATTCTCAGCAGTCAATGGGCCAATGTTGGTAGCGGTCACGTTCGCTAGCACCTCACCGGTGACTGGGTTCAACATCTGTCCACCAACACCCACGATCGACACCTCCGACTCTTCGCCGTTAATGAAGTCGTAGTGCACTGCAACCACGTCTCCGTTGAATGCGTTCATCAGCTCCGCAGGCTCCTTACCGTCGATCTTGTACTCTAGGTTGAAGTTGAACGGCTTCTCCTTGGTTGGAACAAACTGCGACTTCACCGCATCCACCTCTTCCACAACCTCAGACTCTGCTGTCGCCTTCACGGCAAACGTTGACACCGCCAACAACAATAATTTCGAAAACTTCATACTCAGATACTTCTCCTGCTAACTGCTATACCTGCTATACTTCCAATGACCCAATGCCCTCCTGCTCCACTAAGAATGACTTACTCTTAATGCTTTACTTGTCCACTTCACCCAATTTTGAACAGCGAATCGTTTTTCGTCGTCGAAGATCCTCGTGGGTGTCGACAGCAGTCGACAGAGGTCGACGGGGATTGGGGGGGGGTGTGTGTGTCGACTTTTTCGTTGACAACAGGACTGCAGCTGTCGACGGGTGTCGAAGGCGGGACGGGCAGCCAAAAGACGGCCATCACGAGGACAAGTGAAGGCAGTGAGGAGCAGGCAGAGGACTCAGCAGAGACTCAAGGGAGACCGAAGCCCAGAAGCACGTAGATATACAGATATCTAGAACAGCAGGTTAGCGGTACGCGGATAGGCAGGGACAGCGATATGGACAGCATAGGTATACACAAGATTGAGTACAACATGGACACAGTGGACTCGCTGGACTTGGGACAGTTGAGTCTGCTGAAGACAGAGGTGGAAAGGTACTTGGGCCAGTTGTTTGACAGGTTGGCGTCGCATGGAGTCAACATGAACTCGAGCCTAGTCACGTTTGACGGGTTTCCTAGAGCTGACGTGAACGTGATCGAGGTGAGACTCATCAGAGTGGAGATCATACGTGTCAGAAACGACTTGCACAAGTTGATGAACCTGATTGAAGCAAAACTGCAGGAGCATTTCCAAAACACAAAAACAGCAGCCCCGGTCAATGGCCGGGCTGCTGCGCCAGTGACTGGCACGTTGAAAGGACTCACGCCGTTTGCACAAGTCAGCGAAGTGGTTGATGGATCCCCAGCCTCTGCATGCGGCCTACGCCCGCACGATTTGCTTCTACAGTTTGGCAATTCGCTCAATGTTACAAACTTCCAAAATGACCTGCTCAAATTGCAGCAAGTGGTGCTCAATAACAAAGGTGTAGAGATACCCGTGGTAGTCAAAAGAGACCCGCAACACGAGCCTGTATTATTGAAACTCACGCCAAATGATCGCTGGGGCGGTAGAGGGTTGCTGGGGTGTAAGATTGACAAGCTCTGAATACAATTAATGGATTAAACTTAAAAACGTGAGATACACAACACCGTGGTAAATACACACTATAAAACAGACATCGCTCATCCTCCGTGTAGCGTGCTGGTGAACGTTATCAAGTCCCCGTCCTCAAGCACATATTCCAATTCGCCTTCCAATTCCCAGTCGGTATCGTTCACCAACACCAAAATACCAGGTCTCACGGTTTCCTCCTCAATAAACACGTCGTAGTCCTTCTCGTCCACAAGCAGCTTATTGGTGATCTCCGTTAGCAACTCCTGCAGCGTCGAGTTCGTCGCAAGCTCTATTGTTGACTGCTTTATGCCTCCAAATATGACATCCAACCCGCCTCTGTTTCAGCTCCAAATGAATACCACTGTTAGTTAATTACTCCTTCGTCTGAACTCCTCCAGCCCCATATTCAACACTTACAAAAACTCCACGTTCACTGATATCGCCACCATTATGAATCAGCTCACCTTGCAGCAATCAACCTTCTTCCTTATCTACAACTTGCTCCACCTTGCTCCACCTTGCTCCACCTATCCATCCTGTCTATCACCCTCCCAACCATTCCATTCTAATCATTGCCTAAAGAGCCAAATTTTTCATCACCTTGCACAGCCACAAATCACGTGACAGGATTAGGACCGGGTGGCGCACAGATGAGGTGGCGAATGAGTCATGCGTGACTCAGGCGTGAGTCATTCCGAGTCCCTGGATTAGATGGCTAATTGCGGTACTTATTTAACAGGGAGCTACGTGATACTTACTGATGGAGATCACCTACAGCTAGTCTTGGAAGACTATCGTTCAGAGCTATTCAAACCGTATGCAAAATGCCTATGCTGAAAGACCCCTCCACTAAATACAAGCCATTCCAGTCAAACTTGAAAGTCACCTCGAGATGCTGGCCAGATAACACCTTTGACCATGCACCAAGATGGCTGTCGACGGACTTGAGAGACGGTAACCAGTCCTTACCAGACCCAATGTCGGTGGCGGAGAAGAAGACGTATTTCAAGAAACTAGTTGAGATCGGATTCAAGGAAATTGAAGTTGCGTTCCCGTCGGCTTCGCAGATTGATTTCGACTTCACGAGATGGTGTGTGGAGAACGCTCCAGAGGACGTGTGGATTCAGGTCTTGTCCCCATGCAGACCAGATTTGATTAAGAGAACAATAGAGTCTTTGAAAGGCGCTAAGAATGCCACGGTGCATATTTACTTGGCCACGTCAGACTGCTTTAGAAACGTTGTCTTTGGCATGTCAAAGCCAGAGACTCTGAAATTGGCTACCGAGTGTGCACAATTGGTGAGATCGCTAACTAAAGATCACCCTGAGAACAAGTCCACCAACTGGTGTTTTGAATTTTCACCAGAAACGTTCTCAGATACCCACCCTGATTTCGTCTTGCAGGTGTGTGAGTCCGTCAAGTCTGCCTGGTCGCCTTCTGTCGAGAATAAGATCATTTTTAATTTGCCTGCAACTGTGGAGATGTCGTCTCCTAATGTATACGCCGACCAAATTGAATACTTTTCTAAGAGCATCTCTAATAGAGATACAGTGTGTTTATCCTTGCATCCACACAATGACAGAGGATGTGCCGTTGCGGCCGCAGAACTGGCTCAATTAGCGGGCGCAGACAGAGTTGAAGGCTGCTTGTTTGGTAACGGCGAAAGAACCGGTAACGTTGACCTAGTTACGTTAGCCTTGAATCTGTACACACAAGGTATATCACCTAATCTTGATTTCAGCGATATGAAATCAGTGATAGATATTGTCGAAAAGTGTAATAAGATTCCAGTTCACCCTAGGGCTCCCTACGGAGGCCAGCTAGTTGTCTGTGCTTTTAGTGGTTCTCACCAAGATGCTATTAAAAAGGGTTTCAAAGAGCAGAAGGCCGGGGAAGCCTGGAAGATGCCTTACTTACCATTGGACCCAGCAGATATTGGACGTACATACGAAGCTATCATTAGAGTTAACTCTCAATCTGGTAAAGGTGGCTCTGCTTGGATCATCTTAAGAAACTTGGAATTGGATTTACCTAGAGGCTTGCAGATTGAGTTTTCCAAGATTGTTCAACAGAAATCTGAATCATTGGAGAGAGAATTGAAGGTGGAGGAGATTGTCAACTTGTTCAAGCAGCAATACCTTATTAAGATCGATGATTCAGACCATGATTTCAAAGACAGCTATATCCTCGAATCGTATGAGATTTCCAATAAATCAACCAAAGAAAGATCAATCAGAGCAGTTATATCTAAGAATAACGGTACTGTGAAGCTTAACTTAGCTGGTGAGGGTAATGGTCCAATATCGGCCTTTACCGACTCCTTGACTAGACAGTTTGGAAAGACTTTTAAAGTCATTAATTACCATGAGCACTCACTAGGTGATGATTCCAATTCGAAGGCCGCCTCATACATCTCATGTACTGTTGATGGACAGTTATTCTGGGGTGTTGGTATCGACGAGGACGTCAGTGTTGCTGGTTTTAACTCATTAGTGAGCTGCTTTAATCAAGCTGTTATGGGTGGCTTTATCGACGTTTGAAAAACCGTATTGACTGCCTTCAGGCATGTTTTTTGTTTTATGACATTTCATTTTTACATATTTCATTGTTCCTTTTATTTATATATGAATCAAGCATTTAGTCCCAATTCAACCAGTAAATCATCAATCAATTTCAAGTCGCTTTCCCAGAGAGCCACTCTTGCAGCGTAAACCTCGTCAAAGTCGTCCTGGGCGCTTAAACTTGGGTCTAGTAGTTCATCTCTCTCTTCATCAATATGGTATTTCTTACCTAAATAGAATCTGATATCATCAATTAATTCGATAGAGTCGAAATCTTCTCTATAAACCAATCTCTCAGAACTCTCCTTAACTAACCGCTTGAACTCCCGATCATCTATAAAGCTACCCAACTCCTGGGATATCAAGTATGCAACATGGTGCTCGAGTCTCGGCAATCTAGTCATCCAACCAATTCGTATGACATCATATATTGAAACGTTCTCAATTTTCTTCATTTGAGTCAAGGCCAATGCTGACACGGTCTTCAATCTGTCCAAGAGAAGCAAATCAGAAATCAGAATTAGATCCAGAGCTAAAGTATCGGAATCAATAGTGGTATCATCATAGTAGAGAAATGATAACAACTTCTCTATGATAATATCCATGTTTTCTGAATAAATTTCAAAGTCAAGCCGTATCCTGATTATTGGAATTAGTTCTGGATTTTGTTTGAACTTATCTAGCAACACCAAACCTTTCTCATTATCCATTAACGTGTCTCTGTAAACTGCAGTCTCGTCACTAAATGGGTTTGACGAATCAAACAATGCGTCGAAGTATTCCGCTCTTGATAAAATCGGCCTATGGACAGCGTAGTACAGTGACGTATCTGCATAGTCCGCTGTCTCATCGCCCACGTCTCCATCATATGTCACTTCAATGATCACATCGGCATAGTTTGATTCTATCATGTGCAACTTTTCCGATTTTGTGATTCTCTCTCTATGCAGTTTTCTCTTCTTCGTGCTGATGACCCGATTGTCTAGGAATTGCTTGAGCTTCAGCTTTGTAGACTCGTTGGCAGCCAGCAAGAACTGGTTTTTCAGTCTGGACATCTCCCTGATATCGTGTGCTCTGTGTCTGTTCTCCTTAACAAACTGCAGTAGCCCTTGCAATCCTAGCATGCCGCACAACTGCTCATACTCCTTGTATTGGGTGTCATCCTGTGGCATTTCAACGTTGGGCACGAGATACAGGTAGTTGACCACCATACGCCACACCTCGTCGCCAATCTCGTGGAACTCGTGCTCCTTCTCCACACTGCCCACAGAGGCCAACAGGAACCGGTGCAGCCTGATGCCAGACCCAACCGCCATGTCGAAGCTCGCAAACTTGGGCTTGGCCAGCAAGCCCGACAAATGGGCCGCAAACGGCTGGTTCACATCGACCGCCTTGTTGATATCGTAGCTGAGCAAGATCTTGCGGATCGACTCCGTCAACGCCCCGTAGATCGCCCGGGTGCCCTCAAACGTGTCTCTGTTGACCACGGCGCCCCTCTCCAATAGCAGCTTCACCACCTCCTCGTGCCCACAGATCGACGCTAGAATCAATGGCGAGTAGTCAAACCGGTCCATCTGGTTCAGGTTGATGCCCCGGCAGATGTACTCCTCCACCACGTCAAGGTCGCCCTTCCGGCACGCAAGACACAGCTCCCCAAACTCCTCCGTCTTATCGGTACTCCACATAGACATCCTCCACACTCCTGACCCTCAGAAGCCCCTATCCAGCCTCCATCCAGCCTCCATCCAGCCCTCTGCTCCTCCCGTAGAACCGCTTCAACACTTTAAGCGTGGCGGTTGGGGCTCTTTTTCTCAATGGCTGAGCAACCACCCTTTAAATGGAAGCGGAGAGGTTGGGGAAGGGAGCTTTTGCCTGGGGTAGGAGGGGTACGAAGAGGCATTGGAGGCAGGCGGAGACACGATGCAGATCCATGCTAACCGGCAGCGCAAGTGGCTTGCGATCCACTCGAATGGGCACGTTTTGGTGTTGAAAGACATCTCGAGAGACTGCAAGAGGGAGCCCAAGTTGATCACCGAGTTTGTGGCGGAGGAGTCGTTGCCGCTGGACAACTACGTGAAGGTGGCGGGCTTTGCAGACGTGTACGGGATCATTGGCATCATCAACGTGAAAGGGTACACGTTTGTCGGGTTTATCACGGAGAAGGAGGAGGTGGGCAGCGTGAAAGTCAACAGGCGGATCAACCGAGTGGTGCGGACAGGGTTCATCTGCTTGAACAGCGATGCGTTTGACGGACACGAGGCACACAACATGAGCAGCAGCTACAGCTACATGAACCTGAACGAGCCGTCCGAGTCGGCGAGCAGTGAAGCAGAGCTGCACTCCGCCGAGGAGTCGCCGATCTACAAGATCAACAAGTTGCTCTCCAGCGGGAACTTCTACTACTCAAGCGACTTTGATATAAGCTCGAACTTCCAGGAGAGATTCTCGAATAACTCTACGTATTTCATGAAATCATTGGACGACTTTGACGGCAGGTTCATCTGGAATAGAAACCTCATCTTTGAGTTGCTGGGCTTCAAAAATAGACTGAGCTCAGCCGAACAGCTGGTATTCGACCAGGGAGGGTTTCTTGTCAACCTGGTGAGAGGCTTTGCTCAGTCAATCACATTCAACAGCAGCTGTCTGTTGACAATTATATCCAAGCAAGATTGCTTGAAGCAAGGTGAGATGTTTGGCCCATACTGCATGGATGACGAGGGTAACGTTGCCAATTTCATCGAAACTGAAGTCATAATCACAGACAACAAAGAGCTGGTGTACTCGTTCGTCCTCCTCAGAGGTAACGTTCCTATGTTCTGGAAGTTTGAGACCCAGCTCCTGAGTACTAGAATAGAATTTCCAAGATCCCTAGAAGCCTCTAGACACTCCTTGGAGAAGTTTTTTGAACCCTTGATTGCTAAGTTTGGGAGTATTCAAGTCGTCGATGCACTCTCCAAGAATGGTAACCAGCCGGAAATGAGTGCTGTATATGAAGAATCATTGAATATGTTCAGGGATCACAGTGATCTTGTGCAGTACGTCAAATTTCCGGTCTCCAAGAGTGGTAATTACGATCTCAACTCTTTAGTGAACCTGCTCGGCGATACCTTCAGCAAATATAATGCCTTTTGCTACCTGAAGGATGCTGACAAAAACACGAGACAGGCGGGCACATATCTAATCAACACCTTGAACTCCAGCGAAAGATCCAACGAGATCTGTAGGAAACTCAGCGAAGAGATGATTGAGCTCATCTTGGCTAATGTTAACTTGAACCTCGATTTAGAGTTTTGGGAAGCTCACACAAATCTTTGGAAGAATAACGGTGTTAGTTTACATAAGATGGTTAACTCTTACACAACCAAGAAAGTGAAAAACAAAACAGGAGGAATTGTTGGAAAAGTTGCTGAACATTCGAAGAAGATGTACACGGGCTCTAAAGTGAGTAATAACAAGCAGGACAGATTTGACAGATTGCTAGGAAGAAAGAATGAGGTACAGGTAAGATTGATTGACCCAATTCACGATTTTATCTACAAAGAATTGAACAGGCAGAAAGCTAAGTTTACAAGCACAAAGGAGATAACCATATATTGTGGCACCTTCAACGTCAATGCGGAATTGTTTGAAGGAAATCTCACCAGCTGGTTATTTCCAGAGAATGTTGAAACGAAAGACTATGATATCGTGGTAATAGGTTTGGAAGAAGTCATTGAGCTGAGTCCAAGTAAAATAATGAACATCGATCCTACCATAAAACTATTTTGGGAGGAAAAAATATCAAAGATGCTAGGAGAACAGTTTTTGCTGATCAAAGTAGAACAGCTAGGTGGAATTCTTGAATTGGTATATGTCAAATCAACGGAGATTGATTGCATTTCTAACATTGAATCCAGTTTTAAAAAGACAGGTATGAAAGGAATGAGCGTTAACAAAGGTGGAGTAGCGGTGACCTTCAACTACTTTGACAATCAGTTTTGCTTTATAGCCAGCCATTTAGCAGCTGGATTGCACAATGCTATTGAAAGACATACAAATTATAGAACCATTTCGAAAGGGCTGAAATTTAGGAAGAACAGAACGCTAAAGGATTTTAACATGATCATATGGATGGGAGATTTCAATTTCCGGATAGATTTACCCAACGAAGTTGTTAAGCCTTTGGTGGAAAAGAACGAATTAAAGCGATTATTTGAGTTTGATCAATTGAACCAGCAAATGTCTAAAGGTGAAACATTTCCATTTTATGACGAGATGGAGATTGATTTCAAACCAACTTACAAATACGATAAGGGGTTTCTTGATAAATTCGACTCCAGCGAAAAAGAGAGAGTTCCAGCCTGGACAGATAGAATCGTTAGCTTGCATAGAGGTATTAAAATGACTCAGTCACACTATGGATCCGTTCCTGAGATTTGTTTCAGTGATCATAAGCCTGTGTATGGAATTTTTCAAGCTCAGGTGGAGATGGTGGATCACGAAATCAAGAGCAAGATTGAACAACAACTTTATGATGTAAAGAAAGCAGAGCTCGGAAGGTTTATTAATGCAAACTATAGTAATATTTCAGGCGACTTTCTTGATCTGACGGAGACCACGGACGAGCATGACGAGCTCCTGTTAACTGGTAACAACGCAAGTCTGTCTAATGAGTTTGGAAATGGGATTGGGGCATCTTTTGCGAATGATAATGATAATAATGGTGGTAACATGTTGTTAGCACACGGGTTGCCTGCTCCATCTTCGGCAAGTAAGAAATGGTGGAATAATGGAAAGGATAATCTTACAAAGGTTAGGTTTAATGAAGTGGACAATCTTGGTCTGCGCATAAATCCAGAGCTAGCTAAAAATCCTTTCAAATTGAAGGAATCTGATAGGGTATTTATATAGAGATACACAAACACAGGCGTAAATATATACTAAATGAGCAAATATATAAGATCAAAAGAATAGCATGAACAAAATGTATTAAGGATCCGTAACTCACACAGATTGTAGGACAATTTCATCACTCTTGTAGATGACCTGGGCCGCCTTCCAAGATTCACCTGGCTTCAACTCGACAAAATCATGAACGTGGCCAGGCTCGATACACACCATGTGCAAGTAGCCGTTCTTTGGTAGGAAGTCGGCCATGCCACCTGATTTCTCGATCCATGGGTTCCAAACCACCGAGTCTGGTAGGTTGTCTCTCTTGATGTTGAACAACACTTTACCTTTATCAATCACCTGTAAAATTTTGGATTCATCAATGTTTTTGTAGATTCTGTCCAATTCTCCGTTGAAATCAATCACTGGGTGTTTTTCAATGTACTCCTCCTTGATCAACTGGTCGTAGCATTGCTCGCCAGGCAAATTGTTGACCAGGGTGTCCTCAATGTCGTGGATCTTCAAGTAAGTGTGGAACAACCAGTTGAACGACCACGCCTTGGAATCAACGTTCTGCACCTCAATGCTAGTTTTAATGCTGTGGTCGTTCAACTCCACCTCAAAGATCAAGGTGAAGTCGTTGTCACCCTTGAACCACTTCGAGTAGATCTCCTGGTTGGCCAACTCTGGCGACAGAGCAAACTGCACGGTTGGTGGGTCCTGCTTGGTCTGGCCTAGGAACTCCCAGGTGGAGTTTCTTGCAAACCCGTGCTGAGGCAGGTCGGCAAACCCCTCTGCCTCCGACTTACCAAACACTGGGAACACCAACGGAACACCTCCTCTCACCGGCTTGGACCCGTCGAGCTTGGCGCCTTCAGATAGCCAGAGCTGTTCTTCAGAGTCAATGGTCCATGAGATGACAGTGGCACCGTAGTTGAGAATCGTCACGGCCGTGTTTGGGTTCGTTGCAGAGGTGATCACCACCTTGTCATCTAGAGCTTCAGCTGGCATCTTGCGCTACTTGTATACTTCAGTTCAAGAGATACACCCCTCTGACTGCCCATTCCAGGGCCCTCGTGTTGGCTCACCAGGTTGGTTTGGCTGCTTTCAAATCGCCATACAAAATTTCGCTGGAGGACTAGGAGGGCCAGAGGGGCCTATAGATGGGGCAGAGGGCAATAGGGCAGTAGGGCAGTAGGGCAGTAGGGCAGTAGGGCAGTAGGGCTAGAGGATGTGGGTTGACAGACACAGAGAGCAGAGAGGCGTAAGGCGTATATGGATGTACTGCGATAGGGCGGAGACGTGCCATGGGAGCGGTGACAGAGAGAGGTGAGCGTAGTGGGAGGCCAGGAGACAGGCCAGGAGACAGGCCAGGGGAGCAGGTATGATGATGGGTGTTGTACTGTTAGGCCGAGAGGACTAGAGGAGACAGACCATTGAGGGGCGTCCAGAGGTCAGGTACAGGTACAGGGAAGTGAAGAAAGTGTGGAGTGGGTTCTGGGGAGAGAAGTGTGGGTGGGAAGCGTAGCCAGTTTACAAGGACACAGGTGAATCAGGTGCAGAACCTGAATAGATACAAGGAGGTCCGTGACACACACGGGCAGGCCCATCAAATCCACCCTGGACAGAGGGACCACGGGATGGCCAGTCTGACAGATACGGCGGTGGCGTGAGACATCAGATCTCGCCAGAGAGGCAGCCAACATCACAACACCATGCAGGGGGGTCGGGTTGTGCAAATATGGGATACAGTGGGAGGGCAGGAACCCGGGAGAAAACAGCCGATTACAAGTCACTAGCCGTGAGAACTACCGTGAGAGATTCAATTCATAGAGAGATCCAAGCCAGCCAAAGGGCCGTAATTCAATTCATAGAGAGATCCAGACATACACATGGGCATCCGACAAATGCGGGATATCTCTGGACACCACAAACAGCCGATAGCGTGGCCTTAGACACGGCTACCGGGGTTTAGAGTGCTGCTGCTACTTGGACTCACTGGCGTTGCCAGAGGCCTCGCAACGGCCGTCCGGCGTGCTGGCAGCCTTGCTGCCGCCCTGCAGGTCAAGTGCCTGCTCCATCTGGTCAACGCTCTTCTCCAACTCGTCTAGCCATTTCTCCAATTGCTGCGTGCATCGCCCTGCCCAGGCTCCACTAGTCGGTTCCACTTGTCAGTACTTGTCTCTGCACATCACCTTCACGTTCGCCATACTTACACTGGCAGCCATCTCGCCTTCGTTCAGTTTCTTGTACGCCTCGGCAAGCGTCACGGTCTCTTCCTGCGTCATTCTGCCGCCCAACCGTGTCCCGTACTCTTCAATCCACACTGCACTCCTCCCACTGCCCACCCTCTTCCCACCACATCCTCCTTTATACCACCTTCAACTCCAGGGCTGAAAAATACGTGTCCAAAAAACGAGACGAAAATCGAGAGCACAAAGCACCGTGAAAGAGTCAAGGTGAAGAGGAGGTGGGAGGAGATGCTGGATACGGTATTGGAGTGCAGGTTGAGACATTGGCCGATACAGTGAGATAGACGTAGGATGAGATATCTAATTGGAGCATTGCTGCAGGTTGTGCTGGCGGTGCTGGTTTTGGGCAAGAGCTCGCCATACTCCAAGACCAACTCCAGGACGTTGATCGTGTATGATAAGGGCGACGAGCAGTTCACAGAGACACACTCGAAGCTGATAGCACTGCTGGAGGACAAGTACTCGCTGGAGTACGAGATTGTGTCGACGGGCGAGTTGGCGTCGGGCATCTTTGACCACGTGGACAAAGCGGTGCCAAAGTACGACAACGTGGTGATGTTCCCAACGCAGTCCAAGAACCTGATTGAGGACTCGGACCTGCTCAGATTCTCGCAGGCAGGAGGTAACATTCTGGCCATCACAAACAACAGAGGTATCCAGACCGACCTGGCCATCTTTTTGAACCAGCTGGGCATCTACCCATCGCCAAAGTCA
This sequence comes from Ambrosiozyma maleeae (nom. inval.), assembly GCA_003706635.2. Taxonomy (NCBI): domain Eukaryota; kingdom Fungi; phylum Ascomycota; class Pichiomycetes; order Pichiales; family Pichiaceae; genus Ambrosiozyma; species Ambrosiozyma maleeae (nom. inval.). The sequence goes on along the minus strand of PPLV02000024.1, from coordinate 37,122 downwards.
TACCGCTTGATCGACTACCACGGGGATGCCGAGCATTTCAGCAACCCGGACCTCAAGCACATATTCGACACCGAAGTCACAGACCTCGCATACACTGATGGATCTGTTGCTCTGTTGTCCAACTCTGAATACTTGATTCCTATTATGCAGTGCTCAAACACCTCCGTGACCCACTACATCGACGATGGCGAGATGTCCGCGTCTTCAGTCTGGCATTCCGGTGACCAAGGGTACCAAATTGTCGGATTGCAGGGTTTGAATAACGGTAGACTGGTTTGGTTAGGCTCCGAAGCAAGCTTCAAGGACTCCATGTTCAACGAGAAGTTTGTCGAAGGCTTGATCGACTACACTTTTCATTTCAGCAGACTATTAAAGACAGAATCTATTGTGCATTACGACCCAACCAAAGAAGCAGACTCGGAGATTAACTACAAGGTTGGCGACGCCACAAAGTTTGAAATCAGACTATCTGAATGGACAGGCTCTGAGTGGGTCCCATCAACTTCATTGACCGACTTGCAACTAGAGTTTGTCATGCTTGATCCATACTACAGATTGAATTTGTCTTTAGAAGAGCCGGGTGTTTATGGTGTGCAGTTCAAGATCCCTGATCAGCATGGCATGTTCAAGTACAAGGTTGACTATAAGAGAAACGGTTGGTCTTTTATCGACGAGGAGATTGTTGTTCCAGTTAGACACTTGGCCAATGACGAGTATCCAAGATCATGGGAAATCACAAACTCGTGGATCTACCTAGCATCTTTCTTTTCCGTTGTGATTGCTTGGTTTGCCTTTGTTTGGTTTTACATAACCAGTGCAGAGGACAAGCCTGTTACAGACGACAAGAAGAAGAACTAGTGTCATAAAAAACAACCTATTATTGTTTGTCTATATATTATATAAAAATACAAATAACCAGCAGTTAGCCTGTCAGCATAAAATGGTATTTTTAAACTAATTAGCAGTGGTAAGCGGGTATACTTTGCAAGCAACGAGCAATTACATGTGGATGCGTCTGCCCAGTCAATGAGCCTTCACAATCTTGATATTGTTTTTTGTCTTCCACTCACTGAACTCCTTCTGCTTACTGTCCAGCTCTCTGTCAACAGCCTTCAGGCTCGCCTCGATCTCCTGGGTTTCCGTGCTCAGTTTGGATTTACCCTCCGACACAGTCATCTCCACCAACCCTTCGCCCAGGTTTCTGAAGCACTTGCGCTTGGCCGCTTCGGCCTCCGGAATCTCCTGCAGGGTGCTCAGCACAATCTTGTACTCCTCCAACTGCTGGCGCAGCTTGACCAGCGTCGTATTCAGCTGCTCTATGGTCTGCTGGTACTTATCGTATTGTAATTGTAATTCTGCTCAATCTCCCCTCGACACCTCCTCCCAATGTTAGTATGCGCCCGCTTCAAATCCGCTCTGCTGGAAACTCACCTTGATTCTGCGACATGCCTCCTGCTTGATACTCTCCGTACGCCCAACGGTCCTCTACAAAGCCCTGCTCCCTCTCCATCTCCATCTCCATCTCCATCTCCTATCTCCCGTATCCATGTTAAGCCCTCTGCCTGGCCTGCTGGAGCTACTCGTTGGCAAACTTTTCATACAGCGGCACCGACGCGCCGATCGACGCGGGTACACGACGGTCTATTTTGTATATACAGGACTGTAGGTGGGTGGTGGAGGCCTATTTACAGTTAACAACGGTGTCGCATCTACCGCAGAGCTCGTGGGCGTGGTCTCTGGTGAACTTCCAGCATCTAGGGCACTTGAGCTTGTCGCTCTTGTAGAGGTAGAGGAGAGTTCCGTCGTCGAAACGGCCGTCGCCCAGCAGGCCAGCAGGCTCAGCGTGGGTAGCAGAGGCCAGCTGGAATTCGGAGATGAGCAGGTAGTCGTGGAGGAAGTCGTGGTACTTAGCCAGGACGGCAACCAGAGACGGGTGAGACTCTGGGACAGGCTGGATCACGAGCTTGGTCTCGAGAGAGTTCTTGACGGTCTTGTCGACTCTAACCGCCACGTCAAAGATGCTCTTCACCTTGGATCTGATGTGAGCCAACTCTTTGAAGTCGGATTCAATCTGCTTGTTGGCGTATGTGTCCGGGGTGCGGTACCAGCCTTTCATGAAGGGGGACAGCGTGCCGCCAGTGATCTCCTTGGACAGGTTGTCCCAGACCTCCTGCGTGATGATAGGCAGGATCGGGGCGAGAATGCTGGTCAAGCTCTTGACAATCTCCACGAAAACGGTCTGTGTGCATCTTCTTTTAAATGAGTCTTCTAAATCGGTATACAGACAATCCTTTCTGATATCAAAATACATCGAAGACAACTCAACATTCAGAAAATAGTTCAGCTCTCTCAAAATGGTGGAGTAATTGTTGCAAGAATAATATTGCACACTGTTTCTCTCCAATGTGTGCAATTTCGATAGAATAAACTTATCAAAGTGGCTCAATTCATCATAAGAAATACTGTCCTTTAACTGGAAGTCGTTCAAATTACCTAGCAGGAACTTGAAAGTAAACCTGATCTTCTTCAAGTTGTCACCAACATGTTTCAAAACGGTCGGACCAATAGAAACGTCACTAGAGTAATCTGCTTGAGCAACCCATAATCTCAAACCATCAATACCTAATCCTGGAACTTTGATCTGCTTGTTACCTTTTAAAATATCCGCAGGTAAGATGATATTACCTAAAGACTTGGACATCTTCTCTCCCTTTTCATCTAAAGTAAAGCCGTGAGTCACAACCTTCTTGTATGGTAACACAACAGGGTCATTACTTTTTCTAATACCCATTTTCGTCAAAATTGAAGATTGAAACCATCCACGATGTTGATCAGACCCTTCAAGATATACATCTGCCAAATATCCTCTCTCATTCACCTGTTCCATTAATCCATTTTCAATTAAATAGTCCTCAATTACTTTCCAACTGGAGCCAGAATCAAACCACACATCCATCGTATCTTTACCTCTAACCAAATGCTCTGCTTGTGGATGAAGTCTCTCAGGAAGCCAGTTCTTAATATCGATTGACGGATCAAACCATCCCTCAATATCATATTTATTGGTAGATTCAATGATTTTATCAATAACGTCATCGGACATAATGGCCTCCTCGTTGAGGGTGTCATAGATCACAGGAATAGGAACACCCCATGATCTCTGTCTAGAAATGCACCATTCATTTCTGGTCATTATAAACGAGGTTAGTCTGTTGACACCACGCTCTGGAACAAAATCAACTTTTTCAGTTAAAGACTTGACGGTCACGTCTTTGATCTTGGAAACATCGATGAACCACTGTGGAGTTGATCTGATTATAATAGGCTTCTTGGATCTCCAATCGTATGGGTATGAGTGGATGTAGTTACTATCCTTATAGAAGAGCATATTAAACTGTTGCGCCCTTTCTAAAATCAATTCATTTCCTTTGCCTAACACTTTCAAACCAATAAACTCTTTCAAATTAGGATGCAAATCAGCATTGTATCTGCCGTGATCATCGACTGGAGAATATGGTTCAATGTTATTCTTCAAGCCAACCATATAATCTTCATGTCCATGACCTGGAGCCGTGTGAACTAAACCAGTACCTGCAGTATTCATCACGTGATCACCCGAAATGATAGGAAACTCCAATGTATCATCTTCATAAAGCGGATTAGTGTATTTCAACCCAACCAACGCCGAACCTTCAATCACTTTGCCGCTTTTTTCAAATTCTGGATTCAACTCAATTACCGAGTCAGCTAGGTCCATAGCAACCAGCAAAGGTCTGGAGTGGTTGGCTTTGTTGACAAGTAAAGTATAATTCAACTGATTGTTGATGGCGATAGCTCTATTTGAGAATAGCGTCCATGGCGTAGAGGTCCAAATCAAAGCATCAAAATCTTGGTTCTTGACGGGAAAGCTGACGTATGCCGCAACAGATCTATGCTCGTGGTTGTATTCTAGTTCACCCTCTGCTAGAGCAGTTGAGTTTTCACATCCCCAATAAACAGGTTTTCTTTGCCTTTTGACAAGTTTGTTATTGAATAAACCTTTGAAGATCCTCAACTGATTGACAACGTATGATTTGTTCAAAGTCAGGTATGGGTGGTCAAAGTCTGCCATGATGCCTAGGTCCTGAAATGATGTGGATTGCATTTGCTGTGCTTCCAAGGCATGTTCCTTGGATAGCTTGATAATATCGAGCGGGCTTAATTTGGATGTCTTCAATTTGTGCAGTTCTTCGTTCAACCTATGATATTCGGGGTCGTCTGCTTTCAGCTTCTTTAGGTCTTTCTTGATCGACTTCTCTGCCTCCTTGTTTAGCTTGGACAGTTTCTCGAGGGTCTTGAGCTCAATTGGCAACCCGTGGCAGTCCCAGCCTGGAGTGTAGTGCACCTTTTTCCCCTGCATCAGCTCGTACCTCACAATAACATCCTTTAGAATCTTATTAAGTGCGTGTCCGACGTGCAGTGCTCCATTAGCGTACGGCGGTCCGTCATGCAGGATAAAGAGGTTGCTGAGGTCCTGGTCCTTCAAGCTTCTCTCCGTGTTCCACTTGTACAACATGCTCGTCGACTTTGGCTTCAACTCATTTTCAATCAGCACCGGGTCTGACCGGTTCGAGAACACCGTGTGTGGGAGTCTCACCGTCCCGGAGTACTTGTGGGACAGCTCGTCGCCTCCTGCCTTGGAGTGCACTCTTCCCCAGCTCGAGAACCCACGGTGCTTGCTCACAACCTTTGAAACTTTCAGCATTTATCTGTCTAGCGAGTCCCGCAGTGCCACTCCAGTCCTCGTTCCGCCTGGCCAACAATCTCAGCTGCCTGCCTATATCCTGTCTTCTCCGCCAGCCCTCTTCCTGTTCCACCCACCCCTGCTCTTCTTCACTTGTCTGCCTCCTCTGGTGTCCCACTGGTGTCCCACGATTTTCCACTCAGCTCAGCTCCGCCGGCTCCAAAATGGTGCATTTTTCAGGCTCTCGTCGCTGCCCGGCGTGGTGTGTGGAGGGTGAGGAGCCATAGGAGGAGCCATAGGAGGAGCCATAGGAGGAGCCATAGAAGGTGGAGCCATAGAAGGAGGAGGAGGAGCAGTGAAGACAGCAGAGAGGAGACAACGTGGTGAGCACCTGCACCTGCACCTTCCCCACAGATGCCTTCAACCTTGGGACAGTACGCAGAAGCGGCCGTGGACCACTCTCTCATGGAGAACCTCGACTCGGCGATCGAGGGCTACCAGGGCGTGGACAGTGCGTCGTCGTCGGCCGGATCGATACCTATCAGCATGACCCAGCGCCGGATGACCCCGAGAAGAGGCTCCGTCCTGGACTACGGAGGGTCGAACTCAATCAACAACTTTGCTTCGTCGGTCAGAAGGTCGGTCAACTACTTGGCCACGTCTGCCGAGGCCACGTCGGAGTTCATATCGCAGTCACCGCTGCCGTCACCCGGCCCGTATGAAAGACATCTGTCCATCAGTGGGTATGCTGCCTTGCCGTCCGAGAACAGCGCCCTGCTCTCGGGGCTGGTGCCTCCCAGCACCGGAGAAACAACCCTCTTGCTCGACGCAGAGTACATCTCCAAGAACGACGAGTTGGTGCTAGCAGACGAAGAACAACAGAAGATCATCATCTCACTCAAATCCACCCCGCTGCAGACAACGTTCAACGCTATCAATACCCTAATAGGCCTAGGGATTCTATCGATTCCGCTCGGAATCCACATGGCAGGCTGGATCTGCGGAATCATATGCTTCACGTTGGGCGCAATACTCACGAGGTACACCGCTCTATTGCTTGGTAAGATCCAGGCGGCTAACCCGAACTTGAAGACCTACCAAGAAATCGGCCTAGCTGCCTTTGGCGATAAAGTAGGCATCATCATCTTTTTGATCTTTGGCTTGGACCTTTTCGGCGCTTCTTTGATCATGGTGATATTGTTCAGTGACTCCTTCAGCGTGATGCTACCAAGCGTGTCGGAGAAACTGTTCAAAGGATTGATCTGTATCATCCTCTTCTTTCTGAATTTCTTGCCATTAAGATTGCTCTCATTCTTGTCATTCTTGGGCATTTTGTGCACCAGCTTCACCTTCTTGGTGATCTTGATCTCAGGCTTCATAAAGACCGACTCGCCGGGATCTCTGTTGGCTCATATGCCCACCAACCTGTTTCCAAGATCATTCACAGATTTATGCTTTTCTTTGGGCTTGTTCCTAGCCCCGTGGGGTGGCCATGCTGCCTTTCCAGAGATATTTGCCGACCAGCGGGAGCCTTCCCAATATCCAAAGTGCATCAACAGCTCCTTCTCGTTCAGCTATGCTGTGGATCTGGCCACTGGAATCATTGGGTTTTTGATGTTTGGCTCTTTGATCGACGACGAGTTAACCAAAAACATACTGCAGACCGACGGATACCCACAATGGATCAGCAACGCAATCATTATTCTGATGGGCCTATTGCCACTGGCCAAGCTTCCTCTAGTCTGCAGACCCATCACGACAGCAATAGACGGGTTCACCAATGCCCACGGCTCTGCATTCAAGCGCACAGTGAATAGGCTTCTTCTCAGTCTCATCATCCTGACTGCTTCAATTCTGCTCACGAGCTTCGGTAAGGTGATGTCCTTCTTAGGTGCTGCTATTTGCTTCACCGTGTGCATTACTCTGCCGGTGCTGTTCTATCTCAAGATATTTGACCAACAGCTCTCTTACAGCGACAATGCTAACTTGTACTGTGTCCTAATATTCAGTGTCATATGCTCAGTGCTTGGATCCCTTGCTGTGGTTTTGAAGTGACGCCCACCTTCTCTATCTCATATATACCTAAATGGTATCAGAATCTGATTCCTTTATAACCTCTTTTTTGTGCTCTTTTTTGCCCTTTCCTCCTTGCTGTGCATGCTATCTTTCTCTTTTCCTTCTAAACATACCTGCTATGGTCACATTTGCCATTTGGATCAGCGTAAACATCTCCACGTAACTGGTTATGGCTTTCAATCAGTTGAACCGTGACAGCGGCATCTCTACAGTTTGGTAAGTGTTAGCGGAGTGCTAGAGGGGCGGGCTACTACGAATGCTCCCCTTTTCTTGCTATTCACATTCTAACACTCTACTGTTCTTGGAATACAACTAGGCTGCTGGCAACAATGGGCAGCAAGATTACTGGTGCCAATAAGAGGATGATCCAAGAGATTTCAATCCCTAGGATTTGTGCACAGATAGAGCAGAGGGAAGATGTATCGGCAAACCTTCGCCTGGCGTCAAACTTACTGTTTGGAGTAGCGTTAGTTTACAAACAGCAGACAGACCACAGTTTAAGAGAAGTGAGCACGATAAAACAGCTCATGCTAAAGGATTTTATCATTGGTAAGGGTGATGATACAGTTGGTACAAATTTAACGTTTGGTTCTATGAATGACATAGACAATTGTGCAGCAATATTTCTAAAAGATGACCCAAATTTCAATATAAACCTGGAGTTTGTAGATGCCGAGGTTTCAGACCTATTAGACACAAAGGAACCCAGCTTGCATATTACAAACATTCCAGCCGATCGGTTGGACTTTTCCTTTGTGGATGACGACTCCCAGTGGGATTCCAAAAATGACGCTGGGTTTACATTTGATATAGATGGGGAAGCCATTGAGTTCAATAGCACGAGATCCGCTAATACAAGATCCTCATTACCAGGGCTTCACAACGGCGACACGCCTGTAGATCATCGATGGGCCCCAAGTCATGCATACGAGCTACCGCTGCTACCAGATCTTGAGTTGACCGAGCCAGTAAGTCTGGCTTTGGGACGCTCCGCCGATGTCAGTGACAGTTCACCTTTCTCCCGTGGCACAATAAATGCTACTGCGAAACCAATCACCATCAGATCAGCCAGGAAGAGAATCAAGCTAGATAATGCGATATCACTTACCAAAGACCAAATAACGGATTTGAGCCTGAATTATTCCAACACGAGAGTTGATGAAATTGAACAAGCGATGCTTAGGCATCTAAATAGCAACTTCACTTGCCTAGAGATAGTCAGAAAAAGTGTCGAAAACTTGCCTCCAATAATAAGAGAATCATACGAATTCTTTCTACACACCGAGACTCAGGATCCAATACTGGGGGTTTCGAAACTGACTACAAATAGCAGGAAAAGATCCTCAAGTGTCTCTTCAATCGAACAGGTGAGACGAGACGCTGAAATATCTAGAAGGTATTCGGGGTCTGTGGGCATGCTAAGTTTGAGAGATCTGAACCTGGCTGAGGGCGTCAATGAAGATGCCTGGGAGATCAACTTCAATAATGATGCAATGATCGACATCTCATTTCCTCAAGTGGCCCAGGAACAGACCGAAGAGCCACAAACACAGTCTTTGCACACTTTTCGTGACAGACTATCTGCGTACGAAAACGATTCCAAGTTTGCGGAGATTTTAAACTCCGATGAGCTGAATAAACACCACATCTCCGATATGTTTTTCAAGCTTTTGCAGTTGGCTACAAGTAACATGGTGTCTTTGAAATCTACTCGTGTCGGGACACAGATGGACGAGCCCAACAGCATCGACGACATCATTGTCCTGGTTCTGTAGAAACACCACAGTTGAAAACGCTTCATTGCAAGCAAAACGCGTCTTTTCTTGTTTTTCATCACTTTAGTGACAAAATAAAGATTTCAACATACTTTGCATAGCTTGAATTGGAGCTTCATGTGCTCTGGTTCACGAGAACACGGAGTCTTTGCTGTTGAGAGTTGTGGAGACAACAATTCTAGTTTTCAGCTTTGCAGTGAACACATAAATATAACTGGGAGAGCTGTATCAGACAGGAAATAAGATTCTAACGATGGCAGACTACGACCCTTCATCGTGGACATGTTCTTCGAATGAGAACGTATTTATCTCTTTAGCGGAGCCAGAGATGGCGTTAACTTTCAATCCCAACTTCACATACCCGATATTTGGGGACTCTGAGCAGTTGTTTGGGTACAAGGACCTAAGAGTGAACTTAGCCTTTGATTGCGAGTCTCTAAAGCCGTTCATTGGAATCAAGTACTCTGAAAAGCTATCCGAAGACGTGAAACCTATTGATGGCGAGTTGCTCAAGTTTTTACCTGCGGAGGACACCGTGGTTCAGGATGAGTCGGGATGGTTGGATTCAATAGACGAAGAAAAGTTTGTGAAACCTGGTCATACGGTGCATACATACGGTGTTGGAGAAGATGAGTTTGAGATCAGAAAATTCAAGATAAACGAAGATGCCAACGGGTTGAAGCTACACAGAAGAATGCAGATATTTGTGTTGATGTTTATTGAAGCCGGGTCATATATTGATGAGACGGATCCGACCTGGGACGTCTACGTTGTGTACAAGACAAACAAAAAGGCGGGCAAGAGTACGTTTGTGGGGTTCACCACTGTATATTCATACTGGAAATACCAGGGACACAAGACGCACGATGCCGACTTAGCGTTCTGCCACAGAAAGAAGATTAGCCAGTTTATAATATTGCCTCCTTTCCAGCAGCAGGGCCATGGTAAAAGATTGTACCAGTACTTGGTGAACGATGAGTTTTTCCAGGACACCAGTGTGAAGGAGGTGACTATTGAGGATCCAAGCGAGTCTTTTGACGATTTGAGAGACAGATGCGACTTGGAATGGTTAGTCAACAGTGGAAAGGTGTGCGACGAGATTACCGAGCTACCTGTCTCCGGGGACTGGCTTGCCGAGCACAGAGCAAAGTACAAGATGGACAAGAGGCAGTTTGAGAGGTGCTTTGAGATGGTACTTATCAAGCTGCTGCAAGACAAGAAGGACGGGTCGGGACAGAGCGCTGTCGGCAACTTGACGGAGAAGCAGATCAGGCTGCAAATCAAGAAGAGGCTGTACATCAAGAACAAGGACGCGTTGGATGAGCTAGAGCCGGCCGATATGAAAGACAAGCTCCAGGTGGCGTACGAGAGAGTCAGAGAAGACTACGAGAGAATACTGGAAAGAGTGCACTTTGCAAAGAGAGGTTTGGAGGAGGAGGCCAGCCAGGCTGCTCCAGCAGCAAAGAAAGCAAAGGTGTCTGGCTGAGTCTGCCAAACACGTGACGCACGTCACGTGACCGACACAGGCCAAAGTAGCTGGTGCACGGGTGCGGCGCGGGACTGCCGAATGCGGCAGTTTGCAGTTTCCCGATTCGGCAGAACCAAAAGAGACGCAGAGCGTCGCGTGTGAGCCTCACCGTGAAGAGCGTTAGATGTGTATCCATAGCAATAGAAGAGCAGAGCAAAGCACGGAGCAGTGAAGAGTAGACGCAGAGCCAGAGCAGTGCTAAGCAGGAAGCAGTAGACAGCATAGAAACACCCCTGTAGCGGCGGGACGCAGTGCGCCAGTAGATACGCCAAAGCCGGCAGCAGTAGATACGCAGAGCCCAGCCAGGACTGGCGAGCACAGAACGGCACTAAAGCATGGCAGCAACAGCATTTCCGAAAACGGCAAAATTGGCAAAACTGCCACTGAAATTGTAACAAATGTGGGTAACAATGCCCTGGCAAAGTTAGTGAGAGAGTGGGTGGGTGGTAGGGGAATGAGAGCAATGTGAGTAGGGGGAGGAAGCAGGCGTGGCAGGCGTGGCAGGCTGCGTGGCAGGCTGCAAGGAGGATCGTATATATGTGGGCTGTTTGGCTGAGGATGCAGAAACGGCGACAGCCCTTCTTTCTCTGGGACCGCTGGAAGAGCAGTTGGAAGAGCGTGATATCCATCCACTAAGTCAACGAAAATGCACAGAACATACTCCTTGAGAGCCAACAGAGCTCCAACCGCTTCACAGCTGGCCACCCCACCACCACCACCATCCTCCACCAAGTAAGTAGCCTGCACCGCATGCGCCAGACAGCCTGTCTGGCGACGCTGGCCAACGTTCACTGATGTATACTAACACCTTGCTCTGTGATGACCCGGCGTATTTGGTTTAGAGGTAAGTTCTTTGGTTCCGCAGGAATTGCATCCACCATCAGAAAGTCAGCTGCTGGTTCATTTGGCCCTGAATTATCTAAGAAATTGTCCCAATTGATCAAGATTGAAAAGAACCTGGAGAGATCTATTGAATTGGTTGCCAGAGAGAGAAGATCTGTCGCCAAGCAATTGTCCCTATGGGGTGAAGAGAACGACGACGACGTGTCGGACGTGACAGACAAGTTGGGTGTCTTGATCTACGAAATTGGTGAATTGGAGGACCAATTCATCGATAAGTACGACATGTACAGAATCACCTTGAAGTCCATCAGAAACATCGAGGCTTCTGTGCAACCATCAAGAGACAGAAAGCAAAAGATCACCGACGAGATTGCCCACTTGAAGTACAAGGACCCTCAATCTCCAAAGATTCCAATCTTAGAACAAGAGTTGGTGAGAGCCGAAGCCGAATCTTTAGTGGCTGAAGCCCAATTATCCAACATTACCAGAGAAAAGTTGAAGGCTTCTTTCTTGTACCAATTTGACGCCTTGAGAGAGTTGTCTGAGAAGTTGGCCTTGATCGCCGGTTACGGTAAGGCTTTGTTGGAGTTGTTGGACGACTCCCCAGTCACCCCAGGTGAGACAAGACCAGCTTACGATGGCTATGAAGCATCCAAGCAAATCATCATTGACGCCGAGTCTGCTTTGGCCGCTTGGACCCTGGACAACTCTTTTGTTAAGGAGCCAACATTATCCATGCACCAATCGGAGGTTTACGAGGCCGAGGCCGAAGAAGCTGAGGCTCAATGGGATGAAGAAGAGGAAGGAGCTCAAAGCTAAGTTTGGGATAATAAAAGTAAAGATAAATTCTGAAAAACAGACAAATGAAAAATCGGAAGAAGCATCCAGAGTGTGAAATTTACGCTTCGCATTGCATATATGTTGTGTTGCTTTGTATTAGTTAGTATCTTGTTGTCTTGTTGTCGTTGGTTATCTTTGTTTGCTTGATTTTAATTGATGGGTTTCTCTCAAACAGCTTTTCACTCCTTGAAAATGGCTGTTTGTATTTTCTTTGTTTTTTACTATGTATTATTTCGATATCGTTTTATCTTTCAGCTTCAATCCTACAAGTCGCTTCCACTATTTAACGTCACATGTTTTGAAATATATTAACTTGAAAATACAAACTGTAGTTTCTCTGCATCTGTGGATACACAATTTGCGGGTTACAAAGGGGATTCTAATGGGAGATTCTCTTCACAAGAGTAACCTTTGAGTTCTTGTGCAGTGTTGAGGTTTCCTTACGGGTTCGCCGGCTCACTTTTAAATACGCATAACTCATCCGATGCCGAGTTTCATGTAGACACACCGCTGGACTCGCCTTTGGATTCTTGCTCGGTATCCTTCTCTTCTTTCGGCTTGTACCCGTATTTATACAGTCTCTTGTTTTCCTCCACGGTATTGCCATTCATACAAGAGGTCTTGTCCAAATACGCAAAAAGAATAAACACTATCATCACGGCTATTAGAAATTTAAACATCATAGCTTGGATTATTCCCACTTTTCTTTCATCTCCCGCCTCGTCAGCAACGACTTTGATCTGGTTGAATGGATTCATGGTTCTGCGTCTTCAGATGGCCTGCCTGTCTGGATTTTCGGTAATCCAAATGATCTTCTCTTGCTACCTCGAGTAATGCTAACTTGTAGTGAGAACACCCTTCTAAAGGCCTTCTTCCGCCTTCACATTAGGTTAGCTCACCTCTTCAAAACTGTTCACTTCACTCGAGCTCGTTATCAACTCTTATCATCTTCTCGAAATGGAAAGAATTACCACTTTTGAACAGAGCATAAGCCATGAGGTAAGCACCCACCAAACACATAAGTTGTTACGTAAACGGGCTTTACGTACGTAATGTATGAGCTAAGCGTGACTAACCGGGGGTTTTCGTTTTAGACAAGAGATGGGACAGGCTAGACTAAAGAGGTGGACTCGAGTGACACCTTGTATGATTCTGAGATGGGTGACAAGAGATGGGATTAGTCAAGGTGCTCTTGGAAGCTGTGGGAGTGTTATTAGTGTTGAGAATCATGTTTAAAAGTCAGTTGCGGAACGTTTCAAGCACGAGCGGTAAGGTGAAGTTGAAAAACAGGTTGTCACAAAAGAGTTTGGAGCTGAAGCCGGTGATACTGGTGACGTCTATTGGAAACCCGTCTCCGGCATATGATGGTACGAGGCACTCAGTCGGACACTTTGTTTTGGATGAGTACCTGCAAAGAAACGGAATCAAGGATGACATCAAGCTAGGAAAGTTCACTTACAAGTTTAAAGCTGAACCGGATGTTTCAGAATCCACCAATGCTAGGTTCTTGTATTTCAAATGCGATGACAGCTACATGAATCTGTCTGGTAACCCGATTTATAAAATTTGGAGTAATCTGTTGGATACGATGCAGAATAAAATGAATCCGGTTCTTGTTGTGCTGCACGATGAGCTGGACTTGCCGTTGGGGGAGCTAAAGGTGAGGAAACAAAACTCGTCACATCGTGGTCACAATGGCTTGAGATCCATTCAGGATAAGGTAGGTAAAGGATATAATGCTATCCAGATTGGTATTGGCCGCAACTATGGAGATCCGGGCCGCAGAGACTCTAAAGTGGTTGCTGATTATGTTCTAGGAAAATTCAACCCTGATGAGGTTGAAACTTTAAAGTCCGAAAGCGTTGAAAGATTGAAGACATTGCTTGCTGATATGGACAAGGGTAAGTATATTTTTGATATATTGAAATAGGCCCGCTTGTATACATGTAGATAATATTTAGCTTAATAGACGGTGTTAGATTTTTTATCAGGTTGATTTGGTATGTATGTCGCCAAAGCTAGAATACTGGTGATAGAGGAATGATTTAAAATGTACAAATGGGGAGAAGTAAAACATGGGAAATGTGAGAAACACAAAAAGAGCAAAAATCTAATACAAGGTGGCCTGTGTTTCAGCAGAACTTCCATCTGTTACCACACTTTTCACAGGTACAGAATGTGGTTAAAGGCTCATCGGCAGATCTTGTTTGCATTTGATAATAACTCACCTCACGCTGCTTACACTTACCGCAGACAAATCTATCTGTCACGGCTCTCTTCTCAACGGCACCTTGTGCGTCAAACAAGTTCTTCTGGTGCAACTCGGCCATTTTCTCTTTTAAAGTCTCTGGGGCCAAGTCTGCATTTGCAAGGCTCACTAGTTTTGTTGGTGTCATCTCACCTGTCAACAATTTCAGTCTCAATTCCGGGTTTTGCTTGTTTCTTATGTTCATTATCAAAGATCTCATCTTGTTTCTGTAGTTGTCCGATATGCTCTCTTTGTTTTTTTCAAACACCTCTGATTCGATGTCTTTTGCAACTGTGAAAATGCTGTTTGGCTGTAATTTCGAGTCAATGGCCAGAGCAGAGTATAAACCAGAGATGGACCCGTTTCTGGTGGAGTTTTCGTACACGTTCACCTTGACACCGTCGTTAGTCGGGTTTCTTGGCTTGGTCGTTATGTATTCACCCTCGCTGTTGATCGTACCCAACCCCTTGGCCAGGATCTTGGCCAGTTCCGCCGCCTTGGCGGCTTCTTCCTTCTTGATCACGGCCTCTTTCTTCTTCGCCTCCGCCAACTGCTGGGCCTTCTTCTTCTCCACCGACACCTGTTCTTTCCACTGCTTGATGATCTTCTTCACCAGCGTGCTGATCTCTGTATCCTCGTGCGCCCTCAACTTGTTCACCGCCACACCCACCTTCGTCTCTCTTAGAAAGCTTTCGGTGGCCTTCACTTCATCCTTCAACACGTTCAACAATCTGAGAATCATGTCGGGATTCGTCGCCTTGTCTAGCGACTTCACAATAGTCTTCACTTCCTTGCTGTCCATACTGTCTTGACTCCACCCATTCACTGCTATCTATCTCTATGCCAGCTACCGCCTTCCGTGTTGCTCCTTCGACCTATCCTTCGACCTGTCCTTCCGCCCTTCCTTCCATCCCTCCCTCCCATTTGTTCCATTTGTTCCCTTCACTTGGTTGTTTTCAAAATTTTCTCCTTTTTTCTTCGCACAGTAAAACTGCCATACAAAGTGCCTCTGTCGGGCTGGGGTGAAGGCCAGAGGAGGCCAAAGGGAGAGGGGGAAGAGGGAGGAGAGTGTGGGAGATTGAACGTGTGTGGAGACCGTGGTAGCGGTTGGTAGAGAGACAGCGAGGTACGGGAAGAGCAAGAGGAAGGAGGAGCAGAATGCAGGGAGCGCCGAACGTAGTTTACATTGCGGGAATACCGTACGACCAGACCGAAGAACAGATGATGGACATAGCGAGCTCTATTGGGCCGATAGGCTACTCACGGTTGCTATTTGACATAAACACCGGCAAATCGAAGGGTATCTTCATTGTGGAGTATAAGGACGGGGCGTCTGCGTCATCGGCAGTGAGGAACCTTAATGGGTACGCCATAAGCAGCACGAACGGCAGAGAACGCCAGCTCAGATGCAATTACATGGGCTATGGCGAGAAGAACGATATCAGAGTGATACAGGAGACGCTCAGCGAAGTTGGTGACCCGAGCAGCGCCAGTGGGAGTCTGCTGCTGGCTGGAGGAGGTGGGGCCAGGGGCCATGCTCAAGGAGCGGGCGGTGGCATCACAGGCGTTGCGGGAAGTGAAGGGCCACGTTTTTTGAGCTCTTTTAAATTGGACTACAACAAGGAGAAGCTGCTTGCGGAGATCCCGCCATTGCCGCCGGGGTCGCAGTTGATGGGCGGCACGTCCTTGGAGGACTTGAACCGGTCTGTATATGGAGCACTAGCGAGTTTGGATCAAGTGAGATTGGGCAATCTAATGAAGGACGCCAAGATCATGTGCCAGGAGAACCCAGTCATGATGGATCTCTTGCTGGAGAGAAACCCGCAGTTATTGTCTGCTCTAATGCAGTGTTCGATGCTACTAGGCCACATTAGACCAGATGAATTGAAAGGGCTGCTTGTTGACGGCGATGTGTTAGACTCGGAGAACACAAAAGACTCGGGGGCGAGCCAAGGCAATGAAGCTGAGTACGTTCTGCCTGACCACGGTGACATGTCGGGTATAGATCCGGAGCAGTTGAGCGCTATCAAGGCGATATGCGAGATGTCCGAGGAGGATATCAAGGAGAAGGTTGCCAAAGATCAGCAGAGCATCTACTTTGAAATAAGGAAGAAGTACTCTGGCGCTGTGTCGAAACTCGCTTAAAATTGTGTACATATAGAATGGCACTCCAGGAGGGGTCTGAATAAGGAGAGTTCGTGGGGAGTATCTGCGACTGTGGCAGGTGCACTGAGTGTACAGCCGTCAGACTAGCTCTAGGTCACTAGTAAATATACACCCAGCTACACCAGCTCTAGGTAACTAGTAAATATACACCCAGCTACACCAGCTCTAGGTCACTAGTAAATATACACCCAGCTACACCAGCTCTAGGTCACTAGTAAATATACACCCAGATACATGTCTCTAGGTATAGTAAATATACATACACTGGCTCTCAATAACTGCACTAATCATACACCCAGCTACATGTCTCTAGGTATAGTAAATATACATACACTGGCTCTCAATAACCGCACTAAACATACACCCAGCTACACTAGCTCTCAACAACTGTTGCAGTGCCCATTTATCGCTCAAACAGCACCATTACCGGATTCTCAACCACCAGCACAGTCCGGCGTCCAACTATGCACCTCTTGCCTACACCACTCTCGGCCTTTCCAGGTATCCACCCGATATCCATCTGTCCAGGTGTCCCATGATTGCCAACGGCCTACGTGAAGCATCCGTGCACAGCCCGGCGCCAAGTCGACCCACACCGCCGACGCGTCGATCAGCACCGACGCGTCGCCCCGCAAGCAAACCCTCGACCCAAAATCTTACAGTCCCGGCTCCACCCCGCAATCCCATCACACCCACCGCTAATTCAATCACCTACACACCACCTTCCAGCGCTCTTCAACACTCCTGTCTCCCACTCCCACGCCCACTCCACCCTATCCTTTCCAACATCCACCCTCCAACATCCACCCTCCACCCTCCACCTACCCTTCTCCACGCTCCACGCTCCACGCTCCACCTCCCACCTCCCACCTCCCTCCTTAAAACGAAAATTTTTCCTACCGGAAAATTTTTTCAAAATTTTTCGCTGCCTTTCGAGATCATTCAGAGGCCACACGACTATTGAGGGCAAGAGACAGAGACAGAGAAAAGAGCAGAGGGAAGGAGGAAGGAGGGAGTGGTAGAGAAGGCGTAGAGCAGTAGAAAGGGTTGTAGGCAAATTGCAGTAGTGTACGGATTCTGGATATTATACCGAGATACCAGGAACGGAACGGTTGCAGAGCAGCACTAGAAGAACCTCGAGAACGGGACCGTGTACGGGCACTTGAGCGCACGAAACAAGATCTAACTGCCCCGGTTGGAAAGAGGACACGGAGACACGAGCCAGCCAGAGTGGGATTTGCACGGAGAAGTACTAGTTCCGGATACGTGACAGACACAGCTGGGATCACACATAACTGACGCGGACGGTGGATCAGGACAGGCCTCAGCGCACACCTAGCTCCCCATCTCATCGCATAGAACCCAGGCTACTTTATAAGAGCTTAGGCATGTCTTCAGCCATGTCTAGCCCTACACCTCCAGGCGCATCTGTGCCTATCAGCAATCAAATGGCAGGCGCTACGTCTGCAGCAGCCGCTGCTGCTGCTGCCGCAGTTGCAGCTGCCACCAACAGCTCATGCGTGTTGTACTTGGGTGCCATCCCGTACAACTGGGACGTGGAGATCATCAAGTCTGTTGTGTGCGGATCAGGCCCTGTCGTGGATGTCCGTTGCATGATGGACAATGCTTCCAAGAATAAGGGTTTTTGTTTTGTTGAATACTCTACTCCAGAGTCTGCCAGCAGAGCCTTGAGCATCCTATCAAAGGTGAAGATCGAAGGAAGAAAGAAACTGAGAATTGAATTGTCAAAGGAAGGTTTGAGAAACCCAATACCGGGACAAAAGCCAGAATTGCAGTTGAACAGAGGGTTCTTACCTTCCAACGTGATTTTGCCTGCCGAGATGTTGTCTATGGCGTATCAAAATTCTGCCGTTTCTGCTAACCAGGCTTCTTCACAGGCTGCCTCAGACTACCCAAACAGCTCCACCACAGATACTATGATTGCAATCTCAAATAATCACCAGTTGCAACAAATGGTTAGCCAGATGATTGCCAACGGTATGGATATGAACCAGATAGGTCAAGTTATCCAACAGTTCCAACAACAGTCGAACGACAGCAGCAACACTGCTGCCAGCAATACCAGTAACACCACCAATAATGCGACAATAAACAACATCTTTTCTAGGCTACCACCTACTGCCCAACAGCAGCAGCAGCAGCAGCAGCAGTCTCTGCAGCTGTTACCTACAAACTTGACTATGGCATCCCAGTATCTGCCATTGCCTCAGGATTCTCACAGGCAAACCACTGCCAAGTATAAGGTTTCTGAAACGTTGGCCTCAATTCCACCGGGTATTCTTATTGAGTTGCTGTCGAAGTTGAAGATGATTCTCTCCCAACCGCAGCCTAATTTTCAAGAGGCGACGAACATTTTGAACGAGAATCCAAAGTTGGCTGTTGCTGCCGCACAATCTTTGCTTTTGATGGGTATCATTGATTTGGATGTCATCAACAATTCCATTGCTAACCCAAGCTTTAACACTACAAATGCATCCACTAATAACTTTTCAAATCCTAATAATGCCAATGTTCCAACTAATATAAACGCATCTTTGCAAACATCACAGTCTACGACCAATAAAAATTACTCAAGCACTAATTACAACCACACGCAATCTGATCCAACGATAGGATTATCGCTACCTCCACCACCGCCTCCACAACAGCAGTCTTTGTCT
Organism: Ambrosiozyma maleeae (nom. inval.); assembly: GCA_003706635.2. Lineage (NCBI taxonomy): Eukaryota > Fungi > Ascomycota > Pichiomycetes > Pichiales > Pichiaceae > Ambrosiozyma > Ambrosiozyma maleeae (nom. inval.). The sequence continues at coordinate 18,242 of PPLV02000024.1, read as the reverse complement.
TCATCGTCTTCAGCGTCCTCAGCAGCTGGTGTCGCTGCGTCGACGGCTTCATCTCTGTACCCTGCTGCCAATACAGCCATGAACGCAACGGCTGTGCCACTATCACATAGCAATAACGTTGGCGTTGTTGTCAACCCAGACTGGTTGATGTTTTCTCAGAGTACTATTGAGAAATTGAGGGCTTTAAACAACGAGAATGAAGCTAATCTGATTGTTCAAGTTTTGAAGCTTTCACCTCAGCAGATTCAGCTACTTCCAGAGAACGAGAAATTGATGGCTAACCAAATCAGAAACCAATATTTATAGATGCAACGAAAAGGAAGAGGCATTGCAGAAACACAGCAACGGTCTTGACTGACTCTTGTCCCGTTATCCAACGCTATTAATTTGTTCTTGCTCGCTGTTCTGTCACTTATCACCTTTGATACTTTTCTTTTATTTACTACTGCGTTATTGTAAAATAAACTTTTACTTTGCTGATGCTTCACATTACGGGACAATAGCTAGCTAATCGCACCTTGTGTTTTTTCTGCTCTACTGCTATCGTTTATATGTGTCTTTTCAGACACCTCCATATTGAACCATGTTGCATCATGTTGCTGCTTTCACTCTCCCATCTCTTGTTATATTACCTCTGTATATTCTATGTATTTGTCCTGCAAACATGGCAATACATTATAGCCAGCCCTCCAGCCACACACGCGCCACGTGTAAACCAGCCAGCCCTCCAGCCACACACGCGCCACGTGTAAACCAGCCACGCGTTCTCGAAGATTCCATCGCACAGCCACACGCACACCAACACACGCGCCACGCCCCAGCACAGGTCGCCCGCCGCCCTCACAGTGGCCACCACACCACTCTCTTGGACGCATTCCAGAAGATGGGGGATGGATGGAGTGGAAGCTCAGCAGTTGATGGGTTGAGGGGCAAAAGAGAATGACCAGTGGATAATCACACACAGGAGGTATTTATTGTGGAGGGAATTGGGATTTTCTGAGGACCCGAGCGAGTTTGTTGTGGAAGCGGTGAATGTGTGTAGTAGAGGATTAATAATACACAGACATGTCTGACAACAGCAATAACAGCAATAACAGCAATTTGAATAATAGTGGAAACCTAGGAGAGGAGTCCAGGCGGACAGACTCAAGCCGGCCTGGTCAGAACCCCTCTGGAACCCCAAACCAGTTTGGAGACTTTTTGAGAAACGTGCTTGACGGCGTGAGACACATAACTCAAAGACAGGGCGCTGAGCAGGTGCCGGGCGCTGGTACTCAACAAGAGACACAGGAGACAATACCCAGTACTGGAAACAGCACAGGCACAAACAGAACTGCGCCACCAGCTACCTACATCTTCAACTTGAATGGAAACACGACAAACACGATGCCACCGCCAAATGAAGGTACCAACGGCAGTGACGGCAACTTTGATAATCTGGGAGCCATATTTGATAATATCATTGGAGCTATCACCTCGGCAGCAGGTAATAATAATGGCACAGGAGCCACCGTAGGTACTATCCCGCTACCTATTCCGATACCTGCTATGAGATTTGGATTTACAACGACTGCTAAACCACACAAGAAAGCCAAGACTCTAGAATTAATTAAGCTACTGCAACCTATCAAGTTGGATGACTTGCCAGCAGATCAGAGATCTTGCTCCATTTGTTTGGAAAACTTCGATGAATTTGATTCTGGCTTAGATTATGACAGTTTGAAATCGTTTAAAGAACAGGAGAGAAAAGACAAACTGAACTCACAGCTGCCGAATGGGTTTGTCGGCTATGACATGGACGATCCAGAAATCAATTTCCCAAGCGATGAGACAGCAGCCAGTGAGTACCGCTACAATGCTCGCAGTGAGCTTCATGCAAACCAAAATCAAAACAGCAACAGCACTACCACATCAGAAACTAGCAACCAAGCCGAAAATCTTGACATTCTAAGTGATCCTGCTCACTATGCAGTGAGAATCCCGCAGTGCAACCATATCTTTGGAAGATCCTGTATACTAGAATGGCTTTCAACCAATATTTCTTGTCCGTTGTGCCGCCGTGATCTAGAACCTGAATTGACAGACAATGATGGCGCTGAGTCAGAGGGAAGAACAGTCTTCTATCCTGTTGCCCTAGTGGAAACATTCACCCCAATTAACTGGATGATTAGAATAGTACCTTTTGAAGAACAGGGAGGAAGGGTTGATGACCCAGACGTCAATTTCCCAAGTGCTGGCGATGGATACTCAATGGGTGTAAGAAGAGGCCCAGACCCAAGTGTTGCGAGATCACCTCCAGATTACAGCAATATTACAAGAGCAGACGTTACTGATGATTCTTCAGCAACAAATCCAACGACTCCAACGTCTTCCTCCAGCTCCAACACATCCACCACCTTACAATCACAGGCCAATGGCTCAGGTGGTCCAACAAGATCCAGTTCCAGAGTGAGATCAGGGAGAGTAGGCAACCACCCCTACTCCAGACCAAACTCCAATATAGGAAATAACATTACCGGAACAGGTACCATGACTAGAAGCAATTCAAACGTTGAAGACCTTGACTCGGATGACACGATGAACTTACTCCACGAAGATTTAGACTAATCTTTGTTTTATACCATTTAAAGGTTGCTTGAAAGGCAGCCTATGTATATTTTACCTTGGGATTTATTTATAAATTTGTTTACTTGCATTTTATTTGGGATAGCTTAATAAGAAATCATACTTTATGAATTAACGCCAGCTATGTGTATTATATCCGTATATATGACCCACAATCCTGTACTGTTGAGGAAGTATTACACGAAAATCATCTGCAACTGGTCGAAAGTTTCCTTGTCAATTGTATCTATAAGCTTTTGACCATCGTTAACCTTGTAAATGACACCAGCAAACTTAGACTTTAAGAAAGTTCTAATGTTAACCTTGAAAACCGGTTCTTTGGCATTTAGCATTGCATTGAACCTCTTATACTCATTAGTCTTTGGCAATGTGTACTCCTGTGCATACTCGTTATCCTGTTCTGCAGCTGCTTCTTGCTCAGCTTTTTCATCCTCAGGCCACGGAGCCACCTGTAATTCGTCGTCGTCATATGATGTCGTTCTGTGGTAGGTTAGACAATCACCAGATGGTGTCTCCTGTATCTCCTCTAAGAAATGCGCAAATAAAAACATCACCTTATTAAAATTACAGCCTAACACCAAAGATATTCCTTCCCATTCATTTATTTTCAACAACTGGTACTCCATGTCAACAGATGGATCCAAGGCTATGTATCGAGGTATTGAATCAATGGTATAGAAGGACATCAAACCTAACATAAAAATTTTTCTGATCTTGGAATCGTAAACCAGCCTTAAGTATCCGGTTAAGGAATCAAATAGCTTTTTGAACCTGATTGCCAAATTGTATTCATCGGACTTCGTCGTCACATGGTCCAATAGTTTAAAAAATAAAGTTGAGTCCATGTAAATGAATCTTAGCATTGGCATACATAGTTTAATTTCGGTGTTTGGAGACTGTGATTCTCTAGTCAGATAATCAATGATTGCATTGAATAGTCCGCTCTCCACTAAATTAGAAATAATGATAGAATCTTGATTTGGGTTGTTGGATTCACTGATTTGAAGTAGCAAGATTTCAATCAACTGGGAAGTAATATACACGCAATCATCTCTCATTGAGTTCAAATACCCCCCTAGAATCTTGAAAATTTCCAAACCCTCTTCGGTTTCAAATAGTTTATAATCAATCAAAGCATAAGATCTGATCATGCCGATCACTAAAGGTAGAATTTCTGTCCAGTTTAACAATCCTTTTATCAGCATTGGGAAATCATTTATCAGTTGCTCAGGAATAGGTTGGTCCAATGGTAGATTCTTCAACACTGCACTCCATAGTTCGTATCCATCCTCACATAACAAGGAATAAAACTCAGAAGTCTCTTCACAGCAAACAGAAATCAAAGGTAACACAATGCTGTGAATATCAGAGCAATCCGTGCCGCTATATGAGTTGGTTAGATCTCTTAAAACTCTTAGTAATGAGTTCTTGATTATCATTTCATTAGTTGTGTTGGAATTTTGCCACATAACGGGCACCAAGCTTAAAATTTCTTTCAAGACGGCCTGTGGAATTAAAGGGTTGCATCTTTCTAAAATGATTGATAAAACTTTTAAAACAAACATCTGGGATTCTGGTAGTGTCAAGTTACTTAGCATCCTCAACATGCTCAAAACCACTCCCGACAAAAAAGGCTCAAAAGCAGATTTACGGAATTCCCAATCATCAATTAAATGCTGCAAAGTCTGAACAGCTGTCAATTTGACAACCATGTCAGGCTCATTTTCAAGGAATATCGAAATCAATTTGTAAATCTCCAGTCTTGATTCTCTGGAACACTGAATCGACAACCAGTCGGACACAATTAGGCAAAATCTTCTCTTAATGATAGGTGATGGAGCTTTGATCGCCTCGGGTAGAAAATACGTTACCAAAAGTTCATCAAAATTGCATTTATCGCAGATAGAATTGGAGCTCAATTGAAAAACACATAGTATGGCGTCTTTGGATAACATATCAGTGTCCGGGTTTGTCAATGACTGCTCTATCTTTTGCAAAATAAATGAAGAAAGGAAGTCTTTAAAATAGCTCGCTAGGTCTTCAAAGTAGTTTTCTGCACATGATCTAACTTGGAATTCATAACTTGCCTGTAGCTCTTCATTAATCCATTCTTCTGGTTCATTTGACCAATTCTCCAGGTCAATAGGTCTCAATTTCAAGTAGGAGTTAATTATCAAGTTGACAAGACTCAACAGAAGTGATTCGGTAAAGAAATCCTTGGTTATAATTTCTGTGGCCTTCTTGACTTCCTCTTTATCGCTTCTTTGCTTCAGCATTGTAGCGCCACCTCTATATGCAAATGTTGTTAGCTTCTTAAGCATTGTGAATGATTTTATAGCGATCTGTTCCCAGAACTCGCTTCCGTCGTTGTAAATAACTGAAGCCTTGTGCTCCAACAAAGATAGAAGGGTGATGAGAATATCTTTAGAAGAGTGCATCAACATGAAACTGGTTGGGTTATCTTGAACCAAATTTGAGTAGAGTTTAACATAGCACTTCAAGTATCTTTCTAGCAATTCCATCTCTGTCTCACTGTACAGCATCAAGAGTCTTTGGAAGTTCTGTAGTGAGTTGTCAAAGAATTCCACCACCATTTTGTCTCTATGCGGATACTCATAACCTTCCACGATTGCTCTTCTGATATTCTTCAAACATAGATAACCCACTTCCATTGATGCCAAGTTAGACATGTTGTTACCGTTTTCAAATAGGATATGGTAGAATCTGATGAGATGCGGTAAAATCACGTTCATCTTGGACTGCATTGCCACCCGAGCACGGCCTATTCTCACAGATGATATTATTTTCAACACTTGGTTAAGAATGATGAACACGTTATGTATTCTCACCAGGTCGGTCACTGGATTGCACTGTTCCAGAATCAAGGCTATGTCGTCAAATAAGCTCGGCCACTCAACTGGGAAGTCAAACCTGGATATTCTGGCTATCGAGTGTGCATTCTGAATTGCCAGCTGGTTATTCTGCTCGTTTAAGAGATTGAAGAGATTCTTTCTGATCTCCAATTTCTCGTCTTTGGGTATCGCATTGATTCTCGTGGACCTCCAGTATTTCTCAATACCATTCTTGAGACAGATCACAGCTAGCCACCGGGTTTGCAGTGGCTGGTTCACGTCATTGTAGACTGATTGCAAGAGAAAGTGGTACCCTTTGACCGTCTCCCACTTCTTCAGTTGTTCTTCGGCGGCCTGTTGTGTCTGCCCTCTCTCCTGTCCTGACGCCGTCTCTAGTGTGTACAGTAAACTTCTGATATTCAATTCAGACATCCTCAGCCTCCCGAAACTACTTCTTTAGCTCCCTGCCACCCTCCCCTATCCTCCGCCCTATACTGCCCTTCTTCACCACCCTCTACACTGTCATTTCATGCTTCTCCACCGGTTTCCGTCGCACAGCAAAATTTTCCTTGTATTTTTCCGTGTGTTTTATGGCGATACAACTGAGTTGCTACACAAACTAGAGTTGGAGAGGTAAGTGGGCCGGTATTAGGAGATTTAGGTAAGAGATACATGTAGATATATAGAATAGGTATTAGAGAAGCGAAGAGGGGTTTTGTGAGAAAAGAAAGGGGATTGGAAGGCCATCACTGGTTGTCCTTTAGGAAGACAACCACGTTGTGAACCAAGGTATCAATCTCCGACTTTAGAGACATGGCGCCGAAGCTGATTCTGAGCAAACCGGTTGCCTTGCCGTCAACCACGTCTAGTGCGCCACCACATGTGTGGCCTTGCTGGTAGTCTCTGATGATGTCCTGGGTGTCTCTGCTCAACCACTTTTGGATACCGCCGACATTGCACATACCACCGGATCTCACAGACAAACCTTTCAGAGAAACACATCTCTCGAATGCAAAGTAGCCAATAGGCTCGCTTTTGATGTTCTTCAAAGAGAAGGCAATGATTGGGCCTTGGTTTGGCAGGTTTGGGGAGTGGATCTCCACCATGGAAGCACCGTTTTCGTACTTTAAATCCTGCAGCTTTTTGATACCGTATTGAGTCAACTCCTTCACATAGCAAGAAATGTTTTTGTAGGAGCCGTATATTCTGTTGTGGGCCTTGATAGCCTCAGATAGCTGGATGATGGAGTGGACAGGTAAAGTGCCTTCTTCAACGATGGAAAACAAGTCGTGCTTGAACTCCTTGTATGGGATGTTTAAAGCAAAGGCATCAACAGTACCACCGGCAAAGTACTTCTTATATGGCAAAATCTGTCTGGCGGATTCCTTTTTGAAAATCAATCCACCGATATCCGGCATACCAAACATCTTGTAGAAGGAGACCGCCATGAAATCGGGAAAGGTGTCATAGTCCGATAAGTCTGGTGGAGAAGTTGTGCAAAGGGAGGCAGCGTCCAGCAGAGTGAAGCATGATGGGTCTCTTTTCTTCATCTCCATGTTCCATTCATTAATTGGAAATCTCTCACCGTTCAAATTCGATTGACCAGTCCATGCGATCAGGTTTGGCAAATCTTTTGAAAGGACCAAATCGTTCATGTCATTAAAGCTGGTAGACACCGCAGACAATTCTCTCACACCAACGACAGACGTGTGGCAGTTTAGGTTGTAGTTGTAGCAGAAATCCGCGTACTTGTCCTTGAAACAATACCCAACGGTCTTAATTGAGTGTGTAGCGTTCATAGTGAATGCAACATCAAACTTGGCAGGGTCAGCATTGAACATCTGCAAAACCTGTAGTCTGGCATTGTTCATAACTGTCTCCGACTTTGTTGATGGGGCAGAATGAGAGTGCGAGTTACCAAACAAGTTCTTCAGCAGAACGTCCGAGCTCGATAGAACCAAGTCCTTCGAGTAGATCGTCATACCCGCGTGGTCCAAGTACACGTTGTCCTCCATATGTGGATACGACGACTTTCTGATCTGTTCAACCGGAGTTGGGTAATGGCACTCAATAACAGTTTCTCCTTGCATCGTGTAATTTCTTTCTTATTCAACGGGTTACGCTACCAGATTCGGCTTCTTCTCCTTATCAGTAGTGTGCTTGCTATCTGTCTTGATAATCCCCTTGAGTATCTTCTTTCGATTTTCTGCTACCAACCTACTGTAAACAAATAGGGACAAACGGGGGCCTATTTATGATGATGGAAAGTCACATGAGCGCACAACATAATTGCGCAATTTTTGTTGGCGCGCTACGATTGGCCGAGGGGTGCGTGCGGCTCGTTAAAGAGCGCCTCTTGGGCCCGTTTGTGTGGTACTGTTGTGCCACAGTTTCTGCCTGTTGCTGCCACAGCTCCACAGTTGTGAATCATCTTGAATAGGGGTATTGTGGGGTTGGAGTCATTACTAGAACCACCTTTCTAGCAGCTTCAACAGTCCATTTGCAACAGACTGGTTGTGATGAAGCAGTGTATATGCTGTACATTTTTGGTTTTGTGAATTGGCTGTTTCTTTTTCTGTAGGGCGCAAAAGGACAAGTGGCCAGTAGAAATGAGTCATTTTTTGGGATTTGAGCGGGGCACTCCCACGCAGCGGGAAGATAGGGGACATTCGGGGGACGGAATACCGGGTTTCTGATTGGACGACGCGTTGGTGGCGGCAATGGTGACAAGGGGAAGGTGAGAGGGATGGTGACAAGCGAGGGGACGATGGCTCTAGTAAGAGGGTGGCTGTACTGAGCCGGAAGTACATACAGCGGTAGAAGCTGAGGAAACAGTTCTGCATGCGCTACGCAGCTCTAAATACGCTAATGCACGCTGGTGAGCACAGTAGTGGGCTGCTGTGGGCACCCTGAATGCGCACAACAGTATACAAAATACATGTAGTCCACAACATCCAGCTGTTTGGAGCACGCCGAAATATGGGTGATTAAGCCACTGGTATGGACGATTGAGCCTAGGCATAGAAATTCCACTTCAGCCGAAACATGTTGTGTATGCACGATCATCTTATTGTCTTTTGTAGTCACATTGGGAAGTACATCGAGAAACCGGGCGCATGTTATTTTAAACAATAGCTTATCTTTCAGATATGCGTAAGCGACGGGCAGACACAGTCATAGTCCCATCGAATAAAAGTGCAACTCAAAGGTGAAATCAGCCAATACACGATTACTCAAGGAATCATGTGTTATATATTAGATGAAGTATAAGAGCGCACACGCTGGTTTTGAAAGGAGATGGCGTATCCATTTGCGTAGCTCCCCACTACGTGTTTGTGAAATGCCCGTGCTTCCAATATACCAAAAATGGCTAGCTACGGGATGCGTATCCACGCTGGATATCTCACTTTATCGTATTTCGAGTCTTTGGGATATAGACCTATTGTCATTCTGTTACAAAATAGGTTATAATATGAATGCAACAGGCCGTTTCTAGACCAAACTCATTTTTCATTGCTTTATCCCACTTTGCCATAAAAGTCCACTCCACAGACAACCTGAATCTGAATTATCTCGAGTTCAAAGTGGACTCCGTAGACAATACAGCAAGTACAAAGCTATCCTCTGTGATTCACACTACAAGTCCCTTATCTCTAGACGGTTCACGTTTCGTGCATTATGTAATATATAAAAAACTAACTTATGACACCATGGGATGTTGTGCTTCAGCCCGGCCATCTGATGTGAGTAGTTGTCTGCATAAGGAACCCGTTATAGACTTGACAACGGGATGCCAGGATGGTTTAAAAGAACGACAGCCACTAGAAAATCGATTTGCAGAATTAAGTGTCTGAAGTGAAGTCGGGAATTAAAAATATTTTAAAGTCTGTTAATTATCATCACCATTAATTTTTGAGATTCTACAGATTCATGTTCGTGGATAATATGCAACCAAAAAGAGACTAAAAACAGTAAGCATTCTACTAACATTATGCATGTATAAAAAAGACCACTATAAACACAATTACCCAAAGGTCCCACCACAAAAACTCCCTATTTGTAGATAAACGGATCATTGATCGTCTTAAGTAACTGATCAATTTTCACTTTACCCATCCCCTGGATCTCCTGAAAATTGTCTTCCGTTCCATCATTGCACACGCTTTTTAAAGTTCCAAATTTTGAGATTAGGTTTATCGTATCTGTTTTGTTTATTCTTTGAACCGACGTCAATGTCTTCACCATTCTGTTTGAGTAGTTTGTGTCGTTGCTCATATCATCACTTTGTCCTACATTACCTCTTATGATTACGTGACCCTCTTTTGACTCTCCTGCTTTTAGGTAGGTCAAGTACTCAGCCGCTTGTTCATAAGACCATGCCATCACCAAGCTCATATCATTAAAAATGCACAACTTGTTCATCTCCCTTATAGAATCTGTGTAATCATCCACATCCAACACAAGAAGCAATACCCTCGTCATTGTGGAATTGTTATTGTTATTCACTATCCTCTTAATTCTATTATATATATACTCTGGGTGTAACTTGTGGTATTTCAGGGACAAGAATAGAGCAAAGCAGTGCGAGTTCACCAAATAGTCCACATCTTTAATTTTTGGATTAATTTCAAAGGAAACTGTTTTCAAATGCTTAAGTAAAGGATTCTCCCTCTGATTCTTACTAACTTGAATTGAACTAAACAACTGCTTCTTAAACCTTGCGTGCCTGCTCATCTCCGCTCTTCGGTCATCAGGTCCACTCCGTATTATGATTTCTCTTGGCTTTGAAACAATCTTTTCCCGGATATTTTGGTCAGATTTCCTAACATTATCCGACATTGGCACTGGATATCTAGACTGCGGCACAACTGCAACCGAATCATCCCCTCCTGCGGCCCCTTCAACTGCAGAGCTCAACGGTTTATTCACCGTGTCAGTCGACTGCTGTCGCATCTTAGCCAAACTGGCCATGACACTAGCAAAAGAACTTGAATCTGCATTTATCTGGTCGTTCTCTGACATCTTGCAGCTCTAGTTCAAACTTCGAATGCTACCAAAAACTTGCTTGCACCTTGGTAATCGGTGCCAAATGCCCCCCTAGGAATCACGTTTCTGACGCTTTATATCTGCCTGATCTCTTAGCCTCTCCGGTTTTGCCCTTCACCACATGTAATGATGTCAGCCATTACATAACGTCATTTGTAGCAAGACATCCAGGAACTCAGGCTTTACGATAAGCGGAGGCAATCAGTTGTGCAATTGACTTATATAAATGGAGGGAATTGTGTAAGTAAATAAAGATATGTGTACGCATAATATAGGAGTAATAATTGTATATGATGAAACGAAACTTGTAGATATCTCTTCACACTTAGAGAAGTGGGTAGTCATATGACATCTGAAACTCATCCAGAGAGGTTAGAAACTGGCTCCAACCAGCGTCAGTTAGAAAGTGTAAGGCTTCATGTGCATCTTGAACATTTTGAATGTGTGGAAGGTAGTCTGATTGGATCTTAGAGTCTAAAGGCAGTGTACCTTTTTCACATGCCACCTGAGGAACTTGGTGAATATCAGTCTTAGTTTCTGTTGGGGAGTCTAGATCGGTATGAACTAATGGCGGATTTGCCACAACCTTTGAGTCAGGGAATAAGCCGGCATAGCTGTAGTTTTGCGACGAAACCTGTTGCAATACATTAAAGGTGGGATCAACTTCCAAGGTGGTTAACCAGCTTGAGGATGTATCACCATACAGCAACACGATCAATTTTTCAATGGCATATACTCCCTTTAAAGCTGGCCTCATGACCTGTTTATATGACTTAAGCATTGGTATCAGACTCCTGGAAAGACTGATTACTTCATTTTTGTCCTCGTTTGAAGATTTACCAATGGCCATTTCAAAAGAACATTCTACCAGCAAGAATATTGCAGCCAATACAGCAACCTCTGGTAAAAACCAAGCCTTTTTGTAGAACATGGGAATGACAGAGTTGGTGTAAGTTTCAATCAGTTGTTTTGCATATGCTATGCACTTGGAGCTGCAAGTTTTTATCCAATCATCTGCGCTTAAATACGCTGCCTTTTTGCAGTTTGCCATCATTTTCTCATATGTTATAACATATGCAATCAGATATTTAATATAATTGGTTTGAAAGTCATTTAGGATGGCAACATCATTGTGTATTTCGATTTCCAAACTGGCCAAATTTGCCTCAAACAGAGACCAAATTTCTAAGCTGTTAGTCATAGCAATAGACTTTTTATGTGTTTCTTGCTTTATTAATGATAGCTTCGAATGAAAGTACTGAAAGATATTGTTGACCGAGAGGTTATTGTTTGTTGTAAAATACTTTTTGGGTAATGGAGGTTTGGAGTTTGTTTGATTAAAACAAACAAAATCGCCCATGAAGTGTGGATCAACCTGATTAATAGTCACCAATGACCACCAGCAATTTAGTTTCCAAGGATCATCATCTTCAGTTAGGTGATGCAAACCTAATGCCTTGGCGCTAAAAAGCATTGTACTTAATAAAGAATCCAATAAATGAATTCCTCCTAGATTATGTGCACATAATTTCATTAGTGAAAAACACTGAATAGACCTCAAATTTGGATGTGTAAGAAATCTTCCCCTAAATAGGCACTCAAACCCACACGAAAAGAAGGCTCTTGAACAAAAGTCCAATTCATCATCCATGAAATTCAGCTCAGATTGAAGCGAGTCGTCCGAATAATAGACGCCAATGCACATCAGAAGATAGTATTGAGCGAGTAGAAGATAGATTTGGCTTGACTGTTGATAGTAGTGATTCACATGTTTTTCTAACCCAGGGTTAGAATTCCAGTATGCCTCATATTCCCTCATAAAGGTTTCCTTTTCAATTACGTTATGCAAGAACTGCACCTCAAAGGCTCTTTTTAAAATAACATCTGAATGCTTTTTGGTAATTCTTGTTATGTAATTTAGCTGATAATTCCATACATCAGCCTTGGATTCATATTTCTGTATCTTTTTGGCCAATCCCTTATTGGGAATCCTTGCCCACTCTTCAGTATCTCCGTTAAGATTGCTACTATCGGTATCTCTAAATTTCTCAACAAACACTGTATTTAAGGTGGATAGTATAGACGAGACTGCTTTCCAATTTTTACCTTCATGGCCATCCTTGATCAAAAGTCCATTTGCTTTGCGGGGTGAAGCTCTTTGTCTTTTTGAATGGGCTTGAATATCTTTAATGTGTCTTTTTTTTCCTTTACGATGATCATGGGGTTTACTAGTTCTGAAGGTATGCACAATAAACTTGCCATGGGACTTGTGGCCACCCTTGTCTATCTCCTTGTCTATCTGACCAGACGTAATACAGACTGAATCTTTTTTATCTTCAATAGCAGCTTTATTGAGATATAAGACTGTATGCTCCAGCTCTTTAATCTTTTCTTTTAAAATCTCATTTTCTCTAAAGTAATCCAGTGTTTGACTTTCAGTAGCGTTTCCATCATTAGGTGCCGCGTTTATGAGAACACCATCAACAATTATGGGCTTTCTACGGCAAAAGCTAGCCATGTTCCTTGCAATACAAGTATCGCATGGAACCTGGAAATTGCACTTCACTCTCCTTCTCTGACAAGACGCACATGCCCGAGACACTTTATTTGTCTTCTTTGGTATAATATCCTGCTGTATTTTTTTCATTCTTGCAATCTCTAAACAAACTCATTCAACGTATCAATAATCACATGACATCATAAATATGATATAATTCAGTGCACATCTTTCCAGATCTTGTGCTTCTTTCTTAACTTATTCTGTATTTGAATCTCAAAGTAGCTCTCTGATTCTGCTAGAGGCCTTATCTTATTTCCGTTTATGGACTTCCGTCCCGACCTCTCGCTTACATCAGCGCGATTACGTTGTTCCGGTTTGGCAGGGTTTTTAAGATACGAATAGTTGGTGTTACCAATACGATCAACGGGCTTTAGACCTAAGGATGGATTAGCAATTATTAGTGATAGCTTCAGAAGGAGAGCAGAAAGCATTTACTGTGATTTTTAAGAACCACGCAAAAAGGCGAGGGAAAAATCAAAGGTAACTAACTATAAGAAGAGTAGAAAGAAAAGTCGGTTTAAATTGAAACATAGACATGATAGAATTAGAAAATCCATCTGTTTATCTTACCTAATAATGTTATTTCCTTTTTGCCTGTTTTTTGAAGACGTGAATAATACTCAGCTTCGTGAAGCTCAATCTCACGCAAACCAGTAGTCAAATCAGCTTCCTCTGGCTTGACCAGCTTAGTCTTCTTGAAGAACTTCCAAAACACAAAGAGAGCCACATCTATAAAGAAAACTAGGTAGTAGTACAGAAATGAGTCGACATCAAATACTGGAATAAACGCAAATGCACCTAAAAACATGACAAGAATACAAGTAATGAGTAAACTTGCAATGGCTGGGTACGGCTGCAAGTTGGTTAACCACGACTGTAAAGGCAAAGAGTTTCTATCTATGCCTTGTGCCTTGCAGGCTTTGTAAAAGAACAAATATGTAACCATCATCATCAGATAGTTTAAAATTTGACAACCAGTACATAGATTGACCATCCAATCGAATGCAACGGTTGCAGTGGTGCCCAATTGCAAGAGCGATAAACAGGCAAAAGCCATCGCCATAATCAATGCAGCAAATGGAACACCATTTATCGTAATCGTGAACAGCTTTGGTGCAAACCCTCTTTTTGCCAATGCGTACAAAGATCTAGTGGAGCAGAAAGTCAAAGAATTACCAGCACTGAATGTCGATGTCATACATAGAACGTTAACAATATGGGGCAAGACTTTGATATTCAAGTTCTGCATCGAGATAACATAAGGCGAGACATTTGCTCCGGCAGCACCTTCAGATATAGCAGTCTCCAAAGTAGGATCATTATGCTTAACTAAAATACCGACAGATAAAGCGCCAATAACGTAAAACAAAGCCAAACGATAGATAATAGACTTGAAAGCACGAGGCATGACCTTACGAGGATTCTCAGCTTCACCTGCTACCATGGAAAAGTACTCTGGAGCCACTATAGTAAATATTGCTTTCATATATGCGGCCCAAAAACCACCTGCCTTTGAGCCTAAGTATTCTGGAAAGGCGTTTTCCATACCCTTGAAATTTCTAAATCCAAAAGGGTCGTGTTCTGGATTGCCTCCAACCATAACTATAAAGGTATAAAACATCAAAGCAATAGCCAAGATAATTTTACCCAAACCCAAATAGAACTCTGATTCACCGTAATACTTAACTGCAAATATGTTAAGTGATAAGTAAACGACAATTTGTGGAATAAAGCTTGCTACTGGACTGTAGTCGCTTTTCCAGAAGTGGATCATGGAGTTGAAAGACGTGATTTCAAAAGGAATATAAAGAGAAACCATTATCCAAAAGTTATAGCCTGCACAAAACTCAAAAGCAGGGTCGACTAATCGACCAGCTAATGATATAAATGGAGAGTTTATAGGCAAGTAGCACACCATCTCGCCAACTGTCAAAGTGATCACGTAAATGACGAATGAATGTATAAAAAAAGAGATTAGCAAATTACCACATCCTCCGCTTGCAAGTCCACTACCAATAGTGACAAATAAAGCCGTTCCTATAGAGCCACCGATAGCAATCAAGTCAACATGTCTGGGCTTTAGGGTACGCTTGGTTTCTCCGTCATTATTCAATAAGTGGCTTTCACCATGTTGGGAAGCACCCGTGGATACCTCCACTATGTTCACTGAAGCAAGCGCTTTCTCTTTTTCTGAAATGTGATCCATAATAAGGCAATTGCTGGGGATTGGGTTATGCTATTAGATATTAATTGCGAAGTCAAAAGATCTAACGGAAGACTTTGAAATCAGTGCATATGAAATCATGGCTTTACTTGATATTTATATAAAATAGGAGATCTCTTTGAGGCAGTATTTATAAACTTATCTGTTTGATTCAAGTTGGAGTGTTCTGTACATTGAATGATTTGATTAGTGGTGTAGATGCCGGATGCGTTTCTCTTCTTTTGGTTGCTTATCTTTAAGCTTTATCAAACAAAGCTTGAACTTTAAAAGATATTTGAAGGCTTCAGATAAAACGACTGTTTATTTACTTATAGTATAAAACAATAACCCAGGATAGGAATATTTCTTGAGTATTACAAAGGAAGTGCGCTTTGTTGATTTATCGTTGCGTAACAAGTTGCATTGTCCTGCCGATCATAGATTGCGACTCATGCAACTAAATTCTGGGCTCTCTCTTTCAGTTCACGCAAATTCTAAATCTAACACTCTAAATTATTTGTCACGGTGTTATCTCATTCATAATCCGTCTTCTTATCCTTCATAATAAAAATACACAAAGATCAACTATCTGTTATCCTAATAACAGACACCGCTCTATTCTCCGACGAATCCAGGGCAACCCCTTCTTGGGCGCGCTATCGAAAATTACCATATCTGGCAACTGCCTGTGTTCTTCCGAACATCTGCGAATAACGCGGTTTAACTCATTACTCCAGTAGCTTCAGGGTCTGACCAAGATAAGCAATAGATGGACACCAAAATCAATTATTTTCCAATAATTATGCCACATATAGCTCTTGTGGGTTAAAAAATGCAATAAGTGCAGCACTATTTTCCGTTTAAGTAAATCTGATCCCGTGCTTCACATATGGTCACAACTAACTCTCTTGCCGAAGCGGGAAAAACACGCCAGCTAGTTATTATTATTTCAGTATCCGCCTAGAAATAAAACCTGTTTTATGTTATCTAAAAATAATTGGCGAATAAATGAATTTTCCACAAGTTGTTGGAAAGTATCTTCAGCAATGCATGGAAGCAGATTTTATAATATGCCTGAAGACAAAAAATGGGCCACTTCGCTTCTGCTCTCCTCACTTGCCTAATAAAGAAATTGCAATTACCAGCACAGGTTATCATGATCTGCCTCCATATAATAATAAAGAGCTGATATCTTTTGCTATATATATACCTTGGTACTTCTGCCTGAATGTGTATTACTACTCTATTCTTGCAGAACGGGTGCGATCAAAAGATTGGTCAATCATTATTAAAACAATGACTGCTCTAAATGGCAAGCAATACCAACATTATCCATTTCCTTTAAAGGAAAACGGTTTGGTGGAAGACTACAAAACTGGGTCGCACGCCTACGATATTCCGAACAAAACACTAGATCTTGAAGTTGCGAACTATGTTAAAAGACTGGAATCAAAACCGACATTCGACGCTAACTTAAAGTTCGATGCTAAAAAGCATTTAGTTTTTAAGCCGGAGTACTATGAAACTACAAAAGTACTTACTATAGAAGAACTTAAATTACCAAAGTATAGAGTTAAACCAATTTCACAATTTGGTGCATGCCACCCGTTTCCGTTGTTAGCTCAGGATGCAATCGATATGATTTTATGGGAAGGTCTTCAACCCCAAGTTCTGGAAAGGTGGGGAAGATTACCAAACTTAGCGAAAGGTGCAACAAGATTGGACTTCCACGTTGGCGGTCATCTAAAGGAAGCTGCTCCATTTTCTTATGCTTTATTCAACAGCCCTGAAATTAGTGAAATCGTCAGCCAATTTGTTGGACTCAAAATGGAACCAGTTTACAATATCGACGGATGCCACTTGAACGTTTGCCTTGCATCCGAAGATCAAAACGATATTCGTCTAATCTCACAAAAATCTGAAACACAAATTCAACAGGAATACAAAAATCAAAATAATTCCAAACCCGAGAATATACCGTCCACATTGGGTTTACACTATGACTCCGTTTCTATCGCATTTGTTATTATGTTAGACATCAATGAAGATGCTATCGGCGGCGAGACAGTTATTGTTACTGGTGATAATAAGGTAGTCCGTATTCCTGATCCAAAACTTGGTCATGTTGCGATGATTCAGGGTATGCTGTTAAAACACGTCGCTTCTAAACCCATCAACAATTCCAGTAGAATTACTTCTGTCACAGGTTTTGGTGCCGCCGGGCCTGAAATTTTGGATCAAATTAAAATGACCTCTGCAAAGCCGTCTGTTCTGCCAAGAACACCTTACAATCAATATTACTATGAGTGGTTTGATTACAAATTCAGACACCTGACGAATCATCTTCAGTACTTGAGATCACAGCTTAATATTAATTTTAAGGATGGTGTAGAATTTGACCAAGAAGCAATGATTAAAATTTGTGAAAATATTGAGGACTACGTTCATAAAAGTTGGATTGAGATGGAAGCACATGACAATCAACCTTATCCACCTTTTGATTTCAATATCCCTTACGAACAATTACCTGACTATTAACCGTCAACATCACTTTATCGAAACTATAAAAACTTGTTTTTCCAACAATAAATGTTGCTTGATTTGAACTCTACTCTTATTCTTTTCTTTATTTATAATTAATCCCACTTTCCAAAACCTGAATATATTATCTTCACAAGGAAACTTCTGATAATTAATATCACTCCGCCCTCTTTCAATTTATTGCTCATTTTAATTCATCTACGCTTATCGATTCTTCTGTTCAACTTCGATCATTTTTTAGTCTACCATGTATACCTGTAGCTATACGCTCATCCGTCGGTTTACTGAAGTATCTGTATATATTGCGAGGGTGCGAGGGTGCGAGGGTGCGAGGGTGCGAGGGTGCGAGGGTGCGAGGGTGCGAGGGTGCGAGGGTGCGGGGGTGCGAGGGTGCGAGGGTGCGAGGGTGCGGGGG
>PPLV02000023.1:0-184207 GCA_003706635.2 Ambrosiozyma maleeae (nom. inval.) | reverse complement strand
CCCAAGCGTACTTGAAAGAACCCTTACCTAACTCGGCGGCTTCCTTCTCAAACTTCTCGATAGTTCTCTTGTCGATACCACCACACTTGTAGATCAAGTGACCGGTGGTGGTGGACTTACCAGAATCGACGTGACCAATGACGACGACGTTAACGTGTGTCTTTTCCTTACCCATTGTGAATGTATATAAAAAATAGAGATGCTACTACAGAAACTTCAAAAGATACTACTCCCCAGGAAAAAGAAGTGTACATTCTAGGAAAAGAAAAAGGGTGGAAAGAGGGAAATATAAAAGGTTTGCCAGCACGAGGGCAAACAGCAAAGAATTCTGCCCAATCTCGACGTACCACCTCAAAAAATTTTCACCGCTGAATCTGGCTGGTGGCCGTGGGCCGTGCCTGTGTCTACGCGAGCGGTTCTGGAGTTACGCGGGGCGCTGCTCTACGGTGCGGTGGGTGCGGGCGGGGGAATCGCGGGTGCCGCAGGCAGCGGCAGCCTGGCGGCGCCGTCTCTACCCCGTCGCAGCGCACGCCATCGGGCCTCCCGAAAAAGAAACGTGAAAATTTTTCACGCACAGAGGTGTGCTGACATAAGCGGTGTTGCGGCGTGGCAAAGGTGAAGCTGGGGAGGGCAGGCAGTGGTGGAAGGCGCCCAAGTGGGTGGGTGGAAGAGGCCCAAGTGGGTAAAGGAGTGTGTGAAGGAGTGGTAGTCGGGCGCAATTGGCCGGCGCGCTGCGGACGCGGGTCAATTGACCTGGTGCTGATCTGATAACCATTGGGGTGTGCTGGCTACTGAAGAAGGTGGTTGGTCGTACTTAGGTGGCAGCAGTGGGGTTTGCGTTGTGCGGTGGTGCGCTGTGCTCTCTGGAGTCTGCCCAGGCCACACCGCATACCCGTTTAGTGGCAGCGGCATTGTGCTCGTTGGCGCCGAATCAAGGGTAGTGGAAATTGAAATTTTCCTCGAGCCAAATGCAGCGTCTGGCATTGAGGGTTTTGTGCTCGTGTGGGCAACAGGCTGCAGTGCCAGGCAATTGGCGGCGTGCGCAGCCAGCGCAGCGCCAGGCGCACGAGTAGCTGGCATAATATTGACATCTGCTTGTGCTTGCATTGTCTCTGACCGCTTGTTCATCGCTCCGTCAAGCAGCCTGCCCAACAGCGGGCCCCGCCGACACCCTCACTGTTGGATTACGTAAGCACAGCCGTGCCGCCTGGGCATGTTTAGCGGTCGCACGACGTTGTAGTACAACAGGCGCGCTGTCGCGATGCGGTGTGGCAGCTGCTCTTGTGTGTTCCTTTGTTCTGTACTGAACTGGGCCGTAAATGCTCATGAACAAACACGCTCTGCGCTCACTTTGTAGTGTTCTGTACAGACTGGGTCTTAAATCGCTCAGTATGGTACAATAGGTTAGTGATTATAATCTACATCGAGAGAAACTTGACAGTAGCTTTGTTTCGAGTTTTGAAAAGGTTATTATCTTTTTTTACATGACATACACAACACCCGAAGCCTTGTTGCTGGTTTCCAATAACAAGGCCGGCTTGGCATTGGATAATGAGTCGATCGGCACCCAGGTGTCTCGTACCACTAGAATGAAGGCAAGGCGTCGTGGGAGCTTGCACTTGTTGAGGAAGTCAATCGCTGACTTGAAACAGGAGCTGGTCATTCGGAAAGAAACAACAAGCTACCCCGCAAAAGCTACGAAGGCCGACTTGGAAATAAATGCAAACGAAAAGAGTGAAGCTGGTAGGGTGGTTGTCCATAAAAACAGAAAACTGTTTGCACACTCACTTAAAAGTAAAAAAGAGCTGAGCGTCTCAATGTCTCCATTGCGACCCATCATTAAACCGGCATCAAGATCAGAAAGCCTCGAACGCAACTCCAAGAAGTCTGTTTCGTTTCTGAATGAACCAGAAGCCATAACAGCGATTACTGGCAAACATAGTATTCCAAAAAAAGTGCACTACTGTGGTATTGGCTGCAAGGAATGTAAAACTCACATAACAAAGCACTTGGACTCAAACCCAGAACATGCAACAAGCGATTTCCCTGACACGCTGGAGCACCTGTTTTTTGAGCCAAATCATTACAGCCCCGAATCAGACGACGAGCCTCAGATAGACAAGCTGTTAGAAGCCATTGATGACGGCGGCCATTTCAGTAACCAAATCGTTGACGAATATGACTCTCGCTCGGAACAGGACACAGTGGTGCCCGATTCTGTAAAGGAAAGAAGACCGAATTGGCCAAGCTGCACCACGCTCGTAGAATTACAACAATCCATCAAAGAAGTAGACAAACAAATCGCACAGCTCAAGTCAAAGAAGAGCGAGCTGAAAAAGCAGCACAGAGCACTGCTTTGGATAAACTTCTTTAGTTTCCGCAGACATCATCCCAAGAAAGCCGTTGAATACGATAGCCACAATAAAGATATTTACTATGAAGGTTTCTTTACAGCAGCAGATTTTGACGAATTGCTGCCTTCAACCATGTACGAAAGCCACAAGGTCACAGACAACCAACCCGGCTCCCCAGAGCCTATCAAGCCCACCGTGACCAGAACACATGCAACGATCCGCACACTGTTCAAACCCACAAATCCCTGAAACTATACTGGCTTTTCTTTTGTCTGTCCTGCCAACATAGTGTAACGACGCGTATATGATGTTTAACATACCTATAATAAGTGAAAATCCCAACCAGGTGAATCCACTTGAAAAATGCTTCCCCAGTTTATATGATGCGCGGATTTAGTTTCCAAAACCGGAGTCTCGTCAAACATGTATTTGACTGAATGTAAAAGAGAGCCAGGGCCACTGGCAGGGTTACTGCCAGGCAGCCAGAGAACGGGATCCTTCTTGCTCCACGGAAGCGGTAGAATACCAGCTAGGATTACACTGCTTATTTCTGCTGTTTGTGTTTTTCCTCATTGGACATACGCAACGAGCAAAAACAATGTAGCCGTGAAGTAGAAAGAAGCAATCGGTACGCCTCTTAGCTTATTTTGTGTGTGGGGGTGCTGGCAGAGCGGTGTACTACCGTGAGCTCCTTTCTAGGGGTCTTGTAATTGTCGTAAGAAAAAGCAACGCAACAAAGAGTCCGGCCTGCTAGGCCTCCGTAAAATACAGAATTTCCAGTCTGGCCCCAGCACCTGTCCTAGCCGTGTGGGAACCAGAGCGTAGCCGGGAGTGAAGCACCCATAGAGCAGAGTGCAACGCCTGATGTGGGACTGTCCTTGAACACCAGCTTGGCCTCACCAGCTTGGCCTGTGACGTCAATCGCTTAGAACTCTTATCAGGCCAAGATAGGGACTTCTTCTCGGTGACAGCAGAAAGACGGCTGTGCACTGGGTTGAGCCACACACATCGAAGCAGCGCGTTGCTGATAAGCCCAAAGACCAACACCAATGAAACTGGAGGGGAGTATGCAACAGTGGAGATCATGGAGTGGAGAGCGGCCGGAGAAGAGGGTGAACAGCAGTACCCATAAATTGAGTGTCTCTGATCTTTAGATTGTTTTAACTTACAGCAGAGCACAGAGGTTTTTTGGGTATTGGATTTTGGAGGATCAGTACAGGTATCAGCACAGGTTCAGCACAAGATTCCACCTTTCTATCACCAACATGTCTAATAAAGTTGTCGAATCGGCCACTAAGTTGGCGAACGCGGAGTCTGCTGCTCTGCTTTCAGCGTCTAATAGAAGAGGTTCTATCGCTCAGATGGCACATCCCACATTCAAGCTAACGCGATCGGGATCCATCTCCTCTTTGCACGGGTTCCCAGAAGATGAAAGCGATAGTTCCATTACTACATTTCCAGCAACAGAGTCGTTTCATAATTACGGCTCCACAGACCAGCAGGATTTGATCCAAAGTCGAAGAGCTTCTATGCTTTTGCACTCAAAATCATCTAGCAACGGATTGACCCCGACTAAAACAAACGATGAGGGCCAGATCTTGGAAGTGGACACCAGCACAAATCAGGAAGTCATAATGCTATTAAAGAGCTCTGTTCCTTTGATCATAACATTTATGCTACAGTACTCATTGACTGTGGCTTCGGTGTTTTCTGTTGGTAACTTAGGCGCACAAGAATTGGCCGCTGTCTCTTTGGCAAACTTATTGGTTAATATCACATCTTACGGTATAATCCAGGGTATTGCATCATCCCTCTCCACTTTGTGTCCTCAGGCATACGGTAGAAAAGACTATCGCATGGTTGGCCTGCACGCATTAAGGTGTACCGTGCTATTGTTTGTTGTCTTTATTCCAATCTTTATCTTTTTATACTGGGGCTCATACCCTCTACTAAGAGCCGCCGTTCCAGACGATGCACTATGTAGACTGGCATCCCAGTATTTAAGAAGATTGGTGTTTGGAGTTCCTGGGTTTATTTTGTTTGAAGTTCTCAAACAATACTTGCAAGCACAAGGTATTTTCCAAGCTTCTACCTATGTCTTGATAATTTGCGCTCCTTTAAATGTTGTGTTGAACGTGATGCTTGTTTGGGATAAAACAATTGGTATGGGTTTTATAGGTGCTCCAACAGCCGTGCTAATAACTAATTGGATTATGGCTCTAATGCTCCTATCGTATGCTACATTTGTCAGAGGATATCAGTGTTGGTGTGGTTTTACCACTGATGTGTTTCAAAACTGGGGTAGAACACTGAAGCTAGCCGGCCCAGGAGTTCTTATGATTGAAGCAGAGTGGCTAGCGTTTGAGATCATTACATTTGCAGCGTCAAGATTCGGTACCGTGTCCTTGGCTGCTCAATCAGTTGTTTCCACTACCTGTGTTACAATATACCAAGTTCCATTTGCCATTTCTGTGGCTGCATCTACAAGAATCGCATGGTTTATTGGATCTGCATCTAAATCTGCAGCAATGGATGCCGCAAATGCATCATTACTCTTGGCTGTCGTGTTTGGATTGATTAACGGTACCATTTTATTTACCGCAAGATATCAAATAGCAGCTTTGTTTTCTAACGAGGCTGATGTTGTTGAATTGGCTGGTAGGGTTTTAACTATTGGTGCCATGTACCAGATCATGGATGTCATTAGTTGTGTTACTGGTGGTGTTCTAAGAGGACAAGGGAGACAATACATTGGAGGCTGGTTAAATTTGATCAGTTATTATGTCTTGGCCTTGCCTGTGGCATTTTTGTGTGCTTTCCATTTCAACTTGAAGCTGTTTGGACTTTGGATTGGCATGCTTATTGCCTTATCTTTTATTGCAATCAGTGAATTGTTCTTTGTTTCCACCAGTGACTGGGATTCCATCATTAGCCAATCCATCCAAGATGGAATGGATGAACAGCATATTCACAACGAGGGAATCTCGGATCTTGGTGAAACCACAAATCTTTTACTTCCTGTTAAGAGTATTAGTAGCAGCATTGTCGATCACAACATGCTTAGCCCTACAATATCTGTAGCTGGAAGCGAAGTTGGTGTGGTGACCAATATGACTTTATAGCTACTTCCCTTCATCTTGACAATCTGATATTCTCATTATATATACAAACCTATCCAGTAGAGTATCTGTATCCGCTGCCACAGACAAAACACTCCATCAAAAGCTATGTGCGACACTTTTAGCCCTCCATGTTTTGTTATGATGGGCTAGCAAGAGTGCCTGAGTGCCTGAGTGCCTGAGTGCCTGAGTGCCTGAGTGCCTGAGTGCCTGAGTGCCTGAGTGCCTGAGTGCCTGAACAGCCTCATACAATCTCATTGAATACCGACAGTACGATGACTCACTTCCAGCCCAACACCTCAGGTTCAGCACCCCTCTGACTCCAGCATGTGTCTGCTTCATCCACATACATGGTCAGACATGCCATAGCGTATTTTCATATCCCATCTTGTACACCTTATACTTACTCTACTGCTCAGCTTGGACCCACAATAGAAAAATGAGCTCGGAGAACTCAACGCTTATTTCCGCAGCCGAATGGATACCGAGAGATATTATCAATAACCAGACAGCCGTTGCCAAGACGTAGGTGAGTAATTTCTTGAGTATCTGGAGCGTCTTGAATCAAGCTGTACCCAAGACGGATTCTATTATCTGTGTAGTAGAAGAAAGCCAGGGGGTGAGTGAAAACAAGTTGCAGTCATAAACCTGGAAAGCCATTCTGAAGCAAAAATTGTTCTATATACGATGGCCGATGAACTACTCATACCGGACGAAAATAAACGCCGATCATCAGATGTGCAACGTGAACGTGAAGAAGAAGAACCATACACAATACTGACAAAGACAGAGCTTTACGCTCTGTCTGCGCTACTGTCAACAATTGGTATTGTTTCCTCTGCTAGTATGCCCATATACTGGGTGGCTTTGACGGAGATTGAACGGGACTTTGGCATCACGGAGGAACAGGTCAACCTTACAGTTACGGCATATCTGGTTTTCCAAGCCCTGTCACCAATGCTTTTCTCAAATATAGGAGATTATTTGGGTAGAAGACCAGTTGTCATAGTATGCTTACTGGGCGGTACTGTTGTCAATGTCGGTCTTGCCATGTCACACAAATACTGGTTGATCATTTTTCTTCGATGCCTGTTAGCTACCTTTGTGTCTCCTGTGATCAGCGTGACATCCGCCGTTGTGGGAGATGTCACTACAAAAAAGAACAGAGGTGGTATCTTGGGGATAGTGAGTGGTTTCACATTGATTGGCCAGGCTCTTTCCCCATTTCTAGGAGCTGTCATGGACTCAGCATGGAACTGGAGAGCTATTTTTTGGTTCAGTGCTATCTTTGATGGTGTTGTCCTTTTTCTTGCTTTTTTTCTGCTACCGGAAACTAGACGTAGTATTGTGGGTAACATGAGCATAGTACCTGCAACCGTGATCAACAAATCGCCAATTTTACTGTTGTTTAAAGAGAGATTAGTTTCAACTCCAAAACGATCCA
Source organism: Ambrosiozyma maleeae (nom. inval.) (assembly GCA_003706635.2). Taxonomy (NCBI): domain Eukaryota; kingdom Fungi; phylum Ascomycota; class Pichiomycetes; order Pichiales; family Pichiaceae; genus Ambrosiozyma; species Ambrosiozyma maleeae (nom. inval.). The sequence continues at coordinate 177,290 of PPLV02000023.1, read as the reverse complement.
AGGCAACCAATCCAGCTGACAAAGAAGCTGCGAAGGAGACGGAGTCCAAGTCCGCTATCAAACACAACAGTTTCAATCCTCTAGCACCTTTACTCGTTTTGTTACATAAGGGTATTGTTTTGACACTTCTTCCATGTTCCGTGATGTTTTCGACTTGGAGTGTGTCACAAACAAGTCTGTCTACATCGCTATCAAAATACTATGGATACTCCACCTTAGACGTGGGTCTTTGCTTTTTTGCCCCTGGTTGTGCTACAGTTATAGGAACTGTGGTATCTGGTATGATCCAAGATCATCGATATACCACCATGAAAACAGAATATAATAAAAAATACGGAGTTAATACCACTGAATCACCATCTAGTGACAGCCGATTACCTGACACTTCCTCCCAGCACCCGCCATTCAATATCGTCAATGCCAGAATAGGACTATTCATGTACTCTGCAGTTTTGGTCATTTGCTCTTCCGTGGTATACGGCTGGTGTTTGTACAAGGAGGTCAACATAGCCGTGATTCTCATATGCTCTTTCCTCATTACTTTTGGGTGCATGTATCCTCTAAATGCAGCGGTTACGTTACTAGTCGATTTAAACCCCGAGCACTCTGGCTCAGCATCGTCTCTAAACAACTTTTTCAGATGCGGCATGAGTGCCATATTTGTGTCCTGCTTGTCCAAAATGAACGCCGCTATGACCTTGGGTGGCACCTATAGCTTGATGGCAGGTGTCTGCTTACTTGGTGCTGGTATGATTTTTTATTTATTGAGGATTAGTGACCGCCTTTTACTAGACAAAAGTGCCTGACAATCCCTTTTTCTATTTCGTATCTGTGCATCTATATATGCTTGACTACAAGCTCTCTTCACCCATCTATACCCAATCTCCGTTCATCCACCCTTAGCGTAGCATCAACAACCTGTAAACGGAAATAGATAAATAGATAAGAAACGCGCTTAGGAGCGGTGTCGGAAAATAAGACCCTTTAGAGCCTCCGAATCTGAGCACCCAACACACATTGGGTGAAGAGAAAGGCGAAGTGGATTAGCCAGAGGAGTGGACCTGACAGTGCTGGAGGAGTACTGAGCAGCAGCTGGTTATTGAAAGCAGACGTGTTGTACTAGCAAATGTCGTATAACGAGACATCATTTGTGTCGCACACAAATTCCGAGACGGCGGCCCTGGTTCCTCAGACCCCAAGGAGAGGGTCTATGTCCCAGCCGCTGTTTGGGTACCAGGCAGCAAGAACCACACGTTCAGGGTCGCAGTCGTCTGCCGGTGATGACGATACTTCGTTGATATCAGAATTAGTGCACAACTACGGCTCAAACGCCCAGCATTACATCCAGAGCAGAAGAAACTCTATGCTCTCCTCAAAGCTGAGCGCATTGCACTTGGCCCCAACAAGAACAGCAGAAGATGGCCGCATCCTAGAAGTGGAAACCAACTACAAAACAGAGACCAGCATGTTGCTAAAGAGTTCGGTCCCTTTGATTGTAACGTTTCTTTTGCAGTACTCTCTGACCGTTGCGTCTGTTTTCTCCGTTGGAAATTTGGGTTCAAGAGAATTGGCCGCAGTGTCACTAGCAAACCTAATGGTTAACATCACATCTTACGGTATAATCCAGGGTATTGCGTCATCCCTCTCCACTTTGTGTCCTCAGGCATACGGTAGAAAAGACTATCGCATGGTTGGCCTGCACGCATTAAGGTGTACCGTGCTATTGTTTGTTGTCTTTATTCCAATCTTTATCTTTTTATACTGGGGATCATATTCCCTGCTAGCATCGGTTGTGCCAGATTTAGGATTGTGTATGTTGGCATCCCAGTATTTAAGAAGACTGGTGTTTGGTGTTCCTGGGTTTATTCTCTTTGAGATCTTGAAACAGTTCCTACAGGCTCAAGGTATCTTCCAGGCATCTACCTATGTGTTGATAATATGCGCACCTTTTAATCTTGTTTTAAACTTTGTTCTTGTCTGGGATGAGAGAATCGGTATGGGTTTTATCGGTGCTCCAACCGCTGTTTTGATAACCAATTGGCTTATGGCCTTGATGCTTTTATTCTACGCTGCATTTATCAGAGGGTACCAATGCTGGTGTGGATTCACCAAGGACGTATTTAAAAACTGGGATAGAACATTGAAACTGGCAGGCCCAGGAGTTCTTATGATTGAAGCAGAATGGTTAGCTTTTGAGATCATTACATTTGCAGCGTCAAGATTCAGTACAGAAGCCTTGGCGGCACAGTCGATTGTTTCTACTGTTTCGTTGACCATATTTCAGGTTCCATTTGCCATTTCTGTGGCTGCATCTACAAGAATTGCCTGGTTTATTGGATCTGCGTCAAAGTCTGCAGCCATTATTGCTACCCGTACTGCGCTGTTAGTTGGTGTTGTGGTTGGATTTATTAATTGCACTATTATGTTCTCCACTAAACATTTTATTGCTTCTTTGTTTTCAAGCGATCCAGCAGTTATTGAACTAGCTTCTACAGTGTTGGTCATCTCTGCAGCTAATCAAGTTTTAGATGTCGTCAGTTGTGTGTCAGGAGGCACGTTGAGAGGACAAGGCAGACATCATATTGGAGGTTGGCTCAATCTGATCAGTTATTATGTCTTGGCACTACCGGCTGCTTTCATCTGTGCTTTCCCTTTGAAGATGGAGTTATTTGGGTTATGGATTGGTATGCTAGTGGCAATCACCGTGATAGCAATAGCAGAGCTATATTTTGTCCTCACAAGTGACTGGGATGCCATCATTAGACAGTCAATAGAGGATGGTCTGGCTGACCAAGGAGCTTTATCTACCATCGACGAGGAACAAGACTATCTGGCTCCAGTGAAGAGTACTACCAGCATGGTTGAACATAGCATCATGAGCCCTGGTATTGCTCCTTCTGCCAGCGAAGTTATTGCAATCACCACCATGACTCTGTGACAGCCAACAGACTCTATATACTTACTTTTTTATCTTCTTATAGACTGTAATCATATCTTTCTGCATTACATTTCAGCACACCACCCAGCTGTCACCTAATCCATCAATTAGCCACCATGTCACACAGGCTCTGCCACAACAAAATAACGTGCCATGAAGCGTGCACAGCCCGCCGCCTGCGGTCGCCTTTCTCAAGAGCTTAACAGGGAAAAAGGCACACAGAGGAGTTCAAGAAGCAAACAAGCTTTTGCCACATTAATAGTTGCACCAAGAAGGCTTCGTACCGAGGTCAGTAAGAGCTAGAGGAGATTATAAATTGCGAAACTGAGATATGGCGTGGTTTGGAAATTCAGGTCCTGCAGTCAACATTGAGGAGAAGGTGAATGAGGCGACATCCGAGTCGATTCCCAACGGGGAGATAGATTTGGCGGCTGCGTTAGAGATTACGGACATTATTCGGTCTAAGCAAGTGAGCTCTAAGGATGCGATGAGAGCATTGAAAAAGAGATTTATTAATAACTCGAATCCGAATTTACAAAAGTCAGCATTGAGGTTAATTGATTTCTGTATCAAGAATGGCGGAGAACATTTCTTATCTGAGGTGTCGTCTAAGGAGTTCATGGATCCATTGGTTGGGGTGGCCAACGATAAGCATTTGAACCCCTCTGTGAAGGAGTATTTATTGGGATTGATCCAGTCGTGGTCAATCATGTTGAGCACCAATACCAAACTAACCTACGTGAATCAGGCCTACACTAAGCTACAGAAAGAGGGCCACCAATTTCCAGTGATCAACCAATATATAGACACTTCGTTAGTGGAGTCCAAAGTTGCTCCAGAGTGGGAGGACTCCGATGCATGTATGCTTTGTTCCACATTATTTTCGTTTGTCAACAGAAAACACCACTGTAGATCATGCGGTGGTGTTTTCTGTGGAAAACATTCGTCAAAGACATGTGAGTTGCCAGAGCTCGGAATCACTATTTCAGTTAGAGTATGCGATACTTGCTACCAAGAGCATAAGGACAAGAAAAAAAAGCTAAAGAAAAGTAAGGGCAGTCAGCACAGCACGTCAGATAGTTTCAGTGTAGGCGAAGTTGCCGGTGACGATGACGAAGACTTCAAGAGAGCCATTGAACTGTCATTAAAGGAGACAGGCGCTGCATTACTGAGTAAAGCTCCTGTTATTTCAGAGCCCACTGTATATGATGAAGATGATGAAGATATGAAAGCAGCCATCGCTGCAAGTCTTGCCGAAATGCAATCCCCGAACAAACCACAAACACAAGCTTCATCACACGAAGAAGCAACTGTTCCTGCTCTTTATGCAAATTTTCTGCCGAATTATGACGCAAACAGTGTGACACCAAATCCACCAGTAGAATCATCACAGAAGCAGTTTATCCAAGAGAGAGTAAACTCACAAATTGATTACAACAAAGTGACAGGTTTAGAGGAGCATAATATTATTTTATTTGCGCAGATGTTAGATAATACTCAAAAGAAGCCAATAGAGGAGCGTGGGGCCGCCAGTTCCGATGCAATTTTGGGTAATATGTATTCGAACATTATCAAAATACAACCAAAGGTTGAAAATAAACTAGCTGAGCAGAAGGCAGTGTTGGAGAATCTTCAAAACTTGCATTCAAAATTGTTTGCGATCAACAACGTCTATAATGATATCCAGAAGGTGAGATATAACCAATCCCATGACTACCAAGTTAATATAGGACCGCAGGCATACCAAATACGCAACCCTACGATTGTGCAACAGAGTCCCACACAGACCTACCTATCTGCTCCACCAAAATCGCCGCCACAAAGCCAGCACCAAGTTTACTTACCCACTAACATGTCGTTGAATCAGCCACCTGCTTCTCAAAATTACCCCTACGACACGTCCGGTGGACTCGATGTATTGGCTCCACCTCAGATGCAGCACCAGCATCTACAACCGGGCGCCCAGAACCCATCTCCAGATGCAACCAATAGAGCCTCGGTGGGATCTATCCACTATGCCGAGATCCCGCCCCAATACGATGCAGCCACCAGCTTCGCCGCCCAGCACACGTATACCAGCACGCCTGTGTCTTTGCCTCGAGAAGCTGCTAACTCGTTTGCACACTCGCCCCCTGCCTACCATTCAGAGCAGCACCTCGAGCCTCCATCTCCTGACACCGCCAAGAAACCTGATCCGCCCGTGGTGAATCTAATCGACTTGTAAAATTATCTTAATGATTATACACTCCCTCCTAATACTATCTTCAAACACAAAACCTGTATATAAATCACTTAGTGGCCATCCTAGACAAGCAGCTTCTGTGATGGGCCTTGACTTCGGCTTATTCGGCGCTGCGCCACAGGGCCGTCCGTAGCTTGACCCCCGCGTTTGCCCCTTGCCTGCGGTATCCTGCTCCCCTGGCGGCTCCCACGTGGCGCAGGGATGTGGCGTGGGCTGTCATCCTCTACCAAATAAATTGGGCACCCAGTGCACTAAACCCGGAATGAAGACCGAGCATTTCTAACCATCTAGGAGACACACAATAGAGAGACAGGCACTTTAGTTGCTGCAGGATAGGAGATATAGTATGGATGTGAGGCTAGCAGGTGGTATACTGGAGAGCAGCAACAAAGACACGAATTTATAACTTGGAGGCGCTAGAAACTTGACGTTGTGTTTAACCATCAGCGTATATGCGAGTGCTGAGAAATAACATCGTATTCGTGCTGATCGAGTGAATGAGCACAGAAGAAGGGCTTTCAGTGAGGCAGAAGAGGCCTAGGGTCTCTTCGGCATGCACGATTTGCAGAAAGAGAAAGGTGAAATGTGACAAGGGCCGGCCGGCCTGTTTGGTGTGCTTGAAACACACGGTGGGGCATCTATGTGAATACAACGAACCACAATGGCTCGAAGGTCCTGGTGGCCCAGAAACCGAGCAGCGTGCACCTCCAGAGACACAGCCAGAGAAACATGCAGAGGGACAAAATGCAAGCAGCAATACAAAGAGAACATATACCCTAGGCAGCGTGGGTACAGACGCTGGTGAGCCAGGGGGTGAAAATAGCCGTGGTAGTCACGAAGAGCTAATTGAGCACCTAAGAAAGAGGATAAAGTCTCTAGAACACGAGGTTAAAAGCTACAAAGCCGAAGCAGAAGAAAAAGAGTTCAGTTCAGATGATGAAACGATGGTGATGAGACCTAAAAAAGTGAAATTTGTGGAGGACTGGAAAAGTATAATGAATACAGGTGTTTTATCACCCAAGATTTTTGTGAGTTTGGACCCTCTTCTTCTACTTGTCAAATCAACATTGAACATAAAACCAGCACCGATCGCCCTTCTAGAGGTGCTAAATATTAAACCGATAGATGGAGACTCGAACAGCACCAGATCAACTGAGGCAGATTTCAGAAACAAAGTGTTAGAAAACGTTGCTTTATTGTCATCGAAGAATAATGGATTAAAAAGATCTGATAGAGAGGCCTACAGAAAGTCAAATACGATGATCATGAAATTAGATGAAGAGAACGAATCACCAGAGGAATATATTAAGATTATTAGATACATCGAGGGCAAGCTTCCTTCGGAGAAAGCTGCATGGCTGCTTATAGACAGATTCTTCCGATATGTTTACCCGTTCTTTCCATATGTCGATGAACCGAATTTAATAAAAAAGCTTAAACCCATTATTGGCGAGAGATCAGATAAACTCACAAACATCAAACTCCGTGTGGAAAAGAAAGTTGACCTATTTAACCTATCACTTTTTTTGCTTATCATTAAATTAGGGAGTTTGACAATATATGATTGCGCAAAGAAGCCAGTTTCTGAGGCAAAGTACGACAAGGATATCCAGTTCCTTATAAATAATCCCATTTGTGATAGCATGGTTGTGATGGCAGAGTTAGCGGTGCGGCCATTTGATAAAATGTCAGCAAATTCGTATTTGTTATTCCATACTTCTCTATTTTTGAAGATTGCAGAGTTGCATTCTCCTGAGCAAGCAGAACAACTTGAGTTGCAATCTTCATGCGGTGTGGTTTTTGAAATGATGCTTAAAATTGGCTTGAACATGGACCCTTCTAGATTCCAAGGCATTTCGCATAAGATCAGAGCAGTAAATATGATTAGGAAAACGTGGCATGGTGTGCTATGTGATGATTTCTTCCCTAATTTCATGACTGACAACTATTTTTCGAAGATGGTTGATGCAGAGACATCTCTACCGTCATATCTTGGTGCTGAAAATTCTGGTGTGAGCGATGCAAGTGTGGAGAGAGCTTCCATCTCTTCTTTATTAGAAAGAGTTCAATTTAATGACATTTATTTGGAGTTATCGAAAAAAGTCATGGATTTAAGACAGGATCCGAAAGTCAAAGATGTCCTAGAACTAACCAGGAAATTGGAGAAGAATTTGAAGGAAAATATTGGCTTAATTGAAGACTTACTGACTATTGCCAATCATGACGATCCGATCGGTGATATAATTAAGAAATTGAATAAATTTGTGATTTATTTGCAAGCCAAATCAATGCTTTCATGTGTTTATTTTCATTTTTTTCTTCACTACGAATCTCTTGAAAAGACATCGATGGCATTTAAGTATTTTAAACTTGCTATGGAAGTGAGCAATGAGCTCAGCAAGGTGTGTTTTGAGATCTTAATGGATCAATCCTTATTTTTTGGATCAGGATTTGACTACTATCTCACTCCCAACATATTGTACGTTTTGGACAGATTGCAGTACATTAATGCATGTATTGTATTAAGATTCAGACATTTTGTCTTTGTTAACTTTTTGAGGGGTCGGCAAGATGAAGAGGACGAAGTGATAAGTCGTATAAACGCAAGACTGATTTCTTTAGCCAAGCTTCCAAATAAGCTTTATGTCAAGATTAACCATTATTATTACAATGCATGGAGGTATAACAAGATTTCTGCATATAGATACTCTTTGATTGTCGAGGCTATTGAGAATGCACTGAATCCGAAGATTGCCAATAATTTTAAAATGCGTGAGCTTTATAACTTACCTGATAAATGCATAAACATTTTGCTTAATTGGGATGATGGTATGATGGAGGAGCTCTTGACCGTGGTATCCAAAGAGATTCATTTAAAGAAAGACAAAGAGGATCGGTCATCTTCCTATACAAATGTTCCTACAGATGGATCGAGTGTCAGTTCTGCCACCTCTGTATACACGCCTGCTAATGATACCATAGATAACAATTGGTTGAATCGTTTGATTGACAGCAAGATGAACTCGATGATTGTCTCAAACAAGGATTTGAATTTCTGGAACACTCCAGCAAATGATGTACTTGGTTCTGGAAGTAACGGTGATATTACTACTGGTATGGCGGCAGCAGCAAACGACTTGCCGGTTGACATAGGTAATGTTTCTAACGGCCATTTTGGGTTGAGAGGAGGCAATGGGTGTTATCCAGGACAAGAAGGCAACGGCGATTGTATGAGCAACATGGCGACTCCCGGACCAATGGAAAACCCTATGGCTAGTTACCAACCCTTCAATAATACTGGCTCACCTGCAATTCCACTGTCATATGGAAGCAAACAGAATGCACCAGATGCGCCGGCCCCTTCAGTGGCCCCGTTAGAGGCCCCTGAGTTCCAGCTACCGGAGGACCCAATACTCATGTCGCCTTCGTTTGATATTTGGAACGATGATATCAAATTCAACCAGCTTTTCGACGATTTGACAGACACCATCAAGAGTGCTATTCTGGGAGAGTTTCCATGACACTGACAGTGTCATAAGCGCTTACATCCCGTCCATCTGTCAAAACAGAAGCACGTGTCATTAATACCACCTGTCTATTTCTAATTGTTTGCGCCAGCTCATTTGTTTAAGGCCCTGTAAATCATATGAAGATGTAGATGATCGTATTGCTTTGTATTAGCCGAAAACACTGCGAACATTGGTTAGGGTTATATCCATTTGTGCTAGAGTTGTGGTAATAAGAAGCGTGCGCGTTGTGCTTGGACATGCAGGGTGCTCTTGTGAAAATATTATTACTGATAACAGTATCATCAGTGTCGGGCCATCCACTGCGAAGCAATAAAGCCGGGGAAGACTTATACTGCCCCGATTCAAACCCACTGAACTGTTACCCTAAATTATTCAAAGCAGAACCCCATTGGAAGACGATCAGAGAAGGTCAGGTCATCGAGCCTGGACTGGATATCAGACTGAACATGGATACACTAGAAAAAGAAGCACGTTTGCCATCAGATATAGATACGGACGATTCTCAAAACAAAGGCATCGTGGTTTCAGAGAGTGCTGGCGGTCAAAGGTCGCCAATGGCAGGAACTGTCAACGACGAAACTGTGAATATGTACGACTTTGGGTCTCTATTAGACTACGTTGTCGGGTTTGTTAGCAGCGTAGAAGGGTTCGGTAAGAAGCAAGCATACTCGTACGAAAAGCTTCTTGAAGTGATTGAGGAGGTGTCTGAACTAAGTTCAGATCTGGATTTTGGAATTGAAATAGTTGAAGAATTCCAGGTGTTCTTGAAATTGAGTGGGTTATATGACTCCAAGATTGCTAATTTTGGTGACCAAGCCGGGTTTACAGAGATACAACACGATAGAATTAAAGAGGCAGTCGCTAGATGTTTGAGTGGTGCACTTAGAAACAATTCAAAGGCTCAGACGATATTAATAAAGTTTGTTGAGGACAAAGAGGATTTCATGCTTAGGTTGATGCGTTTGGACGGTGAGAAGGATTTGGATTTGATTATTTTGAGAAGAAGATTGGGTGTGTTAGGCGCAGTGTTAGGAGAACGTAGTTTTATGCGAGAATTTAAAGAATCTAGCAAGCTAAGGACAACGATGACGAGTGTTTACTTTGAGGTGGATGACAAGTCCATCAAGCAAAGAGTGGTCCAGATATTGGAAGATTGCGAAGTTAGCACAGGAGGAGCAGATGTCGGTGAGACGGAAGGCGCATTTTTAGGTAAAAGAAACGTTCAGGAGGAGGAACACCAAGGGGAGGACCAAGCAATTACGGATGACTTCAAGATTGCGAGATTTCTTGAACAGGACATTGTTGAGAGCGGCCAATTGGATGCTAGTGTTTTGGGCCAGCTACAAAGATTAGAGGGCATGAAGAAGAAGAACAAGGGGGTCTACGATGCGTCTGCGGGGTTGCTCAATTGGCTAGCATTACAAATTGAGGCCGAGAAAGCGTCATATAAGGGTTCCCTCGAGAAGAGAGACGAGCCATTTGAAGCGGACCGGTTACTTGACTACTTGGTTGAGCTGAGGCATGAGGTGTTTGGGAACAGCAAGGGAGGCCGTAAGAGCTATTCTGACGAGTTGTAGAAGCGGCGATCCTTGAAAAGGACTCGTCCTGGTACATTACGGTATATTCCACTAATTACATATGAACATACACACTTTCAGGGTGATCGTAATCGTTACATCATACACTTGCACCGTGTTTCACATTCGTGATTGCTTGCTTGCGTACATGTGGGATCTTCTTCCCACAGACCTGTGCAGACCTGCGTGAGTCCAGCCCGCACACTCACCAAAACGGCCAAATCTACGCATTCCAAGCCTACTGTGGACCGCATGGAATGGTACAAGAATGACGTGTTTGTTTATGTTATTCCTCGTCTCGCTCTGTGTGTTTGCTCGTTCGAATTCTGTATGTAGATCCTTCAACCGAAGCATTCAGCAAACATGTTTATGCGGAATCGCCGGAGCCCCCGGAGCCCCGCGTGCGCTAAACCTCGCAGGCGGTAGGCCCAAAGGCTGTGGTGCGGGCGACGGGTGCAAAGCCAGGCGGCAGGAATGTTACAAAACAGGCCTAACACGGACATGATGCCAGATCAGGGGGGTCAAAGAAGACGGTGCCAAGTAGACGGGGCGTGGTTTGGGAGGAAGGCCCCGCTGTTTCACACAGGTACGCGGGCGCCCCGTGGCCATGGCCCGCCTAGAGAGGGCTGAGACCGAGATCTGCACACAGGAGAATAGAATATGCAGGAACGCGCGAGCGCGGCCCTCTGCGATCTGCTGCCAAAACCAGAGGGCGGGGGCAATTGGGTGTTTGTTGAGCCCGTGTACCTGAAATGCATATTGTGATAGGCAAGATTAGTTTTGTTTCGAATAGTGGGTACCGAAAGCGTATGCATTCAGGCAAAGTCTGTAAAAATTGTATATATAAGTGAATTGCCGGTTTTTGCAGCTGGCGACAGGCGAGTATGGACGTGAAGCGAATAAATTTAGATACCACAGCTCACCAGCTTAACGCTAGGAGAAGGTTGAGCAGCACCGACCTCAGGTACAACTATTGTACTTCCATAGTTGCGCATTATCATGGCCATACTACAGTTCATTAGACGAAACGATATTGCAACGGCCACTACCGGCAAGTTCTATGGAGACTTGCAGCAGCTGACAACAATCACGGCCACAACAACGTCCCAGCTACAAACCACAACATACGCCACCGCTACTGCTGACACGACACAGTCAGAGCTCATCGTCACCGACTCGTCAAACTCCTTTTTAACCAACGACGCGTTTTTCATGGGAAGCGCAAGTACTACTTCGCTGGCAGACATGTCAATGTCTTCGCCAAGCATGCTGGTGTCTATTGAACACAGCACGTCCAGTACATTCTCCTCGTCTGATACTTTTGTGTCCGCAAGCGGTAGCACATCACAAGTGTCGTCTTCATCCACCGGCGCAGCTGCCAGCTTGCCTGGAATTGGTTACTCTTTATGCGAGAGATCCAACACCAAGTTTAAAGTCCTACTCTACGGATTGCTCACTTCCACCCTTATTACGTTTGCCCTATGAGAGAAGCAAGCCGAAAAATGTCACGTTGGCTCTCTTTTAATTTGCTTTTCAGTCTATGGCGCCATATTCTTATGATACCAAATATGCATCTAGTTATGCACCTTTATTAAAATGTTTAATTTTCCCCCTGTTTTTTTGATTTTGTCTGTTGTTTTGTACTTTGGTTTTCCGTTTTATGTTCTTTTGTGTGTGGACAATCATCCGTTTTCTGCAGTTTCCACGGGCTTACTTTGGAATCGTGAAATTTGCTTCTTTTCTAATTAATGAACACACCTAATACTCCCACCTCTTCTCATCTTTCACGTACAATCGGCATGCACTCCCCGGTTCTTCGCCCTACGGAACAATCCCATATGTTAGTCAATGTAATGTGAACCCAACTGTCTTGTTTCACCGCCAGAAACCGAGATTCCAAAAGCCTCGGCTTTTGCTCCAGGCAGTGCAATCTCAATAATGCACAAATAATCACGTGACATATACCAGGGTTACAGACCACCAAACCACGAATTGCCCGGGACACGACCACGCGAAATTTTTCAAAATTTTGTGGAGGACTCAAATGGATGGGTATATATATTTCAACGCAACTATTCCCAGTTTTTTTCACCAGTCTGTTATGCTTCGTTTTAGCTCAAAATTTTATCATAAGATACAACCCTACTAATTAATTTACAATGGCTCCAATTGTATGTTTGAACAGCTACAACAGGCCAGCATTTTGAACGTGTGTCCATGTTTTCTGAAATGAAAACGCTGAGATCCTTTTCACTCTAGAAAAGTTTTAGAAATGGTTATAGTGATATCCTTAAATGATGGAATTTCATATTTAACCTAACTTTTCTATAGATATGGAGTGCTGTGCGCAGCTCTTGCAGTCTCATAGAATTTTTAGGATTGAGTTTTATTGTTTAAAGTAATCAGGTAACATATCTAGTAACTTTTTTAGTAGATGAAAGAGTGACGCAGCAGCACCGAGAAAGACTGTCTATTTTCTTCTCATGTTGTACTCTTGACTAACACGTTAGCTCTTATTCTGTTTTGCCCTGTACTATAGACCAAGAAGTCCCAAAAGGTTACCAAGAAGTTCACCGTCGACTGTTCCGCTCCAACCGACAACGGTGTCTTTGACCCATCTGCTTACATCAAGTACTTGGTTGAGCACATCAAGGTTGAAGGCCACACCGGTCAATTAGGTGACGAGATTACCGTTGAGTTGGAGGGTTCTTCCAAGGTTGTCGTTGTCGCTTCCACCAAGTTCTCCGGTAAGTACTTGAAGTACTTATCCAAGAGATACTTGAAGAAGAACCAAATCAGAGACTGGATCAGATTCGTCTCTGTCAAGAAGAACGAGTACCAATTGCAATTCTACTCCGTCGCTGTCGATGAGGAGGAAGAAGAAGCTGATGAGGAATAAGTATGATTTCGTTGATCAAATTTCTTTCAATTTAATAAATAAATCATAGTTAATAATAATACTCTTTTTTTTAATATCCCAAATTTGAACTCTTTCAGTTCCGTCTTCGCATCCCTTTTCCTTTCTCATATATATGCTTCTCTTTACTTAATATTTGCTTCCATATACCGGGTTTCCAACTACTCCCAAGCAAAACGAGAGTTGCTCTTGATGTGTCTGTAGAGACCGATGCCAATACAGAGATCGACGCGTCCTTCTCTCAAAGGTCGATCACTACCCTCGCCCAATCCGGCACGACGTGGGCGCGTCGATACAGAAGGGAAGGGGGAAGCCCCGAGTAAAAAGGGCACAAGAAAAGGGCACAGCTAAGATGGGATTGAGTGCCATTGGAGCTGTAGAGAGCACCAGGAGGAGGAAAGACACAGAGGACAGTGGCTGTAACGGTAGAAAGTGCGTCTGTGACCACTGAGTATCTGTTTTTGAGCCAAGTTTGGGCAGGTTTTGTTGATTTTAGCGACACATACACGCACGCCTTTTGTTTAGAGGAAACAGTCCTAGAACCGGCTGTATTTAGCATTGTTAGATAGGTTGTTGATATTTGTGATATCCAGTGCACGCGATGGAGTCTGTGGCAAAGAAGGATTCTGTGCTGTTTGTGGATAGGCCCAAGGGACCGGTGACAAACAATCTTCCCGCAAGCATCCCCAGCCTGGAAGCCCTGCAGAGCCACAGCATGTCCAAAGCAGACACAGAGGAAGTAGAAAATGAGGAGGATTTTGTCGAGTTTCATATTGACAAGTCCAGATACACAAATAAGGAGTCTATCACTATGATCGAGCACAATTTCGGGGAAATCACGCAAGACACGGATCAGGCTCATCCATTAGATGGAGATTCTACAATCAATGATAACACAATCAATTCTACAGCCAATAGTGCCAATTTAAATAGGGACAGTATGAATAAAGACATTCTTCAGGATCTCAGTGACGATGAGGACTGGAAACAGATGGATACAAAGTTGGATTTAAAAGATATCTACAATCTTAAAGGTGAAAAAATTGAATCCTTCATAAATACACAGGAATCATTACCCATAAGCGAACCGAAACAAAAGTTAAAATCAAACACTCTCATATCTAATTTACTTCCAGGTAAGCAAACTGAGCCAGAAGATAAACCCATAACAACGGAGACACGTGATAATGCTGCAGGTTACACTAGAATCGCAGGCGAGGACCAGGCCACTAAGTTTGAAGAAATGAACGAGCAGTTTGACTATCTTTTTAAAAATGAGAATTCAAATTTAAGAAAATTGCAACAACAATATCTAAGATCCAATTCTAGTTTAGCCACGTACGATGGCGAAAAGCGTAAATCTACATCCTCCTTATTTTCAAATGATAGTGAAACGGATTCTAAGGTATTGAACCCAATCAACCAATTAGCATCAACTAAATCTATGTTATCAGATTCTCAAAAAATTGCTTATGCTGCCTTGGTTAAATTGATTATTGTAAATATGCACGAGAATTTGACAAAAATTAGAGGAACCGGTTCCGTTCAAGTGATGAAAAGCTTAGCAAAATCGCAAAAATCGTACACAAGATGGTCAATGGGAGTCATGGATCAATTATACGATCATCTTGGTATAAATGAAGCAAAAGAAAGGCAGATGATTGAGAATTTGAGCTGTCATGGTGTAGAATCAAAAGATTTGGTAGACTGGATGGACAATCATTTAACAGTGACGAATCAATTCTCTAAATTAGACGCAGAAGATGGAATTAAAATGATTGATTTTCAAGATGATACTGGAAAAGACATTTTGGATATCGATATAAGATGGACTTTGATCTGTGATTTATTTTTGATTTTGCTAGAATCCTCAATTTACGACGCAAGATCAAGAACCTTATTGCTTGAATTTGCCCATTCCATTGGCATCCAAAACCTAGAGGTGTATCAGTTTGAAAGAAGAATTACGGATGCTCTAGAAATGGATGAATCTATGGCCATGGTTAATCATGAAGAGAGACTTTCTGAAGCAACACTACTTAAAGAGCACAAAAAAAAGTTTAAAGGCAAGAAACTGGTCAAGATTGGTCTTGCTACCGCTGCTGGAGGCTTGGTTATTGGATTATCGGCTGGTGTCCTAGCACCAGTTATTGGCGCTGGTATAGCTGCAGGTTTAACCACTATTGGTATAACTGGTACATCCGGATTCTTGGCTGGTGCTGGTGGTACAGCCATTATTACATCAACCGGTGTGCTTACAGGTATGAGAATTGGTAAGAACGGTATGAGCAACAGAATAGGTGATGTGAAAACTTTCGAATTTAAGCCTTTACATAGCAATGGTAGAGTCAACTTGATATTGACAATTTCTGGTTGGATGAGTGGTACCATGGATGATATTAGACTACCTTTTTCAACTGTTGATCCAGTTATGGGTGATCTGTATTCCTTACTTTGGGAACCAGAAATGTTGACTTCGATGGGTCAAACAATTAATATTTTAGCCAGTGAAGTGTTAACACAATCAATTCAACAGATCTTGGGTAGCACCATCTTGATTGCTTTGATGTCAGCTATCCAATTACCGATGCTTCTTTCTAAATTAAGTTATTTATTAGATAATCCTTGGAATGTGTCATTAGATCGAGCTTGGAGTGCAGGCTTAATTCTGGCAGATACATTGAGAAGAAGAAGATTGGGTGTCCGTCCAGTCACACTAGTTGGTTTTAGTTTAGGTGCAAGACTGATTTATAGTTGTCTGTTGGACTTGGCTAAGACGGGAGATTTTGGGTTGGTTGAGAATGTATTTGTTTTTGGTTCGCCTTTTGTGGTCAAGGAAGATCAGATTGCGTTGGCAAGATCGGTCGTTAGTGGAAGATTTGTCAATGGTTACTCTCAGAAAGATTGGATTTTGGGATACTTATTTAGAGCCACAGCTGGTGGATTAAATACTGTTGCTGGGTTATCACCAATCTCAAATGTTGAAAACTTCAATTGCTCAGAATATGTACAGGGCCATATGGAATACAGAAAGGTGATGCCGAAATTAATGAAATTAATGGATTGGGAAATACTGAGCGAAGAGTTTATAGAAATAGATGAACCTGATCCTGAACAAGAAGAGAGGCAAAGAAAGCTAATTAGTGAGTTTGAAGCTGCTGCTGCAACGGATAAAAAGAATTACTCCAAAAAGAAGAAGACGTGGTATGGAAAACTGTTTGGTAAAAAGAATAAAGATTGGTGGGAGATGTATGAACAAGGTCAAATGGAGCAAGAGAAAGAGAAAGAGAAAGAGAAAGAGAAAGAGAAAGAGAAAGAGAAAGAGAAAGAGAAAGAGAAAGAGAAAGAGAAAGAGAAAGAAAAAAAGAAAGGCGATGGTGAACAGGAACATAAAGAAGAAGGTGAGGGCTTTGAGTCCCAAGGTAATAACAACTCTGACGATCTAATACCAGAGACCGCATCAGATCAGTCCACCATGGTTCCAGAAGATGGTTCCGGCAGTTTAAAACAGTTTAGACTAAGAAATACGCCAGTGTTGCAGCAAACGCCACAATTTCATTTGAATGAAGATTTGTTTGCTGAGGAACTTGAAAAGAGTTCTGGCAATTATGCTAACAGCAGTACCAGTAGCTTCAATATGGTTGAAAAAGATGATGACGAATCTGATAGGCATGTCAATGGAAGTGAGTCGCCTTCGAGAAATGGTTCGACTACACCTGGCCAGTCTCCTGCAACGCTCATGTCCCACACCCCTATTAGAAACAAAGGCCTAAATTTCCATATTATTAACAAACCTACCTTGCCCTCACACACGGAATTTAAACCTTTTAGACTTTCATCTGCTAACGGCGAAAGTACTCCATCCGCTTCACCTGGTATGCGTACGCCATCATTCAGTTTTAATATCATTAAATCTACACCCGTGGCTGATGAAGAAATGGAAGATGACGAACAGCCAGATAAGGTTGATTTAGCAAATATTGCAAAATCTGGGCACAGACTAGCAAACTTGGCTTTGGGAAATAAAAGTATACCTCAGAGGTCCACGGTTCATGAAGATAAAATCGATTACGGAGAATACGAGACGCCTCAAGTTGAAAATATTCAGATTTGCTTCGATGATGATTTTGATTTTTCAGAAGATGAAGATGAAATTAAAACCCCTGTGATTCATAATGAAATAAAGAGATGCAACGGAGATGGCCCGAAAGAAGCAACGTCGTTTGATTATGATGACGCTGACGAGTTTCCTACAGATGAAAGTAACATAAAGGTCACTTTCTCTTAATCATGATGAAGATCACTTTTGCGATCTCGTGAGGTTGACAAAAGTGAGGGAGGAGTATATATATATGAGTATATGTATATGTAAAGAAGCAGTCTAGGCAAGCAAAAACAATTAAACTAATGTGCGAGTATACATATATATAACGGTAAAAAGTCAGATGGTGTGAAGTATATCTTCAAATTACAAGAAAACCTCAGCATTGATCTCAACCAAGGAGACGGCAAAAGTCAATTCAAACTTGGTAACGACATTTGGATGTAACACACCAATGTAACCGATCTCTTGAGCTTCCTCACCCTTCTTAACTCTACACATAATCTTAGCAGCTCTTCCAGGGAAGAACATCTTCTTGGAGCTATCCTCTTCGATCCAGTAGCCCTTTTCTTCGCTGCCCTTTGGGTTTTCCAACCATGGAGTTCTGAATGTTTGCATGGCTTTACCTAGTAAACCTTGGACTAGTTCGAAACCAGAGGTCTTACCAGCATAGGCAGCACACCAGTTTCTTTGGTTCTTAGCACCTCTCTCAGAATCATCCTTCAAACACACGTCACCGGCTTCAAAGACTTTGATAGGCAAAGAGTGGTTCTTGTTTTCTTTGATGGTCTTTAAGATACCTGGAATCAAGGTGGTTCTAACAACTTGATACTCAATGGTCTTTGGGTTTGCCAACTTGACAGCCTTAGAATCATCATCATCCATTAGGAACTTGAAGTTCTCATCATGGGAGCACAGAGTCAAAGGCATAACTTCCAACCAACCTGATTGCACAGAGGCATGTCTGAAAATATCACCAACCTTGTTGATTGGCAGTGGCTGACCAACTGTGGAAGCAGTCTTTGGAGTGGACTTTTCCAAATTGTCATAACCGTAGGCAATGGCACAATCTTCCATGATATCACATTGATGTAAAATGTCTGGTCTAGTAATTGGAATTGTAACATCAATCAAGTTGGCATCTGTAGATGATTGTTGGGCGGATAAAGCCATCTTAGTCAATAAGGCGCAAATATCGTCACTTGAAAGATCCAAACCTAAACAAGAGTTAATGTATGACTTCTCAGCAGAGATAATTCTTGGGGTCAAGTTTGGAGACACTCTTGTTTCACCATTGTGTTCAGATATAATTTGAACAGGTTCAACAGTGAAAGGCTCTTCACAGTACTTGGAGAACATTGCCACCAATTGGTTAACGACAATCTCTAATTTTGTCTTATCGGTACCGGTGATATCTAAGAAGACGTTTGTGGTATCTAGAGTAATTTTGGAGTGGTTGGAGTTAATGATTGGAGGCATGGAACAGACTGTTCTGTTGGCGTCCAAAATGACAGGGTAAACTGGTGAGTCTCTGATGATGTGTAAGTACTTGCCCAAGTTCTTATCCTTTTCGTAGAATTCCATTAGTTGGTTACCGTCCATCACTGTAGTCTGATTCAAAGGAGCAAATTTGATCTCCGAAGGAGGCAAGGCCTCGTAGGTGAATGGGCCTTGCAAGGTGTCTAAATCGTGAGTACCCATGGCGACCAAAGATCTGTGTCTACATAGGTTTGTGTGCAACTTGTCCTGCAGGGCAATGAACGAATTGTAGGAGCTTTGTGTGAACTTGATGCCTCTCAAAATAGCAGCGCAAGCGTACGGTCTGACCTGCTCTGTCGAAGACTTGATGGTCAAGGAGGTGACAGGCTCGGCCGGTTTCAAGGCAAATGCAGGTGGCTTTGATCTGCCCAAGTACTCGTTCAGCGCCTGGGCGATACCTTCGATACACAGCATGTCGTATCTGTTGGCGCCGATCTCGATCTTGAGCTGTGGTCTCTCGTCCGTGCCCTTCACCTCCTCGGTGGTGTCATCGTCCAACTCGATACCGAACTGGAAACATAGCTCGTCAAACTCCTCCGTGGTGTAAGTCTTGCCCAACAGCTCGAAGAGCTCTTCCTTGTCAACCGCAATAGTAGGCATTCTGTGTCTGTGTCTGTCTGTGTATGACGCTGTCTATCTCTTTCCCTGGCCCGCCCCGCCACCACCCCTCCATCCTGGCCCTTTCCACTCTTCTCTTCACTACTTAGTGCTCTTGTCCTCTTCCACGTCCTCCAATCCGCTCTCAGGCGCTGCACCACAAAATTTTTCGGCTGACATCATGGCTGACGTGCGCTGTGCGGGTCGGCAGGCGACGCCGACGCGCAGTTACCCGGCCTGGCCGGTGCAGCAAGAGACAATAGAGACAAGAGCGCATAGCCTAGTGATACCGGGGGGAGATGGAGCGTGGAACCAGAGGCAGGAAGAGGCAGGAAGAGGCACGGAGAGGGCAGGCAGGGGCGGAGAGGCAGGAGGAGGAAGGCAGGTAGGCGAGAGAGGCAGGGGACGGGAAGGGAAGGGAAGGGAATGACACGTTGGCAGTTGTACAAGTGGACGGGGCTAGAGTGTAGGCGTAGATTGGGGGAGGAAGGAAGTGGCCTGGCAGAGAGAGACAGAGACGCTCACAGACACCATATCTCGGTCGTGCACATATACCCCAGCTCGAGCATACAACACAGGATGGCCAACAGACCGGATATCGATAAGATCTTGAAACTGCTACTCGTGGGAGACTCGGGAGTGGGCAAGTCATGTCTGTTGCTCAGATTCAGCGAAGACAAGTTCACGCCATCCTTCATCACGACAATTGGCATAGACTTCAAAGTGAAGACGATTGAGATCGACGGGATCAAGGTGAAGCTTCAAATCTGGGACACGGCTGGCCAGGAGAGATTTAGAACCATCACGACGGCATACTACAGAGGTGCAGCCGGTATCATCATTGTTTACGACGTGTGTGACGAAAACTCGTTTGAAAGCGTCAAGAAGTGGCACGAGACCGTTCAGCAGCACGCCAAGGACGACGCCCAGCTCTTCTTGGTTGGTAACAAGTGTGACGACGATGAGTCCAGACAGGTGTCAACTAAGCAGGGTGAAATGCTGGCCGAAGAGCTCGGTTTATCCTTTGTTGAGTCGAGTGCCAAGTCAGGCCTGAACGTCAACAAGGTGTTCTACGATTTGACAAGCCAGATCCTAGAGAAGGGTGGGTTTGATTCGCCTGCCGGAGACAAGGTGGTTGTGGGTGAAAACACCCAACCAACCACCAGCTCTGGTTGTTGTTAAGCACGCTCGGATTGTCTTTTCATCCCAAAGCACCCCAATCTTCCTCAGGAAAATGCTAATATATGATTGATGCGTATACACCGATAAGTATAGGGGCTGCTAACGGAAAAGCTCGTTTACAGTCTCGTGTGCACACTGGCTGTTTCCAATCTTGCCCTTTTTTAACTTCATTTTCTCTTTAATGATTTGGTTTTCTTTTGTTACTCTATCTCCATTTCCTCCCATTAATCTGGCTGTATATTCGTTTTCTCTTTATGTTAGACATTGACGTATCAGAAATTTGCGCTACAAGTAACCTCATAAGGCACTCATAAAGTGCAGAAGTACCCCGGGCCAATGTCGCCACGGCAAGAGACCACATGTCTACTCTACATTCACTACAGAGTCAATTTTAAAAAAATGTATGCAGTATGGTTGTTTCCCAAACGATAACAGTCCAACTAGGAACTTCGCAGAGATTAGGAATATACCGCCATGAAAACAGGACAGCCCAACCCGTAACGAACTCAATCCACGCCTCTGAAAAACGGCTGACAAACACGCCCTATAAAGGACGCCTTTAAAAGCCGCCTCCATCAACCTGAAGAATTCAGAAACAAGCCTCGGAAACACAAATGCATCTCCAATAAGAGCCACCACTGTCCCCATTTAATATACAATCCCTCGACTGAGCAACTCTGTATCATGAAAAATAGACGCCTACTTATTATCCCATCAAACGCCACAGGGCGGACAGGTGTATAACATGGTGCACTCAAGATACTAGCTTCAAACCCATCCCGCAACGAGAAGGCGTCGACTCGCAATCATACCGTGTGAAATCTGTAGCCATCCGAAGATTAGCACGAATCAGAGCCGCCAAGTACATCAGATGCACTGGCAACCTAACCAGACACAGTTGGCATGTTGAAGATTGCATGGCTTTAAATCTAGTGACATGTCAAAAAGCATACTTTCCCTTTGCTACTCGTTAAAAGTGGGAATCCTTTCTCTTTTTATACGAAAATTTTTTATAGAAAATTTTTTGGAAAAAACGGGTGGTTGTGTTACGTAAGCAGTGACCGAAGGGTTTGCTACTAATAGACGGGCAGATATTGGCGGCTACTTATGGTATATAGTCAACGGGGAGGTGCTGAGAGACCAGAAGATAAGCTAGCATTAGTGGGGATCTGAGAAAGCAAAGTGTTGAGCTGGTGATGTAGGTGATGTTGGAGCAGTAGCACGCCTTGGAGGTTAGCAAAGTTGACGGGATGCGGAAGCTGGAGCAGCAGTAGGGTTTCTAGGCATTGTGGTCTGCGTCTCTGTGGAAAAACACCTTGTGGCTGTTATCGAAGAAGTGCTGTAGGGCAAGTGACGTGGTTTCCATGGAGAGGTCATCCATAATGTCGAATCTCAGCACGGTCCTCGAATGTTTTCTCTTTCCCCTGCCCCGAGTTTGCTTCTGCTGCGGTAGCAGCTGCTCTTCAGAGGTGTCTTTGACCGGCATTTCATCTGCAGTCTTGTGCATTTTTTCCACCTTCTCTTTCTTTTTCTGCTCTTTGGTCTTCTTGGATTCCGACAGTGTATCCTTGTGCCATTCATCGAGCCTCTTCAGCATTCGGATCTGCGGGTCTGTCAAGTGGAGCGCCAGCAGCAATGTATAGTACGAGTCATTTCCTGCATTGTGGAGATACGCATGAGAAACGTCCAGGTATCTCAAAATACGAGATAGCGATGCTCCAGCCTTATCGTGACTAATATGCCAGAGCCTCTGTGTGTCTAGCACTTCATAATGCTCGGGAAAGTTCACACCCATCATCCTGAACCATTTGATGTCTTCACTTGGATCATGTCCCACAAAAACACACCCCTCAATTTTATCATCATTAGCAGGTAACTCTCTGTGGTAATAGTCAATTAACTTTTGTATGAATCTTCTAGCTTCCACAGCAGTCATTACCAAACTTGGGCCACCAAGAAAATTCTCTTTGTTATTAGGAACAAATTTGGTGTTCAAAAGATTTTTATACTCCTTGATAATGATATGCACTTGTTTGATGTGCGGTATGGTGCTTAATTCTTGGTTTCTGGGATCGTAAACTGAAACTCCAATCTCTGTGATCAGTTTGGTATTATATTCAAACGCTTCTATATCAAACGAGAATAATGTTTTCCTTTTCAAGTAGACAGATTTGGTGGAATCCTTTAAATAGCTAAGATGCTCCTTATGAGCCAAGTAAGGGTGATTTTTTGAACTTTGCTCAATCTGGGAAAAATAGCTTTCCAGAAACCGTGACCGAAGCTCGTATTGGGCTTCAATAAGCTGGGGATTGACGCTTGGCATTTGGGTACGTGGACGAAGTATATTGTCCAGCTGTTTCTTTAATAAATCAGGTTCATCAAAACTCATATCTTGTTTCCAGATACTTAACGGATCGTGCTGCTCTTTCTTTAGTCTGCGCTCGTTGTTCTTACGCTTTCTCTCTAGTCGGCGCTCGTTGTCCTTACGCTCTTTCTCCCAATGTGAGCCTGTATCGGGGCCGCTACGTGAACGCTGTCTGTAATTTCTGGACCTATCGGTTTGGCGTCCAATATCTCTCAAATCTGAACCAATTGAACGGGCTTCGAAAGGCATATCCGCTTTCTCACCATTCTGATCAGGACGTTCCCGATTGCTATGTTCCAATGCGCTTGCCGTACTTCCGCCTTCCATGAGTAAGTTTCTATTTTTCCCGCTGACAATAGTTCTAGACCTCTCCACTGTAGTTAGCTACCCTGTGTTACGCAGCATATTTATACTAGTATTCAATTGCCTAGTCATGGGCATCATGTTGCCCATTTTTCTTGTACTGGTACTTTTCACTGTCTATTTTGTGGATACAAAGGGATCACAAGATATTACGTAATGCAAATAGTTTAGTTTGGAAGGCTTACGTTATTAGTTATGTGATACTGTTCGATATTGAGATCAATTTTCGTATTGGAAGCTCTTAAAAGGCAGGAACGACAGGTATTTTGTCGCGTGATAATGTACAGTTTCTAGAATACAATTTATAAATGACAAAGATGGACTGTTTTGTGCTCTATGCGCCGGTTAACAAAACAGACAATCCAATCAAGCCACCGATTAAAGCTTTAGTTTTCCATCCGGACTCAGACTTGACAAAGAAAGGGGTAGCACCAGAATCTGTGGAGTTTGCGATGCTGACAACGGTGGAGACGCCTTTTGCGACACTTGAAACAATTTTGGTGGAGTAAGTGGTGGTGTATGTTGTTGCACTGTCAGTGACAATATAGCTCACATCAGAGGTAATTGTGGTTAAGTCATAGGAGGTGGACAAGTACGTCACTTTAGCTAAACTGCTTGAGCTGGTTTTGGAGGAGCCGGAACTGCTCTTGGCCGTGGCGCTACCAGAGGAAATGGAGCCAGAGGTTGACACACATCTTGCCCAGTATGAGTTGTATGTTTCACAGACCATACCAGCTTGGCAACATGAGTCTCCAGTGAAATCACTTCCACCGCACTGCTCCCATTCTGCAGCACATGTACTGGAAGCAGAGGTGCCGGTGGTGGTTGTAGTAGTGATACCTAATGTTTTGGAGGTGGTGGTGGCGGTGACCTCAGTAGCTGTATTCTGTTCCGTAGTGACCGTTTCGGTTGCACCTGTATTGGTGGTAGTGGTTTCAGTCTGCACCGCAGCAAATGCAGTGGCTTCAGTTTCGGTTGCACCTGTATTGGTGGTAGTGGCTTCAGTCTGCACCGCAGCAACTGTAGTGGCTTCAGTTTCAATTTCAGCAGTGGTAGTTTGCTCCTGAGTCTCGGTAGTACCTGATTGTTCCTCCTCTTCAGCAAACGAATCCAGACTTCCATTGGAGGAGCTCGAGTCTTTTTGCTCATTCTCAGCAACTGCATAAACTGGAGCTGAGAAGTAAAGTTGGGATAAAGCAAATCCCATGACTATTGGGTTAGAGTTATACAAAGATGGTAAAGACATTATGGTTACTGGTTGTGTTTTCAGTGTAGATCGAGTACGAACAAGATTAATAAAGAGGTAGCAGTCCGGCAAATAAAAAAGCCAAAAGCCGGAAGACACATTAGTTTATATACTGGACCTACAGGGTTCCAGCATTGGCCATCTCATCCGGAGAACTCGTACAAGCCTTTTTTCCATGCAATTGCTTATAAGAGGCTGGGGTTTTCGGCTTTGCACAACAAACGCAAGCGTCGGTCAATGATTCCCCTAATTGACACACTGGAGACACAACAAGGCGAAAAACAGATCATGCTCAGGAACAAGAAAACCTAAGCTTTTCTAAAACCCAGCCATCTGATCACCCTGTGTCCAGATCAGGCATCCTATTGATCTGTGGATCAACACAATTTCCCCGGTCACCGATTCCAGCCTTCCTCAATCAAGGCGCAATCCGTACCAGGTAATACTGCCTAAATGGGAAACACGCAAACACTACCTAATCATACATCTCTGCACCGAGATTCGGTGTAATTATTGGTGATTATGTAAGCGAGACCGTGCTGGTTTCTGCGGGCTTCAAGGATGCTGGAAGTGCACAGGGCATGGGCAATCTGCGGGCCCCCTGATGATAGCCCGCAGAAGGCGCAGCATGCATATCAGGGCGGACCTGAATTACGTGCAGATGCTGTGCTGTGCCCAGCGACTAACCAATTTATCCGGTTTGGGAGTCCAACGCGCCGCCAGTGCGCACCGCACTACATAGCATTGCGTTGCGGCATATTACATTACATTGCTAAATACAGTAACACGGCTCCACTAATTGTCATTAACTCTGAAACAGGTAAACAAACTAGGCCTCCTGGGGCCTGTGTGCTGATCTCTATGGATCATTCAACGCACAAGCGCAAACACCAGCCATGCCGCTGCCGCGTGGTTCCGTGTCTGCGCGCGCAGACACGCTGTGCGCGCCCGGCGCGTCTCTTTGTTCTCGGGCGTGACAGGGGTCAACCACGCCATAAGCTATTTATAGGATCTGTGCTAAAGTATAGTGTGCACCAGGACCTGGGAATTGGCTGGCTGGTGGGCACAGTCTATGGATTTTGTGCAAATATAAATACTGCTACATTCTTCCTTCTGATCCTGGGATAATTTCTTAGGTTCTGTATTATATATCTCTAGCAGACCATATCTCTTAGATTCACTCACCACACATACACTTCACATAACACATTCACAATGGCTTCTTCTTCTATCTCTTTAGTCGGTACCCAAAACGTTGCTGGTACCTCTGCCTCCGGCTCCACTTCTGCCTCTAGCTCCACCTCTGCCTCCACTGCTGGTGCCGCTGCTTTGTCCAACCCAATGACCTACTCTGGCTCCAACTCCAAGTTGGTGACCTTGTTTGCTGGTTTGGTCACCTTGGGTGCCGTTGTCGCTGCTTTATAAGTCTAGCAGACTGTTAGCTCGCCCCGCCATACAATCTGATGTTACTAGGTATTACTAGATTATACGTGCCACGCAGCAGCCTGGTATTGCTGGTTATGTGTCGCTTCCACACTGCATCCCGCTAGTGCTAGTTATGCGTCGCCTCTATGCTACAACCCAATTCCCGGATTTTCTCCATCGTGTATTACTAGATGTGCCTTCTCCCAAGATTATCATGAATTTTACTTTCCTAACGCTTTTCTAAAACTCTTTCTTAATTTATAGGTTTTCTTTCTAATTGAAAAAGTTATACATTCAACTATGTTTTAAACCGGAATTTCAGCGTGTAGTCTCCTCAAGAAAAGGTACACGGCGCCTCGGCAAGCGGCTTTCGAGTCGATCCTCTCTGGTTACGTAAGCTTCGAATGCTGCTATTTTTAGCACGCGTTGAGATTTGGTCTATAAAGGGCTAAAGGCTAAAGGCTATTGAACAGGTTTATCTAGGGTTTTTCTTCTCGATTGAACAGTCAAAGTAGCTCAGGCTGACACAGGAGTCGTTGACAGCAACAAGCGGACTGCTATCCTCGATCAGCTCGAACTTCTTCAAGCTGAACTTCACCAGCTGATCAGCGGTGGTACTGGAGTCTGTCATGTAAAATTTTCTGTCGGTGTCTGGTAGCTGATCCACTAGATCGGACTCCTCGAGCAAGAATCTCAACTCGTTGTTGAAGTTAGGAGGCTTGATATTCATGATACCAGTCCCTGTGGAGTCGCCAATTATACCAAGACTGTCAACGCCGGTATTGGGGGTTTGCGCTGTAAAGTTACCTGTGGAAAGCCCAGTAGCGAACGAGGGTAGTGACGTCGCCGATGACATAGACATAGACATTGGCATCGGAGACCCGGTCGGTGACAAGAAACTGGTTGAGCCCGGTGCAGGCTTTGAAAACAACAGGCTGTTTGCTGCCTGTGGACTCTGTATCATAGACGCTGGCATTTGAGATTGGGAGTGCGACTGAGCACTGCTTTGTTGCTGCTGATGCTGCTGCTGTAAGTGATTATTCATCAAAGATTCCGATATCTCAACCTTGATAGATATAAGAATATCATAGAGTAGATTCTTCAACTTCAAATTCTTCTCCATCACCCTATTTTTGAATAGTTTGGTCAAGTTAAGCAAAAGCACATCTCTCTGTAGGTTCACTGATCTTTGTAATATCAACTCCACCAAAAATGTCTTGTGGATCAAGATGATTCTTGACAGCAACACAATACAAACCTCTAAATCTTTCATCCCTTCTTTCTTGTTTTTCTTATGGCTCACAAGACTGGAGCAGTAGTACATAAGCTTTTCAATTGACATGTTCAATGAAAACACCAAGGCGTCGGACATCGGCAAAACCTTGGAATGATAATCCCTTAATCTGGAACAACTCGAGACTATATTTATCAAGAACTTAGCAACATTCTTTCCGTTAATAACAAATCTTGGGAATGTCTCCGAACCAAGGTAAAGCGTCTCACATGCAAATAAAAACTTCAGTTTGTGATTGTTACTCATCTGACCAAGAAGCTCACCAACAAGATAAAACATTTCCTCCTGTTTGTGATTGAGAATCTCACTTATATTGGACAATATTCTAATGATCACCTCGGTTATCTTACCGTTATTATCACTGGTCGCTTCTGAAAAATCATCCTCGGTTGCAATGATCACTTCTTCAATCATTGATTTGAAGATCCACTGGCAGATAGATATATTGAAGTAGCTCAAGCTTTTAAGCAAAGGCTTTATATTAACTTCAATATCATTGTAATCTAAATTCAATAACCAGTGGAAAAACTGTCTGGTCTCCGGTAAATCTTTGGAATCAATATTGTAATAAAGTTCATCAAAGAGGTCCGCGTGATTCGCCACCAAACACCAGATACCATTAACCAACTCAGGTGATGACTTCCAATCTCCAATCATCTGAGAACGACTTGAGACACCATCCTCATCAACTTCATCACCTCCTTCATCATCATGGTCCACAACTACACCCGTAGAAACAGTCGATAAATCATGTAAGGATCCAATAACATCCACAGAAACGTCATCGCCAACACCTACTAAATCCACACCGTGAGAATTTGAAGTCTGCTTGTTTGACAAGCCATATGTCGTCTTTGTGGTTAGTGCCATCAGCCGATAATAATCTTTGGGATTCTCTAATCTATACTTCTTTCTTTCAAAACTCAGAGAAAATTGTTCAACTTCAGTCAGCATCAAAGTATGTCCAAACAAAATATCGCAAATGATCTTTTCATTAGAGTGAGTAGAAAACTCATCTTTGCTTGTTGAGGTGTTTGTAAAAATGTTGATAACACCATCAAGACTAATTAAATTATCAGCAATTAATTTAAAAACAAACTTTAAACTAACGTCATAATCAAGAGATAATGCAGGTAGTATTATTTTCTTTATGTGCAGACCAACAATATTTTCAAAGTCTTTAGGCTTCCAATGTCTTAAAGAATTAAGCAATTTTCTAACTATAGGCTCAATTTCAATGTTAAACCCCTTAACAATATTAGAATATTGGGATATAAATTGATTGGTGTGATGTGAAAATTCAGCAGCGTTGAGTAGCCTCTCAAAAGAGGTTACTCCAACAATATTTAAATCGTTCAATTCCACACCAGAAACGTCCATTTTATTGTTCGAAATATTTGAAGTATGGTGGAAGTTCAGAAGCGCCTCGTCAATTGAAAGTATTTTCATGCCTGATGTGTACTCCTTGGCAAAGCTAAACCTGTTCTCGTTGATCCATTTCCCTAAAACTAAGCAAATCTCATTCAAAAGAGTGGATTTGCTTTCTGTCAGATAAATACTAGCCAGTAGTGATTCATTATATTTGACAATTTTCAGCAATGATCGACACGTTAATTGAGGCAACTGAATTTCACTGGCATCTAAAGTTTTCACTAAAAATCGGATAAACGTTGGAAACATTACAAACCTTTCGTTAAATAACCCATAAATGTTTATCAAACTGCGTTCTGAAAGCTTTGAGTTGGAATCCAATTGAGACATGCTCAATTCAAATTGCGACATCAATTTTTCTGCTAATTGGGACTTTCTACCAAACCCCAAGGGATCTGAATCCTCAATAATATCCCATATTTCAGAGTAATTATTATAAGAAAGTATGGCGCCAGAATCATCTGCCATAATATCACTGATAAAAGCAGCGATTCTCTCATCGGAGCATCCAGACATATTATTCCTTTCATTTAATTGAATACCTGTAGAAGTCGATAATCTTTTCAAAATGTTTTTTGAATTTGAGTCATTCAATGTTGGGAGTGAGTTTAAGATTAGCAAATGAATATAACAGGATTTGTCGGCATCCATGAGATAAATAACACCCGAAGCAATTAATCTTCTTAAGTAAGTTGATATCACAAACAATCCTAATGAGTGCAATTTTGATATTAAGATTAATAACTGATTTAAAGTATGGAAGCTGGTTTGTGTCCAAATTTCAGAGTCTAAGTCGCCGTATGTAAAGACCTCTGAAGCATCATACACAAAGTCTGTCAATTCAATCTCCAGGTCAATCTTCAGCTGTTTAGACTTTTTAGGCTTAAACAAACCAATTTGTTCAACTCTGTATTGTAATAAAGTGGTCACTAGGCATAATCTTTGCAAACTAGTCCTTGAATCTCTATTTGAAGTAATGGTCCATCCCAAAGCCACCCTCAGGCCAGATCTCCAGTTACTGTTTGGATCTTCATGGTTTGACTCTGGCATAGATTCTCCAAAGATTGATTTATAAATGTCTTTCAAATTGGCTCCATTGTCGTGGTAATTGTCCAATTTGCTCAACACTAAAGCTGGCTTGTTTAGATTACTGCCCGAACCACCACTGTACGTATCCTTTAAAGTCAATGATTCATTTCTGTATGTTATTAGTTTAAACTGCTCAGCGACTATTGGACGATTCATGTCTATGATCTTTCTTAAATAGGCTTTTAAATGAAACCATTTGTTTGGAATAATAAATGCATCGCTGTTATAATAAAACAAATATTTGATTAAGACTTGAAATTTTGTGTTCAGCTGCAAAATGAGTCCTTCTGTCTTTGGTGTTCTGTGCAGCTCTTGGAGTTTTGCTACAAGTAGTAACATGTTCTCACTTAATTCCTTTGATAAATAATCATACGTAATTATTTTAAACCAAAACAATCTGAGGAATAGATAATGAATGGATAAGCCTTTGAAATCAAACACCGAAGTTGCATCCTTTTTGAGGATTCTTTGTAGGTGACTTACTATCCATGCCAAAAATGTTTCACGGTACATCAATTCTTCAGAGTACATATTTCCAACAAGTTGAATAACGTAATTCACTTTGTATTTCCAGTTTTCTTTATTTCTATCTTTGAAGCAACTGTCAATGATGCCCTCAATAAACAGAATCAACTGCTCAGTCCATTCAACAACCCACTTGTTAATGTTAGTGTTGTTTTGGGCTGCCACTTTTCTTTTCAATTGCCGTTGTTCATTAGCCGATATACACCTAATTAGCCATAAAGCCCTTTGCATTGGTATCTTATGATTAACACATTGTTCTAGTAATACTCTATTTTTCAGGCCGTGAGGGATTGCTCTAGATAACTGCTTTAGGGGAACAGAGGGGTCGGCAAGGCTATTCAGCCAGACTTCTCTTTTGTGGTCGGTCAAGGTGACCCTTGGCGGGGGTTTGTAGGTGGATTTCGAAGACACCTTGTTTATTTCTCTTCTCTTCATCACCGACTTAATCATCACATCACTAAGTATGGACAGCTTGGATTTGATCGTGCTCTCTATTGTATCCTGAGCGCTCATATTGGAAGTGTTGGCCGAATTGGAGTTCTTATGAAGTAGCTGGTACACTAGCTGTCTTCCAGAGTGGCACTCATTCGACACCATGGGAGACTCGTAGTAGCCCTTCTGTAGATGACTTCTCATCACCGTGTCATCCTTGGCTGTGTGTTTCCACACCCGGAAATCAGGGTAGACTGGTACTCTGCTGGTGTGGAAGTTGGCTCCTGTGCTTGAGGCCTGCTGCACCGTCCCAGGGTTCGGCTCGCCGTTCAACGGGTATACTCCCTCTGGGCGGGTGACTTGGCCGTCCATCGTATTCCTATTCTCTCTGTGATATGTCTCTATATCACTGTTCCAATGCCGCCCGCCTACTATGCCTTGCACCAATTCGCCTTGGCCTGTGTCAACTACACTCTTCAACAGCTGTCTGGCCGTGGATCTCTCGCCCTCTCAACCCGCACAGGGGAAAATAGCTGGGGCACCCGCAATCACGCAGCTAGAGATGGACCAACCCGAACAATAGGATGGAGTAGAAGGAGAGGTGGGGAGATCTAAGGGAGTAGTAGAAGACATAGAGCGGAGAGTTGAGCAATTGGCTAAGGAGAGGGTTGAACGCAAGCAGCAAGTACAGAAGTGCAGGTTGTTAGGGGCATACGGTGGCGTGGACGGAGAATTACATGGTTGAGAGTACCAGAATGAACACACGGCAACCAATAAGCAGAAACACCAACACCAAAGAGCCGAAGCTTCTAAATGCAACGTTCAACCAGGATCAGCTGTGTTTTGCGATCTGCCACGAGCAGGGGTTCAGAGTGTACAGTACGGATCCGATGGAGTTGAGGATGGAAAGAAACTTCTCCTCTGGACGTGGAGGAGGCGGTATCGGGCTAATAGCCATGTTACATCGAACCAACTATGTTGCTTTGGTTGGGGGAGGCAAGCAGCCACGGTTTCCTAACAATAAACTATGCATTTGGGATGATCTTAAAAAGAGACCGTCTATT
This sequence comes from Ambrosiozyma maleeae (nom. inval.), assembly GCA_003706635.2. Lineage (NCBI taxonomy): Eukaryota > Fungi > Ascomycota > Pichiomycetes > Pichiales > Pichiaceae > Ambrosiozyma > Ambrosiozyma maleeae (nom. inval.). The sequence goes on along the minus strand of PPLV02000023.1, from coordinate 145,432 downwards.
TTTCTGGAGTTCATGAGCCCGGTGCTTGGTGTCATCCTGAGTAGAATAAGAATAATAGTGGTGCTACAGAACCAGGTGATCATACACGCATTTGAATTAAAGCCACGGGTTTTGCACACGTATGAGACCTACGACAATGATTTTGGGGTTGCGGACCTTTCCACCAATGAAAACGTCAGTATACTTGTATTTCCAGGCAGAACAGCAGGCCAGATTCAGTTGGTTGACATTTCTCCTCTAAACAAAGGCAAAAACTTGATCTCGATAATCAAAGCACACAAATCAAAGATCAGAGCGCTTGCAATCTCTAATTCGGGAACTATGGTGGCATCGGCATCTGAAACTGGTACTCTTATTAGAATACACGATACCTTGAAATGTACATTGTTATACGAATTCAGAAGAGGAATGGATAAAGCAGTGATCACCTCTATGAAATTTTCGCCAAACGATTCCAAGATTGCTGTCTTGAGCGATAAAAACACGTTGCATGTTTACAATCTCTTCACCCCAAACGCCAGCAAATCGGATGGTTCCCTGAGCTCAGTTGGAGCAAAAGGGCCGGACAACAGTAGTGGTTCTGCTGAAAGCAATAATAGCATGGGAAATGCGGATGGGTATAATGGTTGGAGTTTGAACAAATCACACTTCTTGAAGAGCTTACCGCTTGTTCCAACATACTTCAAGTCTACATGGTCCTTTGTTTCAAAGAACGTCGGTGGTAAAGATGATTCAGTTAATGATTATGGTATTTTAGGCTGGCCTGATAACGATTCGATCGTGATTCTATGGAAATATAAAGGAATCTGGGAAAAGTATGTCATCGTGGAAAAAGATCATGATCACTCCCAAGCATCCTCTTTCGGAAACGCAACCAAATGGGAGATAGTAAGAGAAGGCTGGAGGAGCTTTGGGGACTTTAAGGATTGATAGCGGGTTGGGTATTTCTCATATCCAATCACTGTGTTTTGCGTGTCTGGTCCTATCTCTCAGGCCCAGCCTCTATTTTGCAGGTATGATCTTTTTTAAAAACCACCTCTTTGTAATAATAACCATTTGGTCTCTTGACCTGCGTAGTGCGTACAAATATCCAAACTCATAACAGAGCTTTGATGTGTTTAGTAAAGGTAACATCCAAAGAAATACGACACCCGTTTCTAAACCCCATCACCAAGCAGCTCACAATAAATGATTCAAGCCCGAACCGCTCAAACATATTGCTAATGTAAGTGGCGTCAGCAAAGTTTGATACGTATATTGTGATCTGCTGCAGGTTGTACCCCGGACTCTCGTTCACAAACTTGAATAGGTTTCGTATGACGCTCAGTGTCTGGGCCTGCAGGTCTCCCCTGATGATTTCCAGATCAGGAATGATTCCCAGCGTGACATTGTTGCGCAAGCTCAGGTAGTCCATCAGTGTACGTTTAATACGGTAGAACTCGCTGCTCGGTGAATTGTCGCACAAGCTGCACCAGTTGCATTAGGTTTGGGCCCCGTGTTGTCATGATAGTCCTTTATCATCAGACTATCACCACACTATCATCAGACTGTCTCTGTCCATATCAAACTCTGCTGGCTTTCTCCACGCTTTGTCAGACGCTTCGGGTTTGACCGCGCACGGGTCGGCAGCCACATTTCGGGCAAGAGCAGCCTAGAGGAGGGAGCAAGCAAGCAAGCAGCTTGTAATTGATGCTGTTTACCCTTTGTGGTGAGGGATATACACAGATCCATCTGCAGCCTGTTGGCGGTTGCTGTTAGGGTGGTAGCGGGATGGCGAATGCAGAGTGGCGGACCAAGCCGACCGACGCATGTCTGGTGTACTCGGCGATGTCCTAAAATCACTTGCGTATTGGGGTCGCTAACGCTGAAGGTGAGCGCTCTTTTGACAAAGCAAAGTTTAAAAGTGACCTAAATGATTCAGCGGTGGAGCCAATTGAATTACTTGGTTTGGCGGAGCAGGAGGGTTGTGCTGCAGACTTGGCGCCACCTCAACAGTGAAGCGAGTGTGGTGTTGTTAGGCGGTGATTTTTCAGTAAGAAGAATACCCACCACGGCTAAGACCGGATTTTCAGAAAGGCGATAGGGAAACCTCCGACAAGACGCAGAAAGAAAGGGGCCGTAGGTGATGCATCAATACGTATGTATCATTAGGCTGAGACTCGCTATTCGGATATCTGTGCACAGGTACTTGGAGTTGGAGACAGGCACCGAGTAGGTACTGAGCATTGGGGCTGGAAGGCTTTGGAAAGGCAATTCGCTATTTCTAGAACAGTGAAGTGGCATATTGCCTTGCTTTCGATCTTGAGACATCATCTTCTTAAATCGCCTTTCCAAGCTCTCTTTGTTTCCACTTCCCCAGGTTAGCAAACTGTAGGTTAAATTTTTGTTCTGAAGTCAATTATAGACCCTTATCCTTTTCTTCTTTGTTCATCGCTTATACGGCGGCTCCTAGTGGTGCGACCAGAGCAGAAGCCCTCGATACGTGCACCAAAGTATAATAGTATCCCATAATAAGAATGCAAATAGCTGTAGATAACTTCACACTATATTATTTTACTTCTGAGTGCAAAGATTTGGCTTCCTTCATGTACAGGAGCAGTGGGATCTTAGGCATAACAAAGAATTGCCGCACTTGCAGGAGTGTGCGTTTTCTGCGCAAACTAATATGGCCAAGTCAACGCACACGCGACGCGTGTCTCAAATGCAACTATTAGTAAAATACGGAAACACCCTTCGAGATCTACTAATTACCTACCAGGCGGAACATGGTGTTGTCGCCACCATGCTATCTGAAGCCAGCTCAATTTACTTGTGTGGTTGCGAATTGTGTGCTATGCAATGTTTCAATAAGAAATATTTCTGATCTATATTCCTTGGTAGGCTGAAACCAACAAAAACCCAATCAAGCTGGAAATAAACTCACATGAGGTGTGGAAATAAATAGAAAGAAACAAAAGGGGTAAATTAACAAACAACCGTGAAGATTCCGGCAAAGAAAGTATGCTTCTATGTTACTTTATTATGCATTTTTCTATTTTAATAAAGTATAAAGTGTAAAATCAATAGAAAATTTTTTTTGATTCCAATAGTGCGTTTTGGGTACAAATGTAACATACATATTGACGCACGCTTATGTGTAACATTGCGTGTATCAAGGATGGATCTGTGTGCACAACGGAAAGTCACACAGCAAAATAACAATGTTCAAAGCTATTTGAAGAAATGTTAAGGGAACTTGACACATACATGTGTATGTTGTGTTGTGGAGGCTCTCTAGCATTTCCTGCACGCTGAACTTGCAGCAGACGCACATCGCACCGTGCGGTGCAGTGCCGAAAGCAAGTGGGCAAATAGGCAACAAAAAAAGCGCAACGGGGTGTGCACTAGTGCTCGGCGGCTGAAAATAGACTCCAAAAAATGTTCGGTGTTTCTGATTTTTAAGATAGAAAGCAGATTGCTGCCGAAGGTGTTCGATCAATTCGATGCACAATTTTGAATAAAGTGACAGAAGATTTTATCGTATCATCTTCTTTACGGCTGAAAGGAAAAAAAAAGAAAACGCAAAGGAAACAGAGGGAAATATCTGCCGTGGGATTAAAAGCGTTTGTTTTCAAACTTAAATCAATTTCACTCTAGGCTGTCTTAAATTTATTGTCTCTGCCCTTGCTTATCCTTCCACCATCTCCCGCGAAGTAAGAAAAAACAACACTGAGAAAAACAGTTAGCCTGTGGTAGGCTTTGCTCATAGCTCTTGCATGACGCGCCTGCGGATGGATTTTTCCAGGTGTAGAAAAACGTGCATATATCATTTTGGGCGAACTGCTTTTCTGAGTACGCAGGGAAGAAAGTAGAATATGTGCGGCTCGGCTCCTGTAGGACCTGACAGTGCAGAAAACCAGCCGTCCGCTTACTACTTTTTGCCGCCAGGGCCGGGGGTAAAAGATGCTCTGCTCTACCCGGGTTTCCGTTTGGCCCACAAGTATTGGAAAATAAACAGCAAGATGTCTATTGTATCTGGAACATATGTGCAAGGAATGTACGGCGGTTGTGAATAATCCCAGTATATTTGCAGCTATGGATGAATTTAGATAGTTGTTTAGTGGTTTATATGCTTATGCATATATATATATGTATATCTATGTACTCCTTAATATCGGTGAATTTCAGCATTCACCAGCCGGGCAGTTGCTGTGGAAAATTGTTTTGTTAAGGGTGAGTGCCTGTTTTTTTAATAGATCCAACTGAATCTCAGTTCTTCCTTTCCTTCTCTACCACCTTCTTTGTCTTGCCCTTGTACAATCTTGATTCTCTCTCTAAACACAACTCTCTTTGCGATTTTTGACGCATATCAGCTGTATCTCTACAAGACAATTGGTGTTCCAATTGAGTGTTTTCCTTGTCTGTTTTGTTTCTGATCTAAAGGTCTTCTCAGGTAAAAAAAGAGATATTCCATTATCTCCCCTTCTTTCTATTCCACCACCCCGTCGGATACATATCCTCTCTACACTCAATTGACCCCAAGACTACAAATCTTGTTTTGCTTTATGAAAGAAGTCTTTTGGTTAGACTTCTCCGTTCTCTCCTAGACACTTTTCCACTCATCGGATCATATCACCTGAACATCCGAAAACCTAAAACTAGGAAGTTTTTATAATTGACATCATTACAACCCTCCTGCAACAATAGATCAATTGGATCACAAGGTGTAGTCTCACAATCATGTCCGTGCCGCCAAACCAGTACCAATGGCCCCAAGATAACACGCAGCCACAAAACACCCCAGTCAAAAGTTTAAATTTACAGCAACTGCAGCAACTACCTCATCAGTCTCTTCCTCCACTACCATCACAGCAGCAAGCACAACAATCACAACAATCACAGCAACCGCAACAGCCGCAACAGCCGCAACAACCGCAACAACCGCAACAACCGCAACAACCGCAACAACCGCAACAACCACAGCAACTACAGCAATCACAGCAATCACAGCAATTACAACAACAATCGCAGCAGCAATCCCAACAGCAGCAAAAAGCTTATAACCCTGATTATAACACCTACATGCAGTCACAACAAACTCAAGCTCAGTATCACCAGACGTTAAACCACTATTCACCTGTCCAAAGAAGCTCGGTACCTTTTGTTCAACAGCAACAGCAAATACATCAGGTAAATCAATTGCAACAACAAAGTGATAGCTCATATTTTGGTACAACTTCTGCTTCCCAGCAACTTTCACAGTCATCCCAACAGGTGCCGCCTAGATATGAGCAGATTCCTCAACAGCATTATCCGACTTCTAGGCAGAATTCTCAGTTTGCTCAACCTCAATTCTATCCCTATCAAATGAATACCCCAGTTTATGGTTATAACCATTATTCGTCAGCTCCAACAAATTCTATCTATGTACAGAATGCAACAAGCATGAATCCAAGATCTAACACGGCGCCAAACTTATCCAGTACACAAATGGTAGCAAATTCTTCAGTTTCAACATCCAACTCTATTTCATCATCAACCAATAATAATTATGTTCAGCAGATTGGTGGGTACAGAGCATCAGATGGTAGTGAGAATAATTATATCACTGACGGGTTGATTCAGCAGCAGCAACAACAAATTATACAAGATTCTCAGCAACCAAATTCATATATGCCATATCAAATGCAGTACTATCCTACGACGTACCAATCTAATCCTGGTCTAAATATGACAATCATGCCTACAGGAGAGATGGTCGGAAACAAGAGCATCCCAAAGATACCTACAAGATTGAGTTACGTCTGGTGGGAAGATCAAAATGTTCAATGTTATGTTTTTGAGTTTAACGGTGTAATCATTCTGAGAAGATCTGACAACGACATGATCAATGCTACTAAACTTTTGAATGTCAAAGGCATAACAAGAGGCCGTAGAACGGGTATTTTGAAGAATGAAAAAGTGAGGCATGTCATCAAGTTTGGCTCTATGCCATTTATTGGTGTTTGGATTCCTTTGGAACGTGCTGTTTTGCTAGCTAAAAGAGAAGGCACCTATGAAACTCTGGTTCCTTTGTTTGATGAAAACATTAAGGATGTGGTTAAAAGGAAGATTGAGGAGAAAGACTTACTGAATCCACCCAATATGTCAGATGAGCCTGAGATGGGAAAGGTTGTGGTCTGACCAAGTTGTGAGATTATCTTTTTTCTAATAATTATACGGCAAAGCGATTGCCAATTAGGGATCTATACATCTCGAAACTTATAGGTGCAGTGTATCATTCCTCTTTAAGTTGCTTTCCTATCTTTGTTTACCAATTGCCTAACCAACTGGAAGTCTCCAGTCAAATAAGTCACGAAGTGAGTGACCGCCTAGCACGAGAGACTGCTTACATATGCTTCCAACCTCAGACTGTGCTCTTAGTTCTTAAAGATCACAAAAGTTTTAAATTGCATTTTCACTAATTCAGCAATCAGTCCTTTAAGTGGCCTCTTTGCCTGTGTGGATCTTACAGCCGTTTGGTATTTTAAACATTCATCCATTATTTTTGCTCTGTCATTACACTTTTCTCACTATCTGACCCATAACATAACACTCACTACATTGATACAGAATGAATAAATCAAGCATATTTCATTTGCATTTGATCATATCTGGCTGTCTGTTCCATCTCTCACGTTTTTTGTTTTGGTTTGTTTTTCTCTGAACTTGGATCTGGGATCCATACTCAAACGCCTTCTTTTCTTGTTGTTTTTACTCTTTGTTTCTTGTTACTATACCTTTTGTGGACATTTTGTAGTTGTACTTTAAATAGAAATTTTGTTTCTATTAATCCTCATGATATTCCTATTCGGACAAACCTAGAATTGGTTATGATCAGAATGCCATGAATTTTCCTCATCTCCTTCTTTTGCTCTCTCAGAACTAATGTTAATAATATATATTTGTATAAATGATGAAAATTTGAAAAAAAATATAGATTGATAGATCTATTGCCGACTATGTCTTCTCCAAAGCGTCTGAAAAATCTATAGTATCCATCCCCGATTTGCTTCCGGATGCTCTTTTTCTAGAATTATGACAAACCCGACCAACATACATCTCTAAATAAAATATGTCGGTATACACATGAAAAATATTACCAATGTTGACGGCTGCAGAGTGCTCAACTAGAACAAATCAAGGCTTAGGTTTTATTGAAAGAATAGTAAGATTTGTTAAAAAAATCGCCGTTCTCCTGGAAACTCAGAAAAGGACTTTTTGTTTCGTTCTTTGTTGGCTTCTTTCTAACTACTGTATTGGTTGAAATCTGAAATTCATGAGTGTAACTGTGATAGTGGATGTATGAATCCATATGTCCACGATTGAAAACATGTTCCACAACTTGTTATCCCAACCGGAGTTCCCAAACAACAAGCGGCTACTGTACACAGTGAGGTTAGGCGGATTGGTGAAGTAGCGAGACACCATCGCGCACAAAAAACGTTGGGTTGGTGCATTAAACCTCCTCCCCCCCTAATCCAGTTAGAGATTTGCAATCAATCGTACGCAATCGTACGGAGTGCACATTACAACATCTCTTGATTTCAAGGTGACCAAAGCTTGTAGATCCGGATCAGGCTGAAAAAAGCCACTGCGCGTTCTTTTTATTAATAGAAGGGCCTTGTCTTATTCACATACAAAAGCCCAAGTTATGGAGTGACATGATCTAACAATACCTCCCGCACTGTCTAGGTTTATTGTTGTGAAAGCCAAAATTGTATATTTGGCTATTGTGCGGTGTTGCTCAAATTGTTTCCGCTCAATTTTATTAGTTCTTCTGTACATGGTGGTGAAGACTGAAGTCGCCAATTCCTTCTGCAGACGCTATAGCCTAAAATCCGCAGCTAATTCTTGGTTGGGTGTCGATCAACGTGAAAAAATTAACACTGGTGAGCTGCAGTTGAGCTGCGTGCAATTTCCGAATTATTTCCAATCCCACATACAAGTGTTCTTTATTGTATCGTCTCAAAGGGAATAATTGTGCAGCAAGGCTAAGAAAATACTTCGATTTAATCTTCTGTCATCTTCTACTTTAGAGCACAGTACCTTTCGACATCTTAAAAAATACATCATGTTCACCTTAGCAATAGAAAGTTAGATACTTAAACGTCGCCAATCTGATATGCATGGAAAAGTCAACAATAATTCTGTTCGGTTGTTAGTTCTCTGTCCACAAAATACATTTCCGGTGGGCTGACTTGCCACGCTGGGAGCACCTAACTTCTCGGCATAATAATTGTGCCGTTTACGGCACCTCACTTAGTGGTCCGACGGGGTACGCCCGCGTCCCCGCAAGCGGCTTTTTTTGTCGAGCAGCGAATGTTGGGTAGATTCCGGTAATGCAGGAATATCCAAGGGATTCCGCTAAACTGGTGTTACAGCTGGCTAGAGGCTGCCGTGAAGGCTCGCTTAGATTAAGCCAGGCCACAGAATTGTGAGAAATTTTTGTGCCTCCCTAAAAAAGAAAAAAACCGGTAATTTTATTACCATGGATTCCGATTAGGCCTAGAGCCGCTCTAAGATCTACCAGGGACGGAAATGTTTCTGCTGTTATTGTAGTTATTGTGTAAAGAGCAGGAATTTTAACAGCCTGCTTATGTGTGTGTAATCAACAGAGTACTTGATTGGATGCACAGCACACATAATGTTCTTCTACCTTTCATAAATTTTCTTTGAATATTTTGGCGTTTCCACTCCCAAGTTCCATTTAATTACCTAAACTTATTTTACGGATATTTGGTTCTATTATGCTCCCAGTTCTCTCTTTTACATGGGTCAAGTAAAAATTTACACGAGAGCATTTTAATAATCATTAGACAGCATGAAGATAGTGCTACCGCTAAACATAGCAGATTTTATTCTGCTTCATGCTTGTTGCACGTCTAAAGCTACCAGATTACTTGATTTGATTTAGCACCTTATCTCCTTGGAACAAAGAAATGAGCGAAATCCTGGCTGCTCTAAATTCTTTCCTTGTTCTTGTGATACAGAAATGGCTATATGTCTGATCATAGAGACGCTGGGTAGACCAGGCATACGAACTTATAAAAGGCTACTCTTTAGCAGTTCTTGTGACGTCACAAAAACCTGGCACTCCAAAATTGACAACATTTTGGCTTGAATTAATAAGCTTGATACTAGTTTGTTTTATGAACGTGTTACATTTGTTTAGTTTCAGATGTATTTATTTAGCTCCACTATGAATTTCAAGCTCTTCAGCAGATGTTCTTGTTTGCCACAAACTAGTTGTCAATCAACTCCCTGGAAGGCAAAGCTTAAAGGCTACCAGAATTCAGTTTATTTATTGGATTATGGATTTCACTTGCCTGTTATATGACAGCCAGCCAGATAAACAGACAAAGGATGCTTCACTAATGCCAAACAAAGATAGGGTGATGTTCTATTTTTCTCATTGACCTTGTGCTGTGTTTTCTATCTGTCAAAGTTGCAGTTTTGGAATCTGCTGGGTGATTGAAAGCGCCTATCGACTCATTTGGCATGGCTTCGCTTCCTCATGATTTGTAAAGTATTCACTGCTCCGTGTTTCACAAACACATGAGCGTACAACTTTTCCAGATGCTCGCATGGTGATGGCTGTTATCATTTCTTTGAACAAAACAGGCTGAACCAATCTGAAATAGAGCTTAACAAACAGATCTGAAAGGCATTGTAAAAAAAAAATAAGAGCACATCCAGGCTACCACGATGTATAGTAATCCAAACTGTAAATACAAATATGGGTAGTCTTATTCCGGCTTCTGAAGTGCAGTCATATCATACTTAGGTGCATTGATTCAGATGAAGTGCAACACGACAGACTGCATAGGAGCACACTGTTTGGGTAAAAATCACTTTTTGAAAGATATGAAATGATTCTTTTTTTTGATGTAGTATTGAAACCAATAGGATAGCCAGTGACTGCACACTCCAATTGGTGAGCTACCCTAACTGACTTTTTACTTACACTATTTTACTGTGTGAACTGATGTGAAATCCTTTACATTCCCGCCAATCACCCTTCAAACCGAGTCTCACGCTGACTTTTTTTTGGGCATTTGGAAGAGAGTATTTACCTAACTGGACTACTTGTTCGGTGTTCTTACGGTTTTGAATAGTATTCTGGAAAGCTTATAAATAGCAAAATTTGTCTGGTATCAGAAAAATGGGACATTCTTCTGTCCAGTTATTCTAAACCAGCGTGTCCTCCTCAGTGGAAGCTTCCAGCTCGAACAGTTTGATATCTTCGTCAAGAATTTCAGCTTTTATTATTGGTCCACTTTTCTTATAAAATAAGTTTCGGCCATTACAACGGGAGACACATCTAGCGGCATCTTCAGGACTATCAAAAATAAAAACAAATGTGGATGTCTTGTTCTGTTCGTTTGTCCACACTCGCTTGATGGCAACGTCTCTGACCTCATACAACTTCAAGTCCCAAAGAAAGTCTTGCAGTTCCCACGGACGAATCTCAGAAGGATAATTTTCTACTATTACACATTGCGATCTCTCAATCTTTGGAAATTTGAATCTAAATGGATAATCTGTTGGTATCAAGCTGTTGACATAGTCTGAAAATATGTTCTCATTGGATACTTGAAATATTTGAGCAGCACCTGGTGTCTTTGTGTTCTTCTTGTCTGCCAAATTCTGGGGTATTGGCGACTTCCAACAGTCCCATATATCAGTTTTTATGAGACGAGTAATTTTGTCTCTGCTTGGAACGTAGGGAAATGTAATGGACTGTGAGAGCTCTTTATAATCGTTTTCCTCTACGGGGTTGAACGAAACATATGTACCGTTCATCGTAGTACCTCTGGAGTGCTTCGCAAAGTCATGAGCTGCTAACGAATTGTTAAAGAAGAGATAGTATACCTGCTTGGGGCTAAGGGTATACTTGTTTCTTGCTTTAACCACCTGTGTCGGTTGGATGGAGCTATGTGACGGGAATATTGCAGTGAAATCGCTGGCCGAGAGCAGGCCGTTCCGGCTAAACACTCTCAAAACATTTAATCCTATTTGTGAGTTTTCATGCCTGGATTGTACGATTTGGCTATTGGGACTGGGCAACTCCATATCCAACGACAGAGCATCAGCATCATTAGAACCCCTCTGTACTATTTCCGAGATCAGACCCGCAACTTTTGACACGTCGTGTCTCGTGTTCAGCAGCTCGATAGAACGGAAGATTTTTCCCTTGTTCACCATATTCTCTATCTCGTGGGCCTGCACGCAGCAATACACCTCATGTGCACTCCTACTCATACCCCCGCCCGCCAATGAGCCCCCATACCATCTATCGTACCCTTATAACTGGTGAAATACTGGAGACCATCCCCTCTTTGCTGCACAGCCGTGTCCACACACCCGTGCACCTTCCAGCCCTACCCTCAGACACCGAAAAAATTCTGTTGAAGCGAAGCTGCTCAGCGTAGACAGGGAAAGCCTCCCAGACAGCCAAACAGTGTAGGGTTAAGGGATGGGGAGTGGGAAGAGGAGAGGGAGGGAAGGGGCAGTGGGGAATATCTGTGGTCTGGTGGTAGAGTATCCCACACGTCGACTCTTTCTGTACATATTTTCACACCGGATAGCTGTTCCTTGTCGCACAGGCAGCCACAAACTAGTATACCTTTAAAAACTAGCATCTCAGGGTTCGTCGTCTAGACAGTAACATTGGACGGGTATTTAATATTTGATCCTGTTGTGCATTTCAAAATAACAAAGATATTCTGTTGGATGTTTTTTCAGTTTTCTAGATCGCCTTTTTCCTGTATATAGTTCGCAAAGAAAGAAATTACATTACCCGCCTAGCACCTCATAACTAGATCTTGTTACCACGGTTATCTTGGCTCGCCATTATCATAAAGCCAATACATATACATATTGTGACACTAGAGATCAACAGACCAAACCTTCAAAATGACCTCGAACTGGGAAACTCTGAAAAGCTTATCAGGTATGTTGAGTCACGCTTACGTTTACGTTTACGCCACCGAAAGTGTACCCCTCTCGGCTTGATCAAAACGCTTACTAACCAAACTTCTTTGTATTCCGTCTTGATAATATTTTATTTCCTATTACAGTGGATGAGCCCATTACTTCAAGTCCATGGGAGACCAAGTCTACTGGCACGACCCAATCATTTGCGGCCCCACGTCCAATTGCCCCTCTAGGACTCTCCAACGAGTCTAACGCCCATGACGATGTTGCCAGTATGATATCTGGTTTTAATTCCACAACTAGTGGATTGTTTTCCAAGAATAACTTGGTTTTTGGTACTGGAAACGCACAGGCCTACAACGTGTCTAACTTGGACGAGGCAGTGATCTCAGACTCTGGTTCTGACTTATTCAACCCAAACTTTAGGGATGCATTAAGTGCTATCAGTGCCCCAGCTGCAGCTGCAGGCCAATCGCAACATCAAAAATCTAGATTTGCTGCTAACCTGTTTGGTTCAGCTTCGGTTGCCGGCGTCAGCGTCTCCAACTTTGGTAGCTCTCAGTTGGGCTCAAACTTTTTAGAAAAGTTTGCCTCTGTCACTGAAAAGACTAGAGAATTGGAGACCAGCATGGGCAAAATGGGTTTGCATCCTGTTCAGTCAGGTTCTAACTTGGCCGCTTTACAATCATCATCTTCCACTACTTCTGGAGCTGCAGTTGGAAATGAACGTGCCCCTGGTTCCAGAAGATCTTCAACCTTCAATTCTAAGGCCGAGATCACATCACCTCAAACTGTTTTTAGAGAGCCAAGAAAGCAATCATTCAGTGAGAAATTGGATAACTATATCTCCAGTGGTGTCTCACCAAGTAATTCTAGACATTTGTCATTTTCATCTGATGTTAATCCAGCAAGTGTTGGTGGAAACCTAATGTCAGATCAAGGCTCTGCTGTGCTTGAAAGCCCTCATGATGCTGGTAAGAATATTTGGAATCCTGCTTCTGCTCCAACTTTCCATCCAACTGGAGCTTTTGATCCAGCAGGAAACGCTGGTAATCCTTTGTCAATGCCTGTCCCTAACATGAACATGATGGATATGAACATGATGATGCAGCAGATGGCTATGATGTCTCAATTTGGTATGGTTCCTCCAAACTTCTTCCATATGGGAGCAAATGGAATGGGCCAATCTTCATCTTCTCAGGGAGAACAGTTGGACTCTACCAATGGAACTGGCAATAACGATGAACTAAAGGAAGTTGAAGCGGACCAGACTAGCAAGGAAGATTCGGAGGGTATCAGACCACAGTCTCCTTCTCAAAATTTTTTCCAACCTGGTTTAATCAACAGGTCTATTCCTCCTTTTATGATGCCTTCATTCCCTCCATATGCCATGTTTCAGGCGCCACCTAACGGAATGAACGTGACCAATAATGGTATCGGCCCAGCTGGTGGCAACAGACAATCACGTAGTCCCGTTTCCCGTTCTCCAAAAGTGCAGATGCCAATCAATTCTTCAAAGTCATCCAAAAAGAATTCATCTCCAAAGCCAGGAAAGCCGAAAAAACACATAGTGAGATCGCCTTTACTGGAGGAATTCAGAAGTGAAAGAAACGAAAAAGCTTACACATTGAAGGATATTTATGGTCATGGGTTTGAATTTGCTAAAGATCAGCATGGTTCCAGATTTATTCAACATCAACTAGAGGTTGCTAACGATCAAGAGAAGGAAGTTATCTTTAATGAAATTAGAAACTATGCTGTTGATTTGATGACTGATGTGTTTGGTAACTATGTGATTCAGAAATATTTCGAGTTTGGTAACAAGGTTCAAAAGAAAATTTTATTTGAATCGATGAAAGGTGGTTTTGGAAATTTGTCATTTCAAATGTACGGTTGCAGAGTTGTTCAAAAATGTCTAGAGAGTTTAGAATTAGACGATCAGTTAGACTTGTTGAATGAATTAAAAGATAACATTTCTAATCTGGTGAAGGATCAAAATGGTAATCATGTTATTCAAAAATCCATTGAGTGTATTCCAATTGAGAAAATCCCGTTTATTTTGGATTCAATCAAAGATCAGATCTATCATCTTTCCACTCACCCATACGGCTGTAGAGTGATTCAGAGATTGCTAGAGTTTTCTAACAAGGCGGATCAAAAGTTCATCTTGGATGAATTGAAGAGCTTCACCTTTTATCTAATACAGGACCAGTTCGGTAACTACGTTATTCAACATATCATTGAACACGGTTCTGCTGAATATACAGACGAAGTGCTAAAGATAATTTTGGAAAACTTGGTTGAATTGTCCAAGCACAAATTTGCGTCCAATGCAGTTGAAAAGTGCATTATTTACCAATCGGAGGCCAACAGAGTCAAGATATTTGAAGCCGTCATGGAGAACAACACTCAGGACGACGACGAATTGGAGGAAAATACTCCTTTGAGTTTGATGATGAAGGATCCATTCGCCAACTATGTTGTCCAGAAGCTTGTGGAGTTAATGGACGAGCAGAGAAAGAGGGTTCTTATCATGAAGATTAGAAACTACTTGAAGCTCATCAGCCAAGGCAATTACGGTAAGCACCTTGCCAGTATTGAGAAGTTGATTGCCTTGAGCGAATCATATAGCCTATAGCAGGGCCTTCCGACTCGGTTCTGACTGCCCTTCTTTACTGTCTGCGCCTGGCTTCTACAATGTCTTTTTCTATTCCTGGCTTCTGTAGTGTCTCCTTCTATTCCTGGCTTCTGCAATGTCTTTTTCCTCTTTTTATTATTCACTGCTCCACCTCAACCCTATTATTTTTACCTTCTGTAATTTTCCCCCCTCTTTTTTCTATCCCTTCTCCTCATTCCATTTTGCCTTATATATATATACTTCCGTCTTGGTCAGCTCCTCAGCTCGGTCGATTCCCCGGCTAAGACCCTCCTACTATCCTGTGAATAACAATATACCAATAGACACCTTTTGGCTCTGTCATCTTCAAAACACGGCTCGTTAAGAAAAATTTTCGTACGCTTGAAAAATCAAAGATAAAGAGTTAAGCTCATCACCGATAGAAGAGAGAGAAGGAGAAGGAAGGGTGACAGAGGAGAGTGGAAAGCAGACAGAGCTAGGGAACTGGAATAGTAGTAGAGCAGCGGACTAGACAGGAACAGGTGGCACAAAAATGGAGACGTGTTTCAGAAACGACAGCACGTCGGAAGAGCTAGAATACCATTCGTCCTTGGAGGACGATTTGAGTGTAGATGAGATTCTGAGCATGATGAAGAACAAGCTGAGCCAGAATCAAGCAGCAAGCACAGGAAAAGATCATAAGAAGAGTGAAAGAGCCCAGTTTGAGAGTCTGAAAGTGCACTCTCTGCCAACTATAAAATCCAACACATTGGAAAGCTCACTAGAACTGCTGCAGGAGAAAAAGAGCAAGAGTCGCAAAGTGTACACATTGAACGACCCGATTGAATCTGCATTAAGAACGGAATCGGAAGAAACGCAGAAGGACAAGACCCAGCTAAAGAGAGAAAGCACAGAAAAGTGGTTTTCGTTGCCAAAACAGGAACTGACATCGTCAATGAAATCACAGCTAACGGTTTTGCAAAACAGACAGTACATTGATCCAAAGCATTTCTATAAGAAGCAGAAATGGAGCATACCGGAACGTTTTCAGGTTGGTGAGATTATCAATGCGCATGGTGATACCAACAGACTGAACCGTAAGCAAAAAGGTGGTGATTTGGGTCTTCTGGGTGAGCTCATGAACGACGGTGACGCTAAGAAGTGGTTCAAGAGAAAATACAGTGAGATTCAAACTAAGAAAATGAGTGGTGGTAAGAGAGCCTATAAGGATAAAATATCAAAGAGAAATAAAAGATAAATACAGTTACGTTAGGCTGGCTACGGCCTTTCCCCCCACCAAACTTGTTTTGCTAAATAGAATTTCAATAATAGCCAACGGTTCGTAAAAATTCGTATCAAACATTAATTAGTGCAGTCTCTTATCTGCCGTTCTATATACCTATATCATCATTATATAAGAACTGGGAATATTTTTCAAAGCAGTTCACCAAGACCACTCTTAAACCCCGCTAAAGATCCTGATCTTGTTGAAATTTCTTTCTCTAATGCTTTCCCATAGCAATTTCTTCTCAATTTTATTGAGTTTATCAATTTTCACCAGGTCAATTAACTCAGAGTAATGGAACTCAAACAATGTTTGAGTGGCCACAATTAAATTCAAGAAGTAATTTCTCAAGGCTGGCATCTTGTAGTTGTGTCTATATAACCTTAAAGAATTGGAAATTGAAACAGAAGCAATCAACTCCTTAAACTCTTGATCAATATTAAATTCATCAAAAAGAGCAGAGTTCACCAAAGTATTCAAAAAGAGTTTTGAATCTTGTTCAATGTCTTCCGTATGAGTATCAGTGTCAGTGATTCTTTCAATTTTTAAGTACATAGTCTTCTGGCTGTTCATTGGAGTTGAAAATTCGTTATTATATTTTGGTGACATCACTTTGTTTAAAAAAGAGACACTATCGGCGTCAGACTTGAAGTTTTTGAGCTTAACCAAATCGGATGTTAAGTTTTCAACGGCACTTTGCTCATTGATCTGAACATAAATATCTTGATCTCCAAATGATTCTAAGTCTTTACTATTAACAAACAAAAGCACTCTCAGCAAATTCAAGTTCCAGTCTATGAGTTTTTCTGGAGAGTTTGAGTCATTTTTGTTGCTAGAGTCTCTTAAAATTGAATTTAATCCATTGAAAATGCTGTTTCCAATGTTGTCATGCATGCTAGTGGATATAACATTCAATATGGTAGAGAGCTCCACAAATTGCTCTGGGGCTGTTTTAGAAGAACAGACTGTGTCAGCGTAAATGTTTGGTTGATTCAATGATAAGACATGTTTATTTCTGTAGTTACTGTAGGACGGTTTTGTTAAACTGAAATCGTTTGTTACGCTTTCATTGGAATAGGTGGATGATACAGTGTTCATGGATATGATCGAAGAATTTGAAGAGAAAAGCGAATTCCGGCTAGATCCTCTAGATCCTTTAGAGTCCACAGACTCCATAAGTGATGTGTTATCAGCGGGCAGGTCTTTCTGATAATCCTGTAGATAATATGAAGGAAGGCTTCCAGGTATTGAAGGGGCGGATACTGATGGTGATAATGACGAAGATGTTATTCTTAAAGCGGGTTTGTTTCTTTTGCTTTTGTCCTCCAATGGGGTGGTGACTGTTGAGCCTGATTCTGAAGATGAAACAGGAGCTGATGACTTTTTGCCAAACCTAGATAGCAAGGCGGATCCAGTCTTGACTTTCTTCAAAATGGATGTGTCTGTACGGTCTCTCTCATGAGCGGTAACTGGTCTAGGCGGTTGACCAAACTGAAGATACCGGGTGTCCGGCTGCTCACGTTGTTGTTGCTGCAGGCTTGCTTGTGATAATGTGCTGTGTTCCAGCGTACTAGCTAGCCGGTTCCTTCTGATGTTGCTGTACACGGCATCTCGTGCGTTCTGGGTAAACTGCGTAGGTGTCCTTGAATTTGGCACCTGCGCTGAAAACATGGTATGTGGCTGTCAGTGTGATGCTGTTATTGATAGATAGGATGTGGGAACTTGAAGAAATGGCAATACTGGCACACGTTCTCAACAGAAGTCTGGGTTCTTAGCCTTGCAAGTTCACAAGTTCACATCTAAACCATATACCCCAACATCCTTCTGCCCTCTTCTCCGTCAGACTCACGTAAACTCAGCTAACTCAGTTATCCTAGTCCTCCCGTACCGGTATAAAACGATACGCAAAATGGAAAATTTGCTGGTCCCGCCGGAGGAAAATAATAATCCGAAATTTTCCGAAACCCAGGACGGAAGCGGGTGGGTTTCCTATTTGGGCCTGGTGGGCCCGGTGCCTAGATTGTGGGCTGTCTGGGGTGGCGGCGCCAGGTTCCGTTCCGTGGGCTCGTTCCGTAGGCTCGTGATGTGGAACTGGTGAAGCTGGTGACACCTGTGTGACCCTTGCTGTATTCCATCCACAGGTGGTTGGTCACGACTCTGTGTGGCAGCCAGATACACGTCCAAAGTTTCGTTGAAACGCCCCGGCTAAGGACTGCAGCATGTAAATCTGCTCCAGGCCGCATAGGACAACGGAAGTCCGCACGGCACCCGTAAAGCTCGGTCCAACCCCGGTGCCCGGTCAGCAGCAGGCATTTACGATAAAGTTTCACGACACGTACTGTATGAACATTTAGACAGGGCCCATGAGGAGTCTATGGTCCTTAAGCTTCACAGAATTGGGAAAATACGGACTTGAGCGGTGGTCCACCATGCAGCATAAATACATTCTGCCGGCATACGCGGTTGATCCGAAAGAGAGTATGGTATCAGGCCTAGTGCAGTTTGTAGACGAGTTTGTATAGATATATTTATCCATGTATCCACACTGTTACAAAGGGAAACTTGGCGTGCACAAGCAGTAAAGACTTATACACCGGCATCTACGCTATTTACTAGATAGATGCCAACGAGTTTGATGTGGGCATCTAATCAGCTGAGCGGGCAGGTTGTGGTTGAATTATGCACATAATGAAATAAAATTAAGCACCTTACTTGTAGTAGCATATGTGCAGTGATTCTATGGGAGCAACATATTGGAAAGTCAATTGGAAAGTAACCAAAATAGCTAATCCAAGTTAACAATCCTGTTGTTTGTGTCGCCTCTTGCCTTCCTCTCGTTCATTACTTTTTCGGCAGTCTCAAGGCCATACCTACTGATCATCTTTGATCTAAACAATCCGCACGCATTGCATAACCGTTTATGTGACGCAAACCCTTTCCTCCATTCGGGAGTGTGCTCGGCTTTACAGTGTGAACAATTAAGCCTTGGCTTGGTAGAAAGGCCCTCAATAACTTGGCCTTTTGGTAGCAAGTTTGAAATATCGGCAGAGTTTGGTCGGGATTGCGGATCAACCGAAAAAAGGGGGATGCTACCCATCGCAGCATTCTGCGGTCGGTGAAATAAAAAGCTCTCCACTTGCTTCCCAGAATCTTCAATGGAAGCAGAACTCGGTTTATAGCTTATATTGGGTTCTGATTTGGAAGTCTTATGCTTGGATAGTATTCGGCCTTGACTTCTAACATCTTTTCCATAAACGGAAGAGTCACGGGCTTTACGTCCTTTGAGTACCTTTTTTTCGTGCATAGATGTACTTTTATTCACTTTTCTTGATGCCTTAAACGTGTTCCTTGTATCAAATGTATTCTTGAGGTTCATCCATTTGCTGATAAGTTCCTTGAGTGTTTCGGTATCATTCCTAAAATTATCCAAATCATTTTTTGAGACTTGAAATAACATATTTTCAAAATTAATCATATCAGCAGGATGGATTTGATCCGCTTTACGCATCACACTACAAAGTAGACTGTTCATATGCTTTGTTCTTTCTACTGCATGTCTAATTTGTTCGGTCAAAGCGTTGATCACACTTGTATGGAACTGGGGTCTTTTTTGAGATTGAGACCCAGTTGGAATGTAATATTCATGTTTTGAATCAGAAGTACTAGCAGTAGTTAACGGAGTGGGATTATGAATAGTCCCTGCATGCCGATCAATTTGCAAATTGTATTGACTAGCATGATTGGCACGATCAGCTTGGCCAGTCTTTACGCTTTTGCTTTCTCCATCGTTCTTTTGTTGCTTTTGTCCTTGGACTACGCGTGTAGACTGGATAGGATAAAGTTCATGCTGATGAAAGTTTATTCGGTGCTGTTCGTGTGGATGCATTTGTGGCTGCCACACTGAATGCGCTTGCACAACCGGTATTCTATAAAGAGGGGTTGTTGGTTGAATCTGTTGCAGTCCAAATAGTTGTGATTGATTATCTGTAACTACTCCATGGTGCAAAATCTCAGATCTTTGAAAATGATTTAGCATATTGAATTGGTTGTGAAAAGCTGCATCAATCATTTGTACCGTTTTTGTTTGGGGAGGATGCAAAATTGTGTGTGGATCCATTTGTTGGGGCCGAGTAACATTAAACACTTGCTCAGCTGGGTTCAGCGTGATCACACTGTTCTCCGGGTATTGGGCTTCATTATGTGTCAGTTCTCGTTTGTTGGAATGAAAACGCTCAACTTCAACTGCAAGCTCGCCATAGGAAGGTAACTTGATTGCAGAGGAGTCTTGCTTTGGGTCATGCATCCGATTCATCAATGCTGTCTATCGTATCTCTTGGACTGTGCCTTTGTGAAGGGTTCTATATACGTGAATAATACAGAGTTTGGAAAAGTGGTAGCCTTGAACTAAAAAAAGAACATGTGCTTCCTCTTAAAGCCAAAATAAAACCTTAATTAACTATAGCTTTTTTCTTTCCTGTGGATTGCTGGTCTTATTTACAAATGCTAAAAGAAGCTAACGGCTCTGATACGTAGATGAGCTGAGGCTGTCCCACTAGACAACCATATTAGCTTGACTACACTTTCTTCTTGCAGGATACAA
Source organism: Ambrosiozyma maleeae (nom. inval.) (assembly GCA_003706635.2). Taxonomy (NCBI): domain Eukaryota; kingdom Fungi; phylum Ascomycota; class Pichiomycetes; order Pichiales; family Pichiaceae; genus Ambrosiozyma; species Ambrosiozyma maleeae (nom. inval.). The sequence continues at coordinate 124,972 of PPLV02000023.1, read as the reverse complement.
GCCATGCAGAAGCGTATTAATTTTTTGCCTATATGTTTGCCTACATGTTTGCCTGTCCTATAGTTTCCTTTAAAGTAAGGGTTACAAGCAGGGTGCAGAAAATTATGACCAATAAAAAACCGGTTACTCCTCCCCGAACTAGTCAGTCATTAAAAGTCCTAAATTACTCTAGAGTTATAGGCACAGCTGATGTGAATGAACATTGTGATCCTTCTTTAAGTATTGAAAGGCAAAAAGATAGTCGTAGTCAGTCTGATCTGCTAAATTTAGAGTAGCACAGAAAGGGCAGAAATATTGCACGCATTCTAGCCACCATTTCCACATCCAAAAAAATATTCCGATACCGGGAGTCGAACCCGGGTCTGCCCGGTGAAAGCGGACCATGATAGCCGTTACACTATATCGGACTAGATGTAACGTTAAAACCCCAAGAATAACTAGTAGCAATCAATAGAATGCTATTTGCACCCAGATGCGGTGTATTCTTTAATCTTTTGGCGCGTTTGTCTAACATGTGAATGTTTTATTCATGTTCAAAAAATAGTGATACATTGTGGTTGAGATCCAATTGTATGCCGTCATAATCAAATGTTATATCGATTAGTACTTTGACAGGATGTTCAGCCGTAGCTCGCCAGATCACGTAAGTTTTAAGCCAATTTCCGATGACAAGATGCCTTTAGCAAAGCGTTTTTCCATTCGCATTTGAGGGAGCCCACTGGGATTAGATGCTGCAGCTGCGAGAGTGCACTAAACAATGTATCAAATTGATGCCAAATATATAAGATATTCTGACCTGCCTTATATTAGTGCCAAGCATATAGGATATTCTAAATTGCGTCTAATTGTACAAGACAAGACACCGAAACATCCATGCAATGTGCATTGGTAAACGGATGCTCATTACACTGCGCCTCTGCTACTACAACACTGTATACTAAAGCACTGCTAGGGATGGCTAAAATTAAAAATCCACCCTATTATTTCTCGCAACGGATAAATGGATCCAGTCAGGGTTCGCACATGGCTTTATACCGCCATCCATACTACTCCATATCAACCCATATCACTGCTATATATATCCATCCGGAATCGGGGCATCTGCTATTGATGCAGATCCATTAGCTAAGCAGTATGTAACACAAAATAATTCTAAAGTTTTCTTTTCATTTTTTTTGCTTCCGCGTCCTTTTTTCGCTTTTGCGAGGTTTAAACCCAATTGTGGCGAAGTCAGGTGAGGATGGGGGAGTCGGAGTTTTACAATTTTTTGATGATTTGACACATTTCACCGCATTTAAGAAATGGGCAGATGGGTGAGCAGCCAAGGTACAGAGAGTAAGCATAGTTGCCAGTGAGTGAGAAAGTAACGCAGCACAAATACATGTGGCAGCTTATGGCACTAGGGTAAGCCGTAGCAGATATCCGGTTTGAAGGCAAGTCTGTTTGGGCTTTGTTGAATTCCATACGAGTGTTGTCTTTCCTTTTTCACACATGGAAAATAGAACGGCTGTAATCTTGCGCATACAAGAAAACGCAAAAAAGGGAGAATGGAGTCCTTATTCTGTGAACAGGATTGTCTGTCGTCCGATACGTACGGGCTGCCAGTCCGCAAACAGGTAGATAATCAATCATGAATCGTGCAATTCTACCAAGCTTGCCAGATACAGACTTGGAAAGTCGAGTACGTTGTAGGGATACATGTTGCTAGCGAGAGGGCTTCTGCGTGGCGGGTGATTTGAGACCATACAGGTCACAGATACAGAGGATCCCTCCATTCGAGTTCTTGTACAATTGTACAAATGCGTCTTCGGGGTTCCAAATGCACGCAGAATTGTCTGGGGAAAATACAAATGGACCAACAAACATTAAAGTTTCTCCATGTTTGCTATTGTAACCACTACAGACAAGGGTTTGCATGTACGACTGAAAAAAGGCTCGATCTCCGGTGGCTGTCAGATAGCCGACTAAGGAATTAAATTGTGCTGCCGGAGGCCCTTTCAGTTACCAGGTTTTTTATTCTTACACGATTTGCTACCTTCAATCCTGATATCGAGAATCTATTATTTAATCGGTGTTTCACGAGGTAGAAAAATTAAACACAGGCCGCTACCTGCGACGTCCACACACTCCAGTTCTCCACATGTATCTACAACGGCCTCGGGCTAAATCCAGTGTGAAAGTTGGCAAGGGAAGAGTCTTTTGGCCTTTGGACATGTTCACCACAAGGCCGCCTTCCTCATGGCTCAACCTGCTTGCAACGGGGTTTAGACCCTGTCACCCCGTGCTGGCGCTAATGCGCCGCACGGGTGCCGGGAGCCTGGGACGCCTGTGAGGGATATATTCTATGCGGCGCTGCGGCGCGAATCCTTGTGGCTGTGCCAACATACCTGTGCAGTCATGGAGAGAGCCGTTGCGCGCGCGGAACGCGCTCTAGCGCCTGTGGCAGAGAATGGCTGTCTGAGAAGCGAACGAGCTGCAATTGCACATTCACACGGTATACCCGTAGGACGATGGCACATGCTCTCTAATCTGGAGACCGCTCACAGTATACAGAGCATGCGTTTGCGGGCTCCAGAATGGTGGGAAAAAATACCGCGACAACGCTCCGGCCGCCCTGGGAAAATCAGCCACCGGCAACCCAGCTGAGGACTGTACAACGCAGCAGCCAGCGCATCGGCACAGGGACGCCAGAAAAAGAAACGCACGCGAGGAAAAGCCGTCTGCATCACTCCACGCACGACGCAGCAATGAGCCATCACTAAGCTTCTTGGGACATGGGCTAGCTAGCATTATAGTTGTATAAATAAGATGCTATTCCCTAATGAATAGGATAAGGGTAGGCGGAGCAGGGTTGTGGATTGCCAGGACTGGGGTATTTGGATCTGTATTCAAGTCTAGATCATAAGCTAGTCATCTGAGAAGCAACCTAATAGACATCACCCCCAGTTCCGCTAGACTGAGAGAGACACAATACAAGCTTCGTTTACACACACACACACACACACACACACTGTAATGTCTGAATCATTACATTCCCTGGCATCCTCTATCAGTGATCAGGTGCTGGCCGACCGTCCTGTCGGTGTCAGCGAGCTGGACCTAGAAACCCCTAAAGTCTACGACCCTGAAGATGCCCAGTCACTGATATCCGGCGAGGGCGCCATGTCCTCTACCCTGTCTAGAAGTGAGTCCTTAAAAGTCACGAGAACAGAAACCGTCAAATCGTTAAAGGATAGAGGTTTATCCAAATCCATTACAAACTTGGATGTCAACAGACCGCAAAACGTGGCCAACCCAATTTTCCCAGAGGAGTATACAATGGAGACGGAGACCGGTTTGGTGCCTGTCAGGACCCTACACATCATTGGTAGATCACAGACAAACACTAGCAAAATCCTTCCCAGTACGTCAAGTCAACGCACTGAAGATGATCAAGAAGATTCTTTGTCTTCCACTGAGAAACAAGACCAACAAACGCAAAGTGCATTAGCCGAATTGGACCCTGAGATCGAATTTGTCACTTTTGTTATCAATGACCCAGAAAACCCTCATAATTGGAAGGAGTCAATAAGATGGATATACACGATTGTACTTTCCTGCGTGGTGGTTTGTGTCGCCTTTGGATCATCGGTAGTCACTGGATCATTAGATTTAATGAATGAAAGGTATGGCGTCTCCACAGAGGTCTCCACGTTGTCTTGTTCTTTAATGGTTCTAGGTTTTTCTGTTGGACCACTACTCTGGTCACCATTGTCGGAACAAATTGGTAGAAGACCAGTCTACTTCATCTCCTTCTTCTTGTACTTTATCTTTAATATTCCTTGCGCAGTTGCTCCTAATATTGGAACCATTTTGGTCTGCAGATTTTTATGTGGTGTCTTTGCCGCTTCTGGTTTGGCAAATGTTGGTGGTTCTATCTCAGACTTATTTCCTACTGAGACAAGAGGTAAGGCAATTGCTTATTTTGCCGCAGCTCCTTATGGTGGTCCCGTTCTTGGGCCTTTAGTTGCCGGTTTTATCACAAGATACTATGGTAAGTTGAATCTAGTGTTTTGGGTTAATTTTGCATTCGCAGGTCTTATGTGGATTGTTGTTTCACTAATTCCAGAGACTTATGCACCTGTTATTTTAAAGAAGAAAGCTGCCAGATTAAGAAAAGAAACAGGTAACCCTAAGATCATGACAGAACAGGAAGCTACTAAAATGTCTATGGCTGAATTGATTCAGACATGTCTTTACAGACCATTGAAGTTTGTCATTACTGAGCCAGTTTTGGATCTAATGTGCTTCTATGTTTGTTTGATTTACTCCTTATTATACGCCTTCTTCTTTGCTTATCCTGTTGTTTTCGGTGAATTGTACGGTTACGGCGATAACTTGGTTGGTTTAATGTTGATTCCTATTTTGATTGGTGCTGCCTTTGCATTGCTGACGACTCCACTTATTGAAAACAGCTATACCAAGCTGTGCAAGATTAGACAGCCAACTCCAGAAGATAGATTAATTGGTGCAATGATTGGTTCTCCTTTCCCAGCTATTGCTCTATGGATTTTGGGCGCAACTTCCTACAAGCACATCATCTGGGTTGGTCCGGCATCCTCAGGTTTGGCATTTGGTTACGGTATGGTTTTAATTTACTATTCTTTAAACAATTATATCATTGACACATATTCGAAATATGCGGCTTCTGCTTTAGCAACCAAGGTGTTTTTGAGATCTGCCGGTGGTGCAGCTTTTCCATTGTTCACTACTCAAATGTATCACAAGCTCGGTTTGCAGTGGGCTTCTTGGTTATTAGCATTTATTTCTACAGCAATGATTCTTTTGCCATTCTCATTCTACAAATGGGGTAAGCAATTGAGAAAGAAGTTGTGCAGAGAGAACTATTCTGCTTTTGAAGACGAAGAGTAGAATTGACAAAACGGCGCCAAATAATGGATACAGTATGAATAACTGTTTAATGAAATTTGACTATTATGTTTTTATGTTATGATATTTAATGATTGATTGATTTTTAATCTCAATAGCTGGGTTTTGACCTCAGATTAGCATACAATTCCTGTTTTATTTTTATACTCTGGAACATGATGTTCCAGGTACATTTTAATATTAACTTTAATGAATTCCCTCTTTATTTCTTGCTTTTTATAAGTAGACTTGTTTGAATGTGAAGCATTAGTTGTAGAAGAGGACTACACTTAAGAGGATCGGAGTTAGCCAGACAGCGATAATTATCGATCTATGCAAGAAACCAATAGTTGAAGATGCCAAACTCTGGTAGACTTTTGTTTGATTTGTGGTAAAGCCCAGCGTTTCTTTAATGGGCTTGATGTTATCATGAGTTTTATTGTTTTCGATGTGATTTTGTGATTTGATAGCTTTATGTTTTTGTCTTTGCTGCTGAATAACATTACTGGATTTTGATATCAATTCTTCTTCGAATACTAAAATCAAGGAGTCTCTTTCCCAATCCAGCTCTGAGGGCCATTGCTTATTGAACGAGTCAGTGCAATCATTGTATAGGCACGAGCTGGCACCGGTACCGGCGGTGTCAGAGCTGCCCAAGTTTTTCCAGAGATCAAATCTATCATCGTTTCTGTCTTTGGCTTCAATCGACTGCAAGTCTGGTTTGAGTTTGATGTTCAGAGAAGCCGCTATCAAGCCGTCGAGAGATCTCTCAAATATGTTACTGGAGCAGAGAGAAGAAAGAAGGTCATTTGTGTTTTTATTGTAGAATTCGCAGTGGTTGGAACATTTCGAAAGGACAACTCCAATGTAGTAGCATTTGCACACTTGGTTGTGTGTACTGCAGCCGGCGTATGCGTTTTTTGCCTTGCTATGGCAGTCAATGTAACTTTCCTCCTCCTATAGCCGCCGATGTGCTATGTGTTAGTCAGTGTCAGTCTCAGTGTCGGCGCAGCCACAACAGAGCCTGCCCGTGATCCCAGCATTGCTATACTCACACAGAGAGGACCCAGCTCCATGAACCCCTCGCTCAACAGCACGCTGGCTTCCACAGCGGCTGTCGCCAGCATGGCCACAACCAGCAGCCCTAGCAGCCCCAGAAGCCCCAGCATTCTCCGTGGCTATATCTCAATGCCAGATGTGTGCTTCTGTCTCCCTCTGCCTCTGCCTCTTCTTTCCACCCGGCCCTGCTTCCCCAACCAACATCACCTACATCCATCAACCTCTGCAGCCATGAGCCCACACAAGAGTGCTACCACACACAAAGACCCGGGCACACTCGCCACAAACTCTGCCAGAACTCCCTCACGTGCAAAACGCCCGAATGCGTGGCGGTGCCCACGGACGCAACCGGGTGCGTGACTTTCTGTGCTACGAAAATTCCGTCGCGTTTTGGCAGTGGGCCAGTGGTGAAGATGATTCAAGAGATGAATCATCGACGCATTTGTTAAGAGAGGAGAGGGAGACAGAGCATGGGAGGGTGGGAGAGGAGCCAGAGAAGCCAGAGGAGCCAGCGGAGCCAGAAAGGCCAGAGAAACCAACACGTACACACAAAGCTATGTCACCGACAGCGAGTTGCCCTGGGCCGGAGGCCGGGTCTGGGTCGGGGGCTGGGTCTGGATCTGAGAGCAAGAATGAGAAGGAGTACACGGAGGACGTGTGGCACAGCTCCAACATGATGAGTGCCCAGGTGAACGGGCACACGAAGAACATGTCGGCAAGCGGAACAACAAGCCTTATCAGAAAGAGACTCCGGTTTGACGACGAGACTCTTTGGAAGAGGTTTTCCTCGAGAAGATTGCAGTTGGTGGAGTCCCTCTCGCTGAGCTCGAAGAAGGCAAGCGAGCAGGACCATGAGATCAACATCTGTGCTCGCACGTTGATGATGGAGTTTGAGTTCCCAGATGACACGCTGTCCGAGTTTGACAAGCTTGTGAGACTGGCTATCCAAAGCGTCCGCAGAAACAAGAAGAGATCCGAAAAAAGACTCGCCAACAAGACAGTGGATGACAGAGGCACAGACGCAAGCCGAAACTCCACAAAGTCCCATCCAACACCAGCCGGACAAGGAGCAGCCTCTCCAAGCGAAGATGATAGCCTAGGCAACGGCAGTCATCCCAATGAACCAGATTATAAAAAAAGAAGAGTTGACCATTCAAACGACAACTTGAAATTTCTCTCAGATATCATGATAGACGAGGATGAAAATAACAAGAAATTCGCATTATCTAGCAGTAACTTCCTCAACGAGGACAAAGATTCTGCTTCGAAGTTGGCTATAGACTCTCTAGTGACTCCATCATTACAGACAGATATGAGGGAGAAAGACCTCTTGCCATCCATTCGCCAACTCAATATGAACAGTGACTTCAATGGACCAGCACAGTGTATCCTTATGTGTATTAAAAAGTCAAAAACTTGCTTTGAATTCACCCAATCTGCATCATTTTCACTGAGCGTCACTAATTACGATACAATAGAAGAATTAGGGTCCACTTGTATAACATCTGCTGTCTTATTGGCACTTGAGAGATGGTTCGACCATTTGAGTCCCGATTCCACAGCTTACATAAAGTCTCGTCTGAAAGGCGATCTTACATTAAGCTCTATAGTGAAGAACTTAGACAATAACTCCGTCGAAGTCAACAGTTTGAGTGATTACGTTGCCTCTCAACTTTTCAAAAAATTGATAGGCGGTTGCATTAAAGATTTCGGTTTCAACTCTGTTTTGTTTCCTTTATGTGACATATTCCATGGTATTGTGGAGAAAGATTATCCACTGATTTCTAAGGAATCTAAGAGCTCTCATTTGAACAATCTTTCTTCTTCGACACTGACAAGCTCTACGCTCCCTGGTTTACCAGGTACAATCTCTGGAGACCATTACTTTCCAAGTAGTATCCCAATTATTGACTCAACGATATTAAAACCTTTGATATCAACTTCGGCTCAAGTAATACCATCACATAAGCACTCTACAGCGACTTCATCATTACTACATATTTCAAATTCCTCAATGAACTCAGTCAGCATGCATAATCAAACACCACCTGCAACTGCTAACTCATCTTCCTCTTCTGGCCACATTGGCACAGCTTTCAACTCCATTCCTGGAGTATCACTGTCTTCGTTGATACCCACGGGGAGTCATTCATTGCATTCTTCCGCTGTTGCGCCTCAGCCCCCACCTCCATTGCTTCACTCTCTGACAAGCAAACCATCTAGTTCAGATAACTTGATTACAGTATTGATCAGATACAACGATAAAGAGTTAAAGTTTATTTATCCAGCTAACACAAATTCTCCTCCTACCATATTAGAATTGATATCAAACTGTAAGACCGCCTTTGGAATAGTAACCAATACTAGAGTGTTGAGAATCAGAAACCAGATAACACAGCTTTCAATAAACAATGATTTTGAAATTGAAAGGTTGTTTCTGCTGAATGCAAGTACTGGAGGCACCATCAGATTAGAACTTGTGAATTATAACGTTATTCAGGATTTCTTGAATTTGAATTACGATTCTCAACAACAACAGCAAAGAACCCCTGTTCTTGGATCTGCAAGTGTTGGGTCCCAGGTAAGTGATAATAGTGATAAGAAGCCTGCCCTGATACAACCTTTGAACAATGGTAAGGTTGTCTTGCCTCCTCTTCAATCAATTCAGTCTAATGCTGAAATACGGAGTAGAATGCCATCACTAAAGTTTCAACCTCTACTTTGATTGCTGATTGCTGAAGTTTATTTCTATTTATTGTCCTTTCATTTTCATAATATTGCTTTATTCTATAATTCTACTATTTGTTCCTTTAATTGCATTTTTTCATTTACTTCTTTATTATTATCATATTTTGTTTTCTCTACCGACACTGGCTCTGCCTCACAGGCAGTGTAACTTTAATAAATGGTGATTAACTATTTATGAGATTTGAATTAAGAGCTAAAGGTATTCCATCGTAAACCTATTAATTGTTTTTCAAGTATAAGCAAATTAATCACATGTTCTCTTTTGTGCAAACTGATATAAACCCGCAAAATGTGTACGTTCATCAGTCTTATTTGAACATAGCGAGTAGAAAGAAAAGAGGATATAAACACAAGGGATTATAAACCATCTGAATGAAGTAGCAAAAACGAATTGATAAAGGAAACAAAAGCATATTAAAACAAAATACCAGCAAAAACAAGATAAAAGCTTGTTCAAAAAAATCATTAAGGAACTATAATTAGTTGCTTCATTCAATCAATCACTTGAGCCTGTTTTTAAATTGCTTATGACATTAATCAATTCTCTTGCAACCTCTTTTTCTCGCTTCACTAATTCGTCTTCTCCAATATCTTTAGAGATACCTAACATTGCAACATCTTGTTCCAGTTGTGTTTCCATGCTGCTGTCATCATCTTCATGACTGGCCTCTATCGTATCAGTGACATTGCCATCTAATTTTGTATCATTTGTATCGTCTAAAGACAGTGCATGCAAATCTTCTTGCAAACTACGATTTATCCATTCTTCATTTTTTCTCTTCTTCAAATCGTGGCTTTTCAGAACTAGTGACGGCAACTTATCAAACCTGACAATCAATTTTCTACCTTCGAATTGTGAACCGTTAAACATGCTAATCAACTTGATAGAATCCTCAATTGAGTTAGTTATTCCAATAGCAAAGCCTTTAGACAAACCATTCGGTTGAACCTTCAAAATCAATTGACTAAGTTGCAAACCAGCAGATGCGTCATTAATAAATGATAAAATGGAGGAGTATTGCGAATGAAATGGAATATTTCCAATAAATATCCTACTTGGGTTCACATGTCTTCTGGGATCATATATTATTAATTCTTCAGTGGGCTTTAGATCATCATCCAACGAATCTGTGTCACTAAAATCGTTATAACCATTTATAAATTGGGATTGCTGACCGTTCAAGTTATCAGTATCCTGATTACTTGATTCGACTGCAAAATTCTTGTAAGGTAAATCCAAAAAATATTGGCCCTGGTACAGTGATGAATTCCATTGCTTGTTAATTGCTTGGTTGTGATATCTATTGTGAGCTTGATAATTCGCATTGTGGTATTTCCCCCCTCCACCGTAGCCTATATGGTCAAAATCAATTAGTTTTTTCTTTGATTGGGAAGAAGACGAAGTATTTTCATCATCAAAAACAGGGTTAATAATAGACGAGTAGTTATTACCTAGCTCTATCTTTTTTGGATGTAGTTGAGCAAGATGGCTTCCACTTGAATGCCGCTGCAAAGGTGTTACGTGATTACTAAAAGGAAGGTAATATCTTTGATGTAACGGGGATGATTGCAAGGATTGTGATCTAGAATGGTAAAAATATCGCTGATTAAAATTATTATAATTGTTTGGGCTTAATGATGAATTGAAATTATTAATAGCAGTATTGTCTTTGTTATATTGTCTGCTATTGTTTCTTTGATAATTAAAATTTTGTTTTTTTGAGCTACTCATGCTACCATGCCGAAAGCTAGGCGAATTGCCCGAAGAAAGATTCCTGTAATCCATATTATGGTAATGACGCTGCTGACGTTGATCCGTATACCCATTGTAATCATAAAAAGAAGATAGAGAATTTGGTGATGAAGAGGTAGATTCTTGATCTAAATTGGCATCCGTATCACTAAGCCGCTTTTTGTTATTATTGTAATAGTGAAATGGCACAGAAGCCGATGGATAGTACTGGTAATAAGGGTAGGGCTGTGGAATAGGGGCGGAAGTATAAGGATACGAAGGAATAGATGGATAATAATTTTGGTGATCATTAGGAGATTGAATGGTTAGCAAGGGTCCGGCTTGCCTCTGCCTGTTTGGTAAATGCTGTTGAGATTTATTTTCTGTGAAGTTTTCATCACTAGAACTTATTGAACAATTCGCCTGGTCTGATTGCTGCTGCTGTTTCGCAGGCAGAACAAATGACGCTGTCGAAGAGTAGTAAAAAGGGTAAGACATTTGTGATCCATTTGTTGATCTGTGCTCGTGTGCGTGTTGTGGAAACGGAGGCGGAGATATTGCTTGTAAAGTGTTACCTTGGAATTTTAGACCATTTAAAGTTTCTAAAACTCTAACAAATGATGAGAAAGTGGATAAAATAAGTGCACACCATGATAATTGTGTGTTTAGTAACTGGAATATTTGAATATCCAATATTGAACCTAGCGATTCACCTGTCTGCACTTGTTGATCAGCTTTAGAATCATCTTTCGTGGTAAGCAAAAAGGATTCAATTGTTTCAGTTAAACTCTGCTTGGTTGTTGTTTTTGCTGGCAAATTAAATATATGAATCAAATATCCATCTGTTCTACCCGTAAAGTCTTCTTTCTTATTGTACTCTGCTGGTGAATGGGGCTCCAGGACCTTAGCAGTATTGTCTATTCCCTCAATGTCTTCATAGCTAGCATTTTTTATAATGCTGGATTCTGAAGAACCACCAGTTTCGTTGTCTGATATTCTTCCCGAGTCACTTGTTTGTCCAATATCCTCATCATGATCAGCTGCAATGCCGCTTTGCTGGAACTGTGGTGGCACTGGGATATCCGGTGCAGACATGCCATAAAAATAGCCAGATTGGGATGGCTGAGGAATTGTGTAGTATAAGTGGCCTGGAGGAGGTGGAGGGTAGTTCAGATTCATAACGGGAAAGTTCATTAAAGGGTAATTATGGTGCTGTGGATGGCCTAAGGAGGAAGAGTGAGAGGGTTGTACCTGTAACTGTACATGTCGAGGCTGCGGCAACTGACTTTGTTGCATAGGCACATACATCATTGCAAATTGGTCGGACGGGTACGGCATCTTGCTTGCATATAGAGGCAGAAGCCAGCAAAAGGATCGTAATGCCGGCGCCCGTGTATGTATTGGAGGATAGTGGCTATGTCACGACTCACGGTGGCAGCAAGACCAACCGGCAACCAGCACACTAACACCAGGTAGTGACAATTGGCACGGTTCAACGGCAAGAATGACACACCGCAGAGGATCACAGCCGGTTCGCAGCCAATGGAGGGAACACCACTCAAGGCTTGACGAGATGAGGTGTCTAATGTATGCGATGAGACCTTGCCACTATATGAGCACAGGACCTAGCTGAGGGCAAACAAAGCACTGCACACCGGAAAAAGACCCTAGCAGCATGGCTACATGGACTAGCAAATGAACCTAAGCAGCAAAGGGACAACGATAAGCCTTAATCTCGCAACAACAGACACCAGGCTGATCCTCTGGAAACCACAACGGAGCATCTTGACAGCAAGGAACACAGGGGAAACCTAAATGGATGTGGCGGGGAGGGGGAGTAAGGGGGGAGCGCACGGGAGATAAGCTGATAAGATCCACAGGGAGGGGTGTGTTCACAGGGGCTAGAGGGAGTTTCCACGGGGCCCATGGCCACGGGGCCACAGGGACAAACTTACGGGGCCACACAGCAGAGCTGGAGCAAGGCAAACAGCATCGGGTAGTGACGCAATAGGAGAACACGAGGTAGGACAGGCTGGTAGAGTATACAGGCAAACTAGCCTGGTGCACACCAGGCTTAGGCAGCCACTATACCCATGCTTATGGTCAGGTGCGCCAGCACTGCTAGGTAATCAGTTTACATGCTGTAACAGAGGAATACGCCAGATGCTCGTTTGTCTGGGTATGCATTTCATTTCAACCGCAGAAGTTGATACTATACAAGTGATACTTTTACTTTTTATTCTTCATCTACTTAAAACCTCAATATCACAGATCAAAGACCCGCAGATAACACCAGCATATAATACATTCAAGATACGCTCTTATAAGCAAGCAACCAATTAGTGTCTTCTTTTGTTGTTATATCTGTGTCTTTGTCTGTTTCCACCGTTACTCTTTCCGATTCTGTCTCTGGTAACGTTACTGCCGTTGCTGCCACTGCTGCTCTTTTGTTTTGGCTTGGATGGTGGCTTGTACCCCAACTCTCTAGCTAGCGGACTGTCCAAGGTGATACCAAACTTCTCAATTCTCTTCAAGTTACCCTCCAACTGGGCCACATCGGCGTCCTGGTTGAATTTCTTGGCTCTAGCGATCTTGGTTGTAAGTAGCTTAACGGCCGACTCTTTCAACTCCTCTGGTGTCAGAGTCTTGGTAACCACAGGCTCAGCTTCCACGGCAGGCTCTTCGGTGGCGGCAGAAGTTTCAGCAGGGCCAGCTGCCGCAACAGGCTCAACAGGCTCAACAGGCTCAGCAGACGCAACAGGCTCAGCAGACGCAACAGGCTCAGCAGACGCAACAGGCTCAGCAGGCACTGCAGCCTCGACGGGCTCTGCAGCTGCAGCTGCCGGAGCAGTATCCTCGTCTTCCACCTCGGCATCCAACTCAGCTTCAATCTTATCAGCCTCCTCTAGTCTGGCAATCAAATCGGCCTTGACACCATTAGTGGCTAATCCTCTGGATTTCAAAACGTCTCTCAATTGGGTGACCGTGTGCGTAGTGTATGTGGACATCCTGCTGTAGAAAAGAAATGGACTTGTATTTAATCGCACACAGATGTAGCTATTTCTCCTTGTAGATATCAGATGCCCTACGGCAACCCCCATGTCTGGGCTGCACTATTCAATCTTTCTGTCACGTATCTACTTCTCGTGTCTCCATAGTAATGGCCTCCACTCGCTCACCCTTCGGTCTTTCTCCGTGTAAAAAGTGGACAGCCGGCAAAACACTAGCCACACAGCCACACAGCCACTCGCCTCACCTGCCTCATCTGCCACTCGCCTCACCTGCCTCATCTGCCACTTGCCCCACCAGCCACACAGCTCACCCGGCACAAATTACTAGCCAAAAAAGCACTGGAAAAAAGGAGAAAAATAGGGACAAGAAAATACTAGAAAAGCAGTCCAGCCGAACGCAAGGGAAGGAAGACGGAGAGAAGAGCTGAGCAGGAGGTGTATTGGCCGTCTACTGCTATCAGAACCCCTAAGTGCCCGAGGTATACGATGAGTGAAACAGAAGTACTACAACCGAAATCTGTGGTTTACTGCGGGATCTGCACGCTGCCTGTCGAGTTCTGCGAGTTTGGTAAACCATTCAAGAAATGTAAGACATGGCTAGAAACGAACCACCACGAGTTATTCACTGCTTTCTATGAGACCACAGATAAAGCGCAGCAAAATTCGTCGTTATCTGCGGAGAAAGAGGCCAAGATCTCCGAGTCATTAGCCAAGATGCAGCTCAAGGAGGAGAGAAAACAGGAACGTGATCTCGAGAACCTGAAAAACTCCAAGATCCTCATCAAGAGAATCCAGAGAACTAAACACAAGCACGTGATTGCTATTGCCAATTTGGAAGTGTTTGACGTTGACATGAAGAAGCTAGCCAAGACGTTTGCCTCGAAGTTTGCCACCGGTGCGTCTGTGTCTAAGAACGCCGAGAAGAAAGACGAAATTATCATCCAAGGTGATGTGGGCGATGAAGTCGAGGAGTATCTCCAGGGACTTCTAGAAGAGAAAGGCTTGGACAATATCAAGATCGAACAGGTGAGCGAGAAGAAGCCAAAGAAGAAGACTAGCTCTTGATTATCAAATCCCACCGTTTTCTCTCTTTCCATTGACGTTTCTTTCCCTTCCTCTCTTCATACCAACATGTGTATGCATTGAACAAGACATCCCAGCACCTCATGACCCCTGCTGCCTCCACCTTTGCATGTATCCCTAATCGTTAGTCTTTGTATTTTCTGTATTTCCTTTCTTTACAATAAATTAACTGCCCTATACTTATCTCCCCTGCATTTTCCTACCCTCCTCTCCACGCTTCTTCGCCCACTTCCTGTATCTCCACAGTACCCTCTTCATCCTCCTGGCCTCTTCATGATGCCATCATGTTGCAACGCCTCTGTCGCATAAGCACAGCCCTGTTCAACAAAAAGATCCCAAAAAAATCTTTCTAGCAAAAGAAAGAGAAAAACGGACTGGTGGGCTGAATGGAGGGATCAAGCATTAGACTAGTGAAGAGCAGAGAGGAATAGAGTAGTGGGATCAAAGCACGGACAGTCTCTAGATAGCCAAGGAGTTGTTACTAACAGAAGCTAAAATCGAGGCGAGCTGGTGAATACTGTATCAACGAGATACTTAGTGCCGCCACATTTAATATAATTTCAACTCGCATTTTCCTCCGCACTGAAGACGATGTCGTTCTACGATGTGCTAAGCAGGGGTGACGACTTCATAAGAGAGTACAGACCCAAGAGATCCAAGCTATATAACTACCTGTCGCATTTAACGTGTCTTGCGGCGGTTGGTGGGTCGAAGCTTGCCCTGACATTATTCTACAATGTTGACTTGAGGGGCCTACACAACATCGACATAGGTTTGGCTAGAGCTAGACAGCAAAATAGAGGTTTTATCACGATAATGAACCACATGTCTGTGTGTGACGATCCGTTTCTTTGGGGATGCTTGCCGTGGAGATACTTTTTTGACTTGGATGATATCAGATGGGGTTTGGCCGCCTCTAACGTTTGTTTCAAGGACGGAACTTCCTCAAATTTTTTCACTCTAGGTAAGCTATTTGCATGCGAAAGATTTGGTAGAGGCCCTTTTCAAGGCGGCTTAGACGCCTGTATCCGTGTGCTATCCCCAGATGATACCCTCGACGCAGATCACATCTTCCAGGATGCAAAAGTGAAACAACACAAGGACTCATTAAAGGCCATTCAAACATCGCCAGCCTCTCAAGCAGCACAAAACCTAACAAGCGACGCCAGATCTTTTTACAGCCCAAACTATACCCCACCATTTTTAAGATATAAGACTTCTTGGGTTCATCTGTTCCCTGAGGGTTTTGTGTGCCAACTGAAAGAACCTCATGCCAACTCTATGAGGTTTTTTAGATGGGGTACGGCCAGATTAATCCTAGAACCAACTGTGGCACCTGTTATTGTGCCTATCTTCTCTGACGGCTTTGAGAAGATTGCTCCTGAAGTGAAGAGCGAAGATTTGGTTGAGAGCATCATACCGCAGAATATTGGCGCTACAGTCACCGTTAATATTGGTAAACCTATAGAAGATTCTGTCATTGAGAGTTTTAGAAGCGAATGGAAGAAGCTTTGTGATAAGTTCCATGATCCAATGAGTCCGAACGATCTGTCGTTCGAATTGAAGTTTGGTAAAGAAGCCAAGGAGCTTAGAGGCAGAGTCTGTGCTTACTTGAGAGAGAAAGTGGCAGAATTAAGGTTGGAGAATGGCTTTCCTGAGGAAGATCCAAGACTTAAATCGGTTGATTTCTGGAGACGCTACACTTACTCTGAGGGCCAGTCCGATCCTGACATCAAGTTTGTTGGTTTGAACTGGGCCTTCAAAGCGTATCAAAAGGGTGTTAAGAGATATGATGAGTATGGCAATGTCATCACTGCTGATCAGGTTAAAGAGGACAAGAAGTAATGTTGGCTGCAGCTACTAATACTTAATGAATGAAGCAGAGGTACCGCCCACTCGTGCAATGAAGATTACATATATAGACCCATTCTTGTAAATAAATACATTCCACAATTGCCAAAACGCAATGCCGAAAGGACTCCACTCCACCCTCCAGCATATAAACCTATTCTTTTAATGCGGGCAAGCTGCGGTATCTTTGCTGCTTTGCTGAAACGCATTAGCAGTATTCCGTCATATTGCCAATCTGTCCTCATCACACGATATAACAAATAACGAGACACTGCACTCTCACCGCCTCCGTACCAATGACCACCATGTCGCAATTGCCTCCTCCGGATTTATTGACCTGAATGGCATCTGCAGAGTACGCTCTTGTGTTTGTTTTTCTGATCCTTCATGGCTGACAGGGATATGCCGCATTGTACGCTTCCTTCTGCAAAGCTATAGTGGTTGGCTCTCTCTGACTCTTTCTTATCAGCAGAGCCAACTGAAGAGGGAGTGATTACCAAGAGAGTAGGTCATCAACACGCAGCGAAGGCCCTCCACAATGACTAAAGGATTATGTCATCATGTGGCACCGCCGCTACCACTACACCGCCACGTACAGGCCACCAGCCTCAATTACCCCTCACTTTCCCCCCATCTGCAGTCGATTTTCCAGCATGAATAGCAGACATCAACTACGATCGGGGTTGTTGTCTCTCTGATTTTGGTATGTCAGAAGTAGAAAGAGGTCAGACAGGTATCCTAACTAATAGAAATAGAAGTAGGTGCGGTGCAGTGCGGTGCAGTGCAGTGCAAGAATCATTGAGTGCAGTATAAGATATGAGCCGTCCCCACATGTTTAAGGTGCTTCCGCTCAGGCTGACCTTTGCGAAAAGCTACTCAAGCAGTTTGCAGAGCAACATCAGACACAGGTCACTCTTCTCTACAGCACTGAAAAGAAAGCAATCTTTTAGAAGAGCAGCACATATAAACACACAGAGAGAGCAATTTTTGGTTATACCTAACGGTAACAGACTTTGCCATGTGAGGTTCGGCAGCACCTCAGTTTCGCCTACGGATATGAAAGATATCTCAGATGCTATATATCAATTGAAAACAGAAATCAAATCCATTTCTGTTAATTCGTCAATGACAGCAAAGACAAAGGCAAAGAGACTGAAGGTGAAGTTGCTGGAATTGATCAGCATATTACCCAATAACGAATTTGCTAAAGAAGATTTGCCGTTTGTCAACAAGATGGTTAATTTTATAGATCAAGGAGATACACCTGATGCATTTTTTGAGACCCATGAACTTTCAGTTATTCTCAGAAGTGTTCTTGCGGCCATGACCCTGGAGGATGTGCACAACATGGATTTTTTCCCTAGATTCTACAATTGCATGCGACAGTCACAAGAGTATGCTCAAGACAGAGAATTCAGATTGCAATTGTTTGAGATATTCCTTAATTACGTCTTGCTTGGAAAGAATGGCCGTAATGTAGTTAAAATCATGGAGGCATTTTTAGAAGAGGAAAAAACTAATAACAATGACGATGTTTCGCAGGAATTGGTTGCTATCACCTTGGAGGCATTTAAAACGGTTACACCAGATACACATACAATGTTAAAACTGGCTCAACTTTCAAAAATGAATTCTAGAAATCTTATAGACTCCATTCTATCAGGGTTTTTCTTAGCCGGCGATCATGAGATAAGTACCAATTTTGAAGAGAATCATGTTGGAGAAAGATTAACCAAGTTATTGGATATAATTGATAGTAAAGTGGAGTCCCCAATTGAGGAGTATATCAACATCCTATACTTTGCTACAAAAAACTTCTTTGATGACTGCTCTTCAACTATATTAATGAAGATTAGCAATTTAATCAACTCACAGAACAAAAATGGGTCAATAGACTCTGATATCTTAAAAAAAATAAGAGACGAAGAACTACTTGCCATAGTGTCATCAGATTTGAAATTCAGAGATCAGTGCAATCTAGCAACAACAATAATGAACAATTTAATAGATAACCATGATTTCAGAGATTTCAGCAGAAATGAATGGATGGCATATTTGCAATGGAGAATTTCTTATTTATCAAAGGAAGCAGAAATGAAAATTCCAATCGATATCATCGGTGAAATAAACTCCAGATTAGATGAATTTAATGAAGATTTCAGATTAGATGATATTGACACATACAATGGTGCCATTGAATCACTGTGCTATTCAAAAAACTCAACACAAACAATAGAGAAATTTACCGAGGAATTTCATGAAAGATATGGCTTGGTTAGGGATGCTAAATCATTTGCTACGCTAATCAACTATCAGCTTGCTTGTGATAATTATAGAGAAGCTTTGGATCTCTTTGAAAGATCCCTAGAGGAGATTGTTGCATGGGATGATGAATATGGAGGTGTTTACATGTTCACTTTGTTTGACATGTTGACCGTGTACTTTAACCAGAGCAATGACGATATTAGAACAAAAGTGGCTGTTTACAAGAAGATCAAAACTTTTGAATTTAAGATCAAAAAGAGTACTATTTTGTCTATTCAAAAAGCACTTTTAAAAGAACACAGAATATACGATGCAATGAGAATATTTGAAAAAGAAGCACCATCTCTTCAGGCCCCTGAAACAAAGTACAGAGTGGAAGATTTTAAAAAGATTTATGAAACTTATTTGAATTACATATTGACCACTTTTGAAAATGAAGAACATAACCAATTGATATTTGACTTTCTAGAGGAAAATTTTGATGTTTCATATAATGATTACTTGAGCATTATACAATTTTGGATCAACTCTGAAAATCCGTACAATGCCTTGCGTATATTTGCCAAGATGAAGAAGCTAAGCAAAGAATCAAAATTACCCCCACCTGATGAAAGAGTTTATTCATATTTATTTAAATCTTTCAGTAGGTTTAGATATGAGCCTGGAATATTCAAAATGCATTTGGCCATGAAGATGGATCTGTCCATCAATATTGATGTTAAGCTATTAAATTCTGTCATGGAAGCATATGCGTCACTTGAAGATCCGTTTAAGACAAGAGACGTGTTTAACTTGGCATTATCTTTACCAAAATCACACGGTTTAAATGATGAGTCTGCCTATTGGATGCTGAAATCGTTAAAATTTGCAAGTTTACCACATGCCAGCGATCTTTATAATAACCTATCTGGATATGAACTTGAAAGAAGTCCAAACTTGTTCAGAGAATACTTGGTTGCACATTGCTACCATGAACAATATGGTTCAGCTATGGACAAGCTGATCGAGACGTGTGAGCATGGTGATTTGCATCTCGTGGATAGAGCTGTGTTAAAGGATTTTCATAATTGGTGCTTGAATTCAATAGTTAGAGGAAAATTAGATGAATTTGCTTCCAAGCATTTTGCACTGATATGGTCCGAACTCAAACAAAGTGGTGAATTACTAAAGGATAATAAGGAGCAACCCTCATTGTTAGAAGGTGCATATAATGAAGAGAAACTGATACTTCAGCATTTACAAACCCCAGTTTAGCCTCATTTCTACTTCTTTTGTGTTATGATTCATTTATTCTAAGCATAATCCTTATTTATTACCTGTACATATAAATTTTAAATATGCATATTTATAGATATTTCCATGTATCCTAGTTTTTGGTTGCCTGTCCAATATGAGTGTTGTTCACCTTGCTAGCAAATCTTAATGAATTCAAAGTCTCATTAAAATGGTCAATATACGTGCTGATATTCACAAACATCAATGCCTTAGAATTGCCACCTAAAGAGTACTGTAATAAATAAGTTAGCTTTGAGTTTCTATAGGGGACATGCTGGCTCTTGTTTCCTAAAGATACTATAACATCACCTAAAGAGCTCAAAGATCTGTTGATGTTTTGTGTTTCACGAAGTCTCTCACCCTGCACTAACGATCTAGAAATCCTTTCAGATCCCGCCAAGTCGATTAAATTCAGCTTACCCGTCATACATTCACCAGTTTTGTTGTTTGTTCCGGTGATTGAAATAATAAACACTAAATGGGATCTTGAAGAGCGCTTGTTAGAATTTGTAGAAGCAGTAGCACGATTTTTCATAGCTTTTTCAAACACTAGTGTAGCCTGATTAGTTTCCTGTAAAGATACCTTTGTTAAACCCGTTATGGTTGTTGTTTTCAAAACCTTATCATGCTTGATTTTATGACTCTGTTTATCAATAGTCTTCCAATAGTTCTCCGCAAGTAGGTCATTAATCGCTTCATTATAAATTTCAAGAAATTGTCCACTAACTTCGAAATTCCAACCCTGTTTTTCCAACATTTCAACTCTATTAAAAATCAACTCCATTGATCTTGGAATAATACCATCCTTAGGATGGGACATCGTATAAGTTTTACCTGACCCTGTTTGACCATAAGTAAAAATACAAACATTAAAGCCATCTAAAGCGCTCTGAACCAACTGACTAATTTCATCAAATATTTCTATATTCGTAGAATATTCATCGAAAACTTTATCAAAATCAAATTTGTAACTTTTGCTATTGCGATTACCAGTTGCCATTGCCTTTCTGTGGTCCATATTCTTTGGTCGAGGTTCTCTAATTAGTATAATTTCCTTTTCTTCGCTTTTTTCCGGATCAGAAGTAAAAACTGAATCAAATGTTTCCGTTTTATTCTCCGGGGGTCTAACTCTGCAATAAACTCTGATATTACCTTTAAGATCTTGCAATTCAGCGTGACATTTTCTTCTTAATTTCTCTTCAGCCATTAGCTCATCGTGTAGTTTTTGTTGTCCATCTTTGAAGAATTCTATTTGGTTGAGCAATTTTTCCAGCTCTAGATTGTTGCGTTCTAGTTGTTCTGTTAATAAGCTAAATTCTTTTTTCAGATCTTCATTTCCCCCTTGAAACTCATCAAATTCTAGCTTTGTTATTCGGTATGTATCTTCGGCTTGTCTCTTCTTTTTGCTTGCACTATTAATAATATCATCAAATTCACCTATCTGTCGCTCAAGTGAATTTCCATCGTTTTCCTCTTTGAATATATCTTGAAGAAATTGCTTCTTACTTCTTTCAAACTCAGAATGAAGATTGTTCATTTTTGATTGTGTCTCCTTATCTAAAAGGTCAAGATCAGATCGTAGCTTTTTCTCAATAGTTTTGAGCCTGCTATTTTGCTGCTCTACCTCATTTGCTTTTTGTTCCCTCTGTTGTTTCATGACATTTAGTTTGGCATTCATAAGATTCTGTGCCTCAATTGCATACTTTTCTACAAGCTCATCCATCTTGCGATTAAAAATACCTCTTCTTTCACTTTTAAAGTGTTCTAGTTCGCTTTGATATTCGTCTAATGTTTTGTTTCTTTTAACCGTTAGTCTTTTTAGCTCGGTTTCTTTTTCCTTATATTCTTTCTCGATCTGCTTTTGCTGATCGATCAGCTGCTCTAACTGTAGCTCTAATTCGGGGATATCAGATCTCAAGCTCCACAACTCAGTCTGTAGCCCATTGAGCCGGCGCTTAGCCCCTCGTTTTTCCAACAGCACCTCTTCCAGTATCAATTTATAGTCTGTATGCGTGTTCATCACCTTGCTGCTTTGGTCTTCTTCAGCTTTGTGGCTTTGGTAGTTGCTATTTCGTTTATTTTCGATGTTGTGGTAATCCAAATCGGACAGGGACCTCTTCCCCTGCCTTTTATGAAGTGAATTCATATCTATTATATCTTTCATTCCCGTGAATAAAACCAAACTTTTAGAAATGCTATCAAGTCTATAAACCCCGCCACTAGAACGCAGTTTTGACGTGTAACATGTTTTCTAATGATGAGTGATAAGAATCCTGAATTGGAAACAAAACAATAAGCCACGACTTTCTTTGTACTGGTGCACAGGTGTAACAAGCTGGCTTACTATGCCGTTTGGTATAATAATACCGCACAGTTTAGTGTACAACTAATCCGATATAGTGTAACGGCTATCATGGTCCGCTTTCACCGGGCAGACCCGGGTTCGACTCCCGGTATCGGAATTTTCTTTTTTGCATTTTATTTTTCCAGCGCAAAGAAGAAAATAGAATATACCACCATAGCAATTTACGTAATCCAATAAGTCCGATATAGTGTAACGGCTATCATGGTCCGCTTTCACCGGGCAGACCCGGGTTCGACTCCCGGTATCGGAATTTTCTTTTTTGTATTTTTGACAACTGCAAGCTACTAGCTCTTTAGGCTGTAGAACCGTGGGTTACGTAATCAGCTAGGCGGTGAAGGCCCTTTTAGCATGGGAATGAGATTTTGCATAGCAAGACGCGGTCGGCGCTGTTCAAAGGGGTATCAGATATGGTGAAAGTGAAGACACAAAGCGGAATCAGGGGAAACCAAGGAACAGACTAATGGAAGACTTGAGTGCAGACTCGGAAGCAGACTCGGGAACAGTCTCGTAGGCGCACTTGTAGGCAGACCGGCGTGTGTAAGCCCTCGTCCGGAGTAGCTCGCACGCTCCAGACCCAGACTCTTGGATTTCCCCTCGCTCGCCGTACACTGTCAGCTTTTCGGTCTGCTCTTACTCTACTCTTGCAGCCACACGTCCCATATAGCTGCTCTTGCGGCCACACGTCCATAAAGCTGCCCTTGAGGCCACACGTCCATATAACTCTTTTAGGTCGCATTGGCAGCCACAAGACGGTAAAAAGACTATTGTGCCGCTCACAAACTCAAAGGGGAAAATATGTTACAAGGGTATTTACATGTTACCCAATTAGGTAATACAGGTAAAGGTTCCCGTGGCCGTTAGCATTTTTTCGTAGATACTTGGACTCCTTGTTTGTAGGTGAATCTATGAGATTGGTAAGTGGAGTTTCTCTTCATGAAGTAGAGAGGCAGAACACGAGACCGAGTAACCGGATTGTGACCGGGTGCATTTTTCTATAGACGTACTAGTCAGCAAAGTCCCCGAAGGTAGCAACGTATTCCACCGGACAATTGACCCTGAGCGGCCCAGATACACACCGATTTGGCAGGACTCTGAACTTGAAGATACTTAAATCCCCAAGACACACTCTATCCATAATCGCAATTCTCACAAATGAAAGTGGTGTCCCTAACAGATCCGAGCGCAGCAGGCGAACTAGCACAGTTATCCAAGTCCATTTCCAAGTCGAGAAAAATCATCACCTTGACAGGCGCAGGTATTAGTTGTAACGCAGGAATCCCGGATTTTAGAAGCGCACAGGGTCTATATAACTATCAGCAAAACAGTGTATCACAGGTGAAAGGAAAGGACTTGTTTGACATTTCACTTTTCAGAAACGATGAAACGATTGAGATCTTCTGTAAATTCATGTCAGATTTATATACAAAGACCTTGGCATCCAAACCAACAAAGACACATGAATTTATAAAGAAATTGAAAGCCAAAAAGAAACTTGTAAAGTGCTATACACAGAATATAGACGGTCTCGAGAGACAATGTGGTCTGGTCACAGGGACAGAATTGAAATGGAAAGACCTAGATGTTGTTCAGTTACACGGAGACCTGAATAAGCTATCATGTACTATATGCTATAAGAATTTTGACTGGGATGAAGAAAATAGAGAGATTTTGAAAGACGGGTCGCTTCCTGAGTGTCCCTCTTGCTTGCAGAAATTCAGACACAGAGAGTTGCTTGGAAAGAGAGTGGGAGGCTCTGCTATTGGAGGTTTGAGACCAAATATTGTTTTGTACGGAGAACACCATCCATTTGCTGAGAGCCTGGCAAAAGGCTTACAGTCAGACTTGAATAAAAACCCAAATTTGCTGATAATCTTTGGTACCTCATTGAGGGTTGACGGTGTCAAGAAGCTGGTGCGCAGACTGAGTAAGAAAATACATGAAAAACCAGACGGAAAAGTTATATTTATTAACAACTGTGAAGTTGGTTCGAGTGCTTGGAACGATGTGATAGATTATCAGATATTGTCGGACTGTGACAAATGGTGTGAATACCTTGAACAGCAAATACCGAACCTGTTTGCAGAAGATTCCAAAGAACAAGACATATTATCGTCACAACCTACTGACACAGAAACTACCGCCCCAGATTATGATACCTCTATTTATTTCACGCCGCCAACTACTCCTACAAAGATGTCTAATGTTATAGATGTGAATCCAAAGACAAAGAAAAATTTGATGACAAGCCTTCTTGATGGAAGCAAGCAGGAAATTACTGTTTTCCCCGATGAGCTGGCTTCCCCGGAGTATTCTCCAATAAAAAAGAGAACCTCACAAAGAATACAGGAGAGATGTGCTCTAGGTGAAATAACAAACAAAAGCACAAGAAAGAGAAAAGCTGAAAATCAATTTGTCGAACCAATGAAAGTGGATATAAATAAGAGATCATTTGCTGTGAAATAATCAAATGATCTGGTATGTCTGTCATCAAATTGTGTTTAATAATGTACGATTTATGTTTTAATATATTAATGATTATGATGTTTCACTGAAAATTAAATTCGTCTAGTAAAAAAGCCGTACATTTATGCCATGCATTGTTTACGTATTCTTGATCATCTTAGTACAGTAGCCGTATATTAATGCTATGCATTGTTTAAGCATTCTGGATCATCTTAGTACACGCAAATGTAAATAGTGTGGTGGCATGTAATAGAATAGAAATAGTGGCATCTTTATAAGCACAAAAATAACTACAACAATATACATGTCGTGAATCTATTTCCACAGCCTCGATCAAAAAATTCGAATTTTTTTTTGGCTTATAAACCGGCCATGAAACAAATATGTGGTACTTAGCAGACAAGACCGTGCAAAAGTGCAATATAGAGTATTCAATCAGCAAGAAACACAAATTGGAAAGACTTCAGTATATTGGATATAGGTGGAGATTATGTCTAACAAATACCGAGCAGATTTGTCAACAGCAAGAGGCCAGGCTGAGCTTAGATCGCTATACCAATCGAACATCATACATGCATTGCCTACGATAAGCCATGAGGAGAAGGGAGGTGGGTTATTGAAGCCTTTAGAGTACAAGCTTGTTGGAAAACTACAAAGTAATTTTAAAAATCATGATATTATAGTACCTGATGAATTCAATACGAACCTAGGAAACCTTAAACACCGATTCACAGTGAAAGAGAATAAGCACAAGAAACAGTGTTTTCAGATAGATGATTTTGCTAAACCACAAGATGACAAAGATAATCCAATCACGGGGTTGAAGTTTTGTAAAGTGTGTTACTCCTTATTGATACCTGGCCTGAATCTACAGATACGCATTAAATACATGAAGAAGCCAAAAAAGGGTGCCCTCAAGAATACCAGATCGAGCAAGACCAACAAGGACAAGACAAGAGAAGAAAAATCTAGATACTTGAGTTACAAATGTATGAGTTGCCAGTCTACGTACAATTTTATGAACTGTTTGGTGCAGAGAGGAGAGGGAAAAGTTAAAGAGAGCGAGAAGAAGAGAACCATTTTTGATATGAATCTGAGCTTCAAGAGGGGCGATGAGCAAAATGGCAAGATTACAAAAGCAAGTGCTAATGTCAAAAAGACACTATCTGAAAAAACCAGCACCTCCACAGATGGAAACATCAACAATAAGTTGTCGAAGAATAGGTCTAAGAAGAGAAAGGAGATGAACAGCTTGTCCGCTATTTTGAATAACAAAAAGAAGGACACTGATTCCAAAAAGGTGGAGTTGGATTTGTTTGACTTCATGAAGAGCTGAACCGAATCAAGATCGCTCCACCTGATAAAGAGCTAATACGCATCTATATTTCTTCAGAGAAGAGTTGTATACATTGGGTAATCACTTGGTTTATAATTTCAGTTTGCATGTATCCGTTTGCCTTACCGAACTTAGGAACTAGATCAAGCCATTTCACCCGTGCGAAGGGGCTACTGAACTCACAAACAGCGTAGACTAATATTCAGAGGCGGCAAGACACCTTATAAGAGGAATGCCCTTCTTTGTGTACTGCAGACGGCGTGCAGCTGCTCTAGTTTGCTCTGCACAGCACACTCCATTGGCTGACTCTGGCCTGCAATCTTAAGTACACCAACCAACTCTTTGGTCAAATAACTCTCGTATCGAAACAGTCGTGCATTTCCCACCGTGTACAATAGCACAGTCCAGACCAGTGATGCTAGATGAATGAATGTACGTAGAGCCGGATCAGTCGTGATAAATGACTTCCACACTATACATATAGGGGTTGGAGTTCCCCAGATCACATTAATTAAGCCCGTTTGCTACAGAGTCGCGTCTATTGTTTGTTGCAGTTAGTTTAAAGGCATTAAAGTTTGTTCCACCGCCAAATATTATCAGACCACTTTTCAAACACAGCGGAGTGCAGCCAGCTGGTGGCATTCCCATGCCTTGATTGAAGCTGCAAGTGGTTGTTATCAAGCAAGCACCGTCTGCAGATCGTACCCGTGAGAACGAGAGAGTGTGGGGCCAGCACTAGAGAAGCTCACGCAAGCGAGTGCGCTGGGGAACGGAAGCGAACCGAAAACTGGGATAGGCGAGCGATCTACAAGTAAAGGGCGATGGTACCCGGAGGGCACGGGGCGCTGCTGGCGAAGCAGTAGATACGACAGTGCTGTGTAGCTGCTATCTGAGCGCGGGCGCTCCATGTGTCTGTGCGTGTGGGCCCAGATACGCTTTGGTGCGCTGCTGCGCTGCTACGATAAGCCGGCGCAGCGTGCACACACCAGTACCATGTCTGTTCATGTACCATGAGGAGTCTTTCAGTGCAGGATTAACTGTTGAAATGGCCACTGAGTGCTTTTTTTTCAGGGGAAGAAAGAACAAATTAGGAAAAACGGTTGTCCGTGGATTCCTCGCGTTTGATCGGTTTAGCCGACTGTACGCTATACGGCCGCTACGCTAACCGAGCGGATTCCAGGCTGGAAGAGGCCGTCAGGCACTCAATTCCCAATTCGTTATATGAGTATATGACTACATGCCAGCATGGATGAATTGTATGTGTGGCCAGCCTTTGTGCCAACAGTGGCTCTGACACAAGGTAATCTGTACTGATCCCCAACCCGTCACCAGTAGGTATTACCTTTTGCTGCGCAGTGATTAGCTGTCACCATCCAGAATCGTACGGGGTGCTGGCCAGCGCCAAAAGCAGTGAATCATCTCTGGTTGTGCACGCGCACAGAGTCCGGTACGGGTCCACACTCTCAGCCGGCCGAATCCACTGGTCCGTGCCGTTGACCGAAACACGGTGCCTGGTTTCCCTGGTTTCTACGACTCTTACGGGGGTCCCGCGAGATTTATGAAACAAAGGTTACGGGAGCGAGCGTAGCCTGCTCCGGAAGCAACCGGACAGGCTAGCTGCCGCCGCCCCATGCAAATACGAGTGACAGGAAAGGCAAAGAAAAACACCGGAACGAAACAGCACGGGGTGTGCGCTGGTGCGCCGGAAGATGTTGCCAGCACTGGGAGAGGGACGGGCGGCGGGCTGGGGAATGGGGTCTAGCTTTAAGCCCAGGCAAAACACGGGGTGCGAGCGGGACCGCCCGCCGCTGGTGGAAGAGAAAAAAGATGTTGAGGCTGTTGCTGCAAGCGGCTCCATACGGTGTGTTTTTTTTATTGCAGCAGTGTGGACAATAGTGGTAGTGCTTGGTGGACAATGCACATGTTGCGTAAGGTGGTGGTACATGGCCTTCTGGGACGACGCTCCGGCCCACGGGAACTGGTCCGGCACAGACACCTTCACGCTGCTCTGAAAGCCCGCAAACAACCTAACCTGACGGGCCTTAGGACACCCGGCCGCTACATACACATCCTGTGCACAGATCGTGGACTACAGACACGCAGCACGCAGCGCATGGCTATGTGGCCGCCCTTGCGATAGATCTGGGCGGATGTAACAAGAGTTTCTTTTTTTCTGTCTTTTGTTCTCCTGCGAGCGAGCGCTAAAGGCCTTGACTTTTTATATTGTGGGTTGGATAGTGTATTTGTTGAGGCCTGTAATGACGCACATTTGTTCAGTGTAGGTTGTCAGACTCGTTAAGTAGCCGGCCAGGAAGAGAGGAAGAGGTGTTGTACACAGTGCAGATTCTGCTGTCTTCTTTACTGCTTTTCTTTTCTTGTTGTTGTGATTAAGTTCTTTTACTGTTATCAGATCCATTTCGACACTTTCCACTCTCACTAGACACCGTTGTAACAGACATCCGAGTGTCGCCATACACAGCACACCCACACGCCAACACACTCACGCACGCTGCGCACTCTCCAGGCGTCCGACCTTAATTGCACACCACCGGCTGCTACTCAATGCTGCCATTGGTCTAGTAGAATACTGACAATTTGACCCTACGCCTGTGTCCAGCTGTTCCTTAACCAATCCGAACCCACCGGCAAAAGAATCCTACATCAAAAGTTATATCCTTCAACACTCCACACCATTTCCCTGAACTCCTCACACTAGACCCGATTTATATGTCCACCTGGATCTCCCAAGCCTGTTGCCCTTGCCTATCCCTGAGAATCCCGAGTCAAGTGTCGTTGAAATGTTATCCACAGCAAATCAAATAGCATCTTCAACTCCGCAACAGCCTCCCATCCCACCTTCAGGTATGTCCCAAATTACTTAAACCAATTTCCCCTGCATCTATACTAGTATCTCTCAGCCAACCACACTGCTCTTGGCTCCTTACCTCCCCATATACCGCTACCCTTCCAGCCTATCTGCTCTGCGTTTGTCTCCTTCATTTGCAACAAGAGCACAGCACCACCCCTGGCTGTTGCTGTGCTTACCGCCCGCTGGCGCTTACCTAAGCGCCGCAGACTCCAGCTCAGAATCAGTCCCCCGGCCCAAGGCCCTGCCGCGCTCCCCGGTAGCTCCCCTTGCCTCGAAGTTGAAGCCGAAAATTTTTTTCAGCCTGTGAGACTTCATTCCGGTTGGAGTGGATTGATTCTGGGGGTGTCCGGCGTTTGAGCTCGGGTATTCTGATACAAGAGATTCTCTGGTTTCCTAGATGCCATACTGTATTTACACAGCGTTACATACCACGTTTTGCAGATTATACTAACAATTCTCTCTTGCTTTCAACTATGGACACACATTTTTCACAATGTGGTTGATGTTGAATAAAATGACCTCATTAACCGCGGTCACGGAACATGATTTCACAGCAGTCAATTCACTGGTGCCATGCCCTGCACAACCGAACTCTAGTACTCAAATACCCACGACGGGCGCCAGCAGCAATGGCCACGCCAGCCCTATAAAGGGCTCGCCGTTGCCTGCAGCGCCATGCTTGGGCCCTAATCTAACAGCAGCTGCGAGCTCTCGCATCGAGCAAGCGGCGTCGTTCACGATCAAGACAAGTAAGAAGTGGGTGCTTCCACCAAGACCAAAACCCGGCAGAAAGCCATCGCTTGTAACTGGCAATAAGGAAAAAGTCCACAAGGAGTCAAGTGCCAAAAAGAGAGTGTGTAAGAAGCCGGCTGCTGTTCTGCCACTACCACAACAGACTCAGCATGTTCCTCTACCGCCAAGCGCTCAAAAACCCCAACTGACTGCAACTGTTTCTCCGCTACCAATTGCAAACAAGCAGAGTATTCAAGATATGCCTGAAAGAAACATGTCATCCACCATCACCAATACTATTCACAAGGAGACTGCTCCAACCCCACACCCTAATAAAGCTGGTAAAAGTAAACAATCACAAACCGCAAAGAATACCGATGATTTGGAAGAGCTGGTATCAAAGAGTCCTATTAAGCAAGAGATCCTGAAGATCAATGAAGAAAACTATTATTTGAAATTGGAAGTGATAAAACTGGTGTCCAATTTGAAAGTGCTGAGAAGTGACATTGCAGTCAAAAGGGAAGCCATTGTGACCGAAACGAACAACAATAAGAAGGCCAAAGAGCCGAATCACTCGATCCCAACCACTTCACAATCTCCAGTTCTCGAGGCTGTTAACATTCCGACACCTGCTGCCACTCCGGTTAGTGCTACCAAGGCTAAGAATGCGCAAGTTATCAGCCATACTAGTAATAAGAAACAAACACCAACGTCTCCGATTGATATGCTTACAGATAACGGAAAGATTCCTTCCCAACTACCTGATATAGAAACCAAGCAAGCGAGAAAGAGAGGGCACGATGAGGACATTAATGATTTAATTGTGTCATTGCTTGATTTGAATCACTCATCAGAACAAGCTATAAACCCTACACCTCTTCCAAGGACCGAAAATACCAGTGCTGCTAAGAAGAAGGACAAGAAGAAACCAAAAGCAGTCAAGCTGACCAAATCCAAGGTTACGAAGACCGATATTAGTTCGGCAAATCCTGCCAGCGATGGAACTGAAGACAGTATTAAACAATTCATATCTCCTGCAGCTTTGAGACAACAGGAGGGCAAGACAGTGATTGACGACGACATTGCCTGTTTCTTGAAACTGGAGGACGTTGCAGAGTCCAGCATATCGCCTTTGAACTTCAGCGAAGAAGACGAGGACATGTCCAATACGCCGAATACCATGCTCTCTTTAATTAAAACCAATGAGACCGTTGAATCTTTATCAGGATCCACTTTGGTCTCCAATTCTCCAGATTTCAAGCTTCTGGACATTCCAAGTCTTGATTCGGCCGACACTGAAAATGACATATCTGACGTGAATACCCAGGACTGGCTCTTGAACCCTACCGGGTTGCGGTCGGTATTCAAATCCAATGTTGATCCAGTTAATTTGCCAGCACATATCACCTCCACGAGTTTAATGATGAATGACGAACAACTTAAAATTGATGCTATGAACGATCTCTACACCGACTACTACGAATTCAGCAGTGTTGCTGATGTTGACATGGAATTTGAAACGTTTATAAACGGCTCTTAACGCTACGAAAATGCAACAATTAGACTCTCCTTCTCACACCAGGACAGACATGACAAGATGATTTCCCTATAGACATAACTAATGATAATGCCTCTACAAAAAGCTTGTTTTTCGAATGCTTTGATTGATATAACAGTTGACGTATATGACGATTAGACTGTTGATGCCTTGGGTTTCTACACAGGCCCAGGCATGGCTCAGTGTCCTGCGTTCGCCCAACTTTTATTCCACTATTTCCCCACTATTTTATGGTTATTTATATCCTTTTTCCACTATATGATGATGTTTTACTCTGTGTCTCTGACCCTATCTTTATGTCCCGTTTTTATTCTTTGTGTTTATTTATTTCTTGCACTTCTTATTACTTATCTTTCTTACTTATCTTTCTGTTCATCTTTTGTTTATTTGTTTGGGTACCATCTCTTTGTTTTATACTGATAATGCTTTACGCTGTTTTGATTTGTTTTTGATAGTAGGTTGGTAGTACTCCACAAAGAAGGTGCTTGCAACTGCAGCCAAAAGACAAGGGGGGGGGGGTCTGTGCTTGCTGGGGCTTCGACAGTCCACCATGGCACATGACTGCAGCCAGATCCATATACTGATGCATTGCCATGGTAGAGGCTGCGCACAGACGTGGTGAAGAGGTGGCAGTTCGTTTTTGGTATTGGGCCATGCGTGTCGGCACACGCTTACCGACAAGACGCCGCCACCACAGCAGCACGTCCCGAGCCCAGGGAGTGGCCAGCAACTGCGCCGTCTCCGACAACAGCACTGGATGGCCTGCCAGTAGATCCGTACCATCTGCTCTGTAGCATACAGGTGGCCTGGTGAAGTGCTATTCATTTAGGGCAGGCGGCACGTGCCACGTGGGTGTTGATTTCTGCCACGCGCGTGGGCACGGGGGCCGCAGGGCCAAGGCAGGGACTTTGGTAGGGAGTAGGGCATGGACTAGGGCAGGGACCAGGACATGGACTAGGGTAGGGACCAGGACATGGACTAGGGCATAGACAGACCACATACCGCAGACCACACAACTGCTGACACAACTGCCAACACACCTCCCAGCCCCACCCAATACCGCTCTGCCTATCGCCGCCACATCCCCTGGCAAAGGCCCCGCCGTGCAAAACGGGCAAAGTCCACCTCGCACCAGGCGCCGTCCCGTCAGCCTCCCGCCCGATGGCTTATTGTCTGCAACATGAGCAACACATTGGAGGTGAAGAGGCAGATGGTTGAAGACCAGCAACGGTACAGACGACTCTGCTGGGGAGAGTGGAAGTGCGGGCGCCGGCTGGTGGGTGGATTTGAAGAGACCGACACTGAGAACAGGCACATTTGCACAGCATTGCACGGACGTGGGCTTGATTGCTAGCAGCGTGGTACCAGTGGAGACAAGAGCAACCAGGGCATCCCTGATTCCCCGCATCACAGCACCATGAAGTTTGGCAAGTACTTGGCTGCTAGGCAGCTTGAACTCCCTGAGTACTCGGGCCACTTCATCAACTACAAGGCGCTCAAGAAGTTGATCAACGCGTTGATAGCCAACAACACCAACAGCACCTCGACAGAGTCCTTGCAGGACAAAAAGGGATCCTTCTTCTTCAGGTTGGAGAGAGAGTTGGAGAAAGTGAATGACTTCTACCTTGAAAAAGAGGCGGAATTGAAGCTAAGACTAGACATTCTAATCCAGAAAAAGCACAAGGCCTTCAGAGAGGGCAGAATGGATAACATCACAAAGAACTCCATCGCATTTGTGTCACTATACGACGGGTTCAAGAAATTCTCTAAAGATCTAGATAGATTGGAGCAGTTTGTGGAATTGAACGAATGTGGCTTCACTAAAGTGCTAAAGAAATGGGATAAGCGGTCCAAGTCAAGGACCAAAGAGCTGTATTTGACAACCGCCGTCAATGTGCAGCCCGTGTTTCATCGAGACCAGATCATAGAGTTGAGCGATCTAGTCGCCAACAACTTGATGGAATTAGAATCAGAGGTGGAAGGCAGTGGTTTTGTCAGGTACGAGAAAAAAGACATAGATGGTAATGGCAACTCTGACAGTAATAGTGCCAATACCATTAATAACAAC
The DNA here is from genome assembly GCA_003706635.2 of Ambrosiozyma maleeae (nom. inval.). Lineage (NCBI taxonomy): Eukaryota > Fungi > Ascomycota > Pichiomycetes > Pichiales > Pichiaceae > Ambrosiozyma > Ambrosiozyma maleeae (nom. inval.). Next base: position 91,649 of record PPLV02000023.1, on the reverse strand, counting down.
TATGTTTCCAAAAAGGACAGGCCAAAGGACAATGTCGACGCTGGTGATAGAGTGTCCGATGAATTATACAAAGACTTCTACGAGATTACTTTGCAGAATGCCAATTTGAGCAAAGAGGAACAGGCTAGCAAGTTGAAAGAATGGTCAAGCCAGATTATATCCAAATTGAATGAGGAGTCAAAAAAGTTTATTCTATCAAAAGTGTTCATGTTGCTAATACCAAACGTTCATGTTACGAACGAGTCATTATTATTGTTTTATGAGTTTTTTAAACAATTTATTGACTTGCAGATGGTTGACGATTTAAATGGCAGAAACTATTTACACGAGATAAGTTCCTGTAAACAAGGCAGAATCGAAATATTAGAGATTTGCCTTAGCATCCACGAAGACTTGAATCCAATCATCCAAGATGTCACAGGAAGAACCTGTTTACATTACGTGACAGAAAATGGCAGAGACGATATGCTATTGTTGATTCTAAACAAGTTTAAATCTATTAACCTAGATATTATGGATAACGAATCGTTCTCACCTTTAATTATGGCTATTATACATAATCACTTATCATCGGTGAAGATATTGTTAGAACACGGTGCTAACGGTTTTCCACAACAGGATGATTTAAAACCAAAATATTTACCATTGAATGTTGCCTGTAAGAGCGGCAATTTTGACATCGTCAAGGTCCTTCTTGAGCAAATTGGAACGCCAGAGGAAGCTAGAAGAGCCAAAATTCTAACACAATCATTCCAGACTAACGCGGAAGGTTTATTACCTCTACATATTGTTGCCTCTTCTGGCCACGTTGACCTGGTCACTTTACTTTTGGAATACGGCGCAGATATTAATCAAATCGATAAATTGAACAAATGGTCAGCTATTTTTTACAGTGTTGTGAAGGGGTTTTCCAAGATGACGCAGACCTTGATTGATTATGGTGCGGACTTTAAGTTAAAAGATGAGGACGGGTTTGATCCACTTTACTATGCTATTTGGGAAGGTAATGTGAACGCCCTTAACGTGTTGATAGAGTCCCTAAAAAAGAACTACATTAAGGAAAAGCAAGAACTTTTGGAAAAAACCAAATCCAATATGTCCCTAACATTGCCTCCACCTACTCCATCCTTGATCACTAACTCAACATTGCCCCCTTCCCTCTCATTGTCTTCCACTCTAGGCCCGCCAAGTACTCTGACGCCTAGCTTTGACTTATCCAATGTTGAAATGATTCCAGATTTCTCTTTACCGCCACCAATCATTCCTTTGAGAAAATACGGCCATAACTTCTTAGAGAAAAAGATCTTTTTAAAGTTATCTTTTTACACATCTAGAAACTCAATCCATCTGAACCAAAACACATTTTTAACTTCCATCCCGGGTAGAGTAACTATTAGTTGTGATCAAAACGATTTGATTCCTAGAAACTTGATGCTTCCTATTTTGGATAACGAAAAGACCATTACCTTTCAAACTGATACGTTCGATGACTTTACTGTTGATTTTGAATTATTCCCAACTTTTGGTACAAGGTTGATTGCTAAAGCCACATTGACGGCTCCATTATTGAAACTTTCGTTTCCAGGCGCTGGTTCCAAGATGGGTGGTGATATTGAAATTCCACTGTTTGATGTTAGGTTAAGAAAAATTGGATTTTTAAAATTCAACTATGAAGTTGTTTATCCATACTGTGGCCTGCCGTTGGAAATATCCATGTATGATACTTACTGGAAGTCATCAAGTTCTGCATCCACCAAACCTGCAAATCAAGCAACGACTATCAAATCTATTTCATTTGTCACCGCTTCATCTTTAAGTGGTGAGTATTTCAGAATACATGTGTGCTTAGCGAGCGATGGTACTCCTATTGTGTGTCCATGGTGGTTACTTGATATCGGTAATGGTGTTTCCTTACCTGTCAGCTCTTTTAGTTTTGATCAGATTAAAAAGATTGTCTACAAAAATGAATCCGAATATCAAAAATGCTGTGAACTGCTAGCCAAATTTGAAAACTTGAAAGATTTAACGGCTGCGAATGAGTTTGATGACATCTTGTCCAATCTATACATTCCATTGGCCGATTTCTTAAATCTGGTGAACGTTGATATTTCATTGAATTTGGAGATATTTTTTCCATCTACATATGAGATGAGTTTCCTTGACAACAAGGGCTACCTTGTGTCATCTCACAATTTAATATCCAAGTGTTCTTCAAAAGGTTTGCACCCGCTGACTGACAACTCATTAAACAATTTTATTGATTTAATCTTGACTGATATTTTTGAGCATGTCCGTGGATTGAGAATTAAAAGCAAGAATAGATCCTTCATATTGTCCTCTGACAATCCGACAGTATGTACTATATTGAATTGGAAGCAACCAAACTATCCAGTGTTTTACAACTTGAATGGTATTAGGTACGGCGCTGATGATCATAAATTCTTTCCATGTTCAGCTAATGGTTTCCCGTTGAGCAATGAGACTAGAGAGATTGATTTGGTCAATTTGACTTCAAGGCAAAATTTGAACATTGATAACATTGATTCTATCAATAAAGAATCAATTGAATATCTGAACGATATAGAGTACCAGGATAAGTTGACCAGGTCTATCAAATTGGCGATCAACTTTACAACATCGAACAATTTGTTGGGTTTGATGATACCCGACCAACTACTGTTGATGTGTCCTGAATTAGTGAAATCTATTAGATCAAAGGGTCTTATCCTGGTTGCTGTTAGCGATGGAACAAGAAACCCCATTAACGAACTGAAATTCCTACAATCCACCAATGTGGCTACAGAGGCGGTGATCTCGGACGACCAGCCAGAATCACAGCAGGAAGTGTTTGCCAAAGAAAGTGCTAGATCATTTTCCGGCGTTAACTTGTCGACACACTCTGGAGTTGGTAGATTGACTGTCTTAGGCTACAATGACGATTTAGATGACTTATTTGAAAATAACGCCAAGGGAAAGGATGATGTTGATGTCAATGGGCTAAGATTTAATGATATTTTGAGTTTCAAAGACACAATTGATGTCTGAAAGATGCTGTCTGTGTATATATGTTTTATGCCTCTTCCAATATATTTTGCTCTCTGCTATCTGTTTTTCTTTATCGGTAGAGTTTCACTATCTCGAAACCACTCACTTCCACCGGCATCAAATGACACGATAATGGAGCGTTTCTTAGCAGCTTCTTCTTACACCTTCCTAAAGCGGAAGGTACAAACCGTCCACGCTAAACCTCCCACCAGTCTTTGTTGTACTTGGAGTTTAACGCTGCATGAGTGTGACTCAGATTAGGCAAGAAGTGGAATGATTTCTTGGTTCCTCAGAAGCTGAAACTAATTGCCTGAATTGTATGCACGCTCCCTGAGGCGATTGCATACCCTCTTGCCTTACAAGTCGTGGGAGGAGTCCAATTTGGGAAGTTGGGAAGCTGGGATGTCGGAGCTGTTGGGGGGGGGGGTAACACCCTTCCAGCTCGGTCTATAGCTGCTGCTCTACATATTCTAGGATACACTACAGACCGACACATGACTCACAGTATGTGCTACGTTAAACTCATACGCTAGTAGGCACCATACATATGCTGGACAGAGGCAGTCGGAGTTATTGGCGGAGCATAGAAACTGCCATGCGGCCATATTTTGCGAAGAGCCGCGTTTTTTGCCGATTCCATTTCACCAGCCCAATTAACCGGTACGTTTCGATACGAAAGGTAAGGGTGATTTCGGGGCGAGTATGACGGTTTAGAATAGGGAAGTAGGAGACTCTTACAGCTTCCCAATGCAGACGCTCATTGGGATGACCATCTGTGCAATGTAGAATGTAGGGGACATGGATATAAATAGAGGGGTAGGTGCACTTGTTTTTGAATGATGTTGGGAGCTGCTTTCCAAAATATAAGTATCCATTTAGTATCACATAAGATAACAAGATCCAACAGCAAGATCCAATAGCAAGCAGATATACAAAGAGTAAAAGATGTCCGTTCCATCCTACGTTTTCCAGAGAAAGGTGTCCGAGGCTGCCCCAATGGTGGTCAAAGCCGACGGGTTGTACATCACCTACGAAGATCCAGCCACCAAGGAGCAAAAGACCGTGTTAGATGCCATGACAGGTGCCGCTGTCGGTTCTTTAGGTTACCATGACAAAGATATTATTCAGGCCATGAAGGATGCGGCAGAGACCTCAAACTATTCCTTTGGAATCTTCTTCAGTAATTATGCCGCCGAAGAGTTATCAAAGTTCATTATTGACCGCTCTCCAAAGGATCATTTTAGCTCTTGTCAGTGGGTCGGCTCAGGTTCTGAAGCTAACGAAAATGCCTTAAAAATCATTAGACAATATCATATGGAGAGAGGAGACACAAAGAGACACAAGTTTATTTCAAGACGTAACGCATACCACGGTTTCACAATTGGTTCCTTGTCGATTAGTGATGGTCTTAGAAAGGTTGGTTTTGAACCAATCCTATTGAACGAAGAGCAGACACCAAAAGTTTCTATGTGCTACCCATATAGAGGAATTAAAGAAGGCATGACAGAAGAAGATTACACCCAGCAGTTGTTGGATGAGCTAGAGCAAACTATCATCAAAAATGACCCATCCACCATTGCTGGTATTATCTTTGAGACAGTTTGTGGATCCACAATTGGAACTGTGCCACCATCAAAGGGCTACTTAGATGGTGCAAAGGCATTGGCGGAGAAGTATGGTGCATTGTTGCTATTAGATGAGGTGATGGTTGGTTTAGGCAGAGCAGGGCCATACTACCACTGTTATGAAAAGTTTATGGAAGAAGGAAACGGCCCACATTTACTAACTGTGGGTAAGACCATTGGTTCTGGATATGTTACAATTGCAGGTGTGTTGATTTCTCCTAAGGTGAAGGATGCAATTGTGGCTGGCTCAGACTCTGTTTTAGGTGCACAAACCTACCATTTCCACGAGTTCAACTGTAAGATTGCTCTAGCAGTTCAAAAGAAGCTATTGGAGCAGGATTTAATTAAGAAGGGTGGTGAAGTTGGTCAATACATGATGGATTTACTCAAGGAAGAATTGAAGGACTGTAAGATTGTGGGAGAGGTTAGAGGACTGCCATTGTTCCACTCTATTGAGTTCTGTGATTCTGTTACAAAGGAGTGGTTCGAACCAGAGATGAAGGTGAGCCACAGAGTGCACCAAAAGGCATTAGAAAACGGTATTACGACAATGGGAATCAACGGAACATGTGGTGCAACAATCGATGCAGAAGGTAAGAAGAAGTTCATGGGTGACCATCTATCTATTGGTCCAGCATATACTATCACCAAGAAGGATGCTGAGTATATTGTGTCAGCTCTTGTTAAGGCTGTCAAGGATGTTGAAAAAGAGATCTACCCATAGACTGCGTATATATAAATATGTACATCCACAAATACTAGTTGAGTAACATGCGTTTTAAGAATTACAGATATGTAGATGGCACTTTAGCAACATACAAAGTCCTGTAACTGGAGAAATGCACTGTCCATTGGAACTGCAGGGTACTGCTTATGTAGTGTATTGCTGTGCCACGTCGGTACTGTGTTGTCTTGTTACCTTGGTCTTGCTTCTTTGGTGTTGCTACCATGGTGTTGCTACCATGGTCTTGCTACTGCACCGTGTCCTCCTGCTACCCCGAGGTTGTGCCCTGCCCACAATTACCTCCCGTAATATATTACGTAATGCCCGATGTCATGTGCAAGAGCCACGGGGACGCTCTCACGGCGTCCGCGAGTCCTGTCGCGAGTCCGCGAGTCCTGTCGCGAGTCCGCGACCCCGGACTCCCGTGGCGAGCAGCGCACCACGCGGAGTAAATCATCAGCGGGGACCTGGGCAAAACAGCGCCCCGTGCTCCGCACAGGTGTCGTCCTTTGGGGGCCGGTTTTCTCTGGCGGCGGCAGTGCGTGGCCGGTGCCGCTGACGCTGGCGCTACTGCCGCCCGTGGTGATCTGGCGAGTGGATGTCCGAACAATTGTGAGCACACTGGTAAAGCCAGTGCAGAGCTCATCTGTTGGCCGCAAAGGCCTGGATAGCGTTAAAGATGGACGGCAGACTCGAGTGGAGAAATAGGCGGAGCATGTTGTTTGTGTAGTGTGTAGTTTGGAAGTTAGAAGTTTGCGTGGTTTGGTTAGCGGATCACCCCAGGTTAACCCCAGATTGATTATTCTCCGGGTTGTCACTGCTACAACATACACTTTACAGCACACACCCAGTTGCTGGTACCGGTGATCAGGTTGCTGTCCTTGTCTGCTCCTGCACGCCATAGACACGTGGGTTTGACTATACTCGCAGGCACACATTCATTTTTGCCAGGTTTTGGCTGGCATCATCCAAGATAAAGCACACCGGGCCTGTCCAGTCTGCAACCCACTTTGTCGCCCCGGATTATACATGGACCCTTCAAAATCCACGGGAATGTCGGAGACCACAACCACAAACGACCAGGTTGTTTCTGCAGCGGTCCACAAACACCAACACCAACACCAACACCAACACCACTACCATAACCATACGATCCCCGCAATCACAGGAGATATAGTCTACGACAACCCATTGTTCCAGATGCCACTGGCTCTGGCTCCCTACAAGTCCGGCATACTGTCATACACATCCTCACTTGTATCCACAACAATAGGGTTTCCCTTGGATTCCATGAAAACGAGGATGCAAACACACCATTTCAACAACTCGCTTGACTGCTTGAAAATGACAATACAACAAGAAGGTGTCAGAGGCTTATTTAGAGGCATATCAGCACCCTTGCTCTCAACATCTTTTGCAAGATCCTTTGCCGTCTCTGTCTACACAGCTTCAAAACCAATAGTATCTCAACAGTGTATGATGATGTGGGGCCCTGAACCCTTGGTGAACGTAAGAACAGTGGAGAGAGGCTACACAGAGGACCAACAAAGGATCGACAGAGTGCTCAACAATATCCCCATTGCATTGATTTCAGGGTCCATATCGGGATTCATGACCTCTTGTTTTGCATGCCCATTCGAACTGACTAAAATATTCCAGCAGATCTTGATCTTGGTCAACAATACTACAACGCATAAATTACAACGGGAGAAATTACCATCTGGATTAATGAACGTTGCCAGATCTATCGTTGAGAAGCAGGGTGTCCTTGGACTGTATTCTGGCTACAAGTATCATTTTTTGAGAGATGGAATATCCAGTGGATTCTTCTACGGTATCTATGAGACTGTAAAGTTGATGATCCAAAGTGTCAACTCGCAGCATCAGACACAATTTACAGGTACAATCAACATCCTGAGTATACCGCTGGCAGGTGCCATGGCGGGCTGTCTTTCTTGGATCACAGTATTCCCTATCGACACAATGAAGTCACAGTACCAACGGGATATTGTGAGCAATATTTTATTAATGAAGTCTGGACATGATCCTAAACCGTTAGTGAAACCTACCTGGAAACTCCCGTCCAAAGACATGTACAGAGGTTTGGGACCTTCTATTACGAGGTCCATAACCACCACAATGGTTTTCTTCTCTTTGTTCGAGTACCTGATGCAACATATTGCTTAGTATGTTTCCTTTATAATGACCCCCTGAACGCACCGGCATCGGTTTATATGTGTTTATTAATTTACCAAATCTCTCTGCATTTCTATATCTGTTGCAACTTGTAGGTGGGCCATGGATTCTTGGCAGCTAGCTCATATTCCACAGTAAAATTTACAACAGGTTTGGAACACCGGACACTTACACAGCAGCTACAATACGTCTATTCGAGTGAATGGTCCCAGATACCTAGATGAATTATTTGGGTTACACATTCTTGAATGTGGTCTTTCTTATGCTTTTTTGTATTCTTTTTGGTGGCAAAAGCTTTTCATGGATCAATCTCTTTGCTACTTTTAACAGTTTGCTTTGATTTTTCTTTAAATATGCTTAAATCATATATATACACTTATAAATTTCCAGCATGAAGATTAACAAGGCTGAAAGGCTAGAACTACATACTACTACTATATACTTCAATGGATTCAACTTCTCTTTTGCTTCTTAGACTTCTTTTTGTCGTCATCTTCTAGTTTTCTCTTGAGAACGTTCTTGAGCAACTTTTCTTCATCAATAACCTCATACTTTAGCTCTCCTTCAGCAGATCTTGGTGGGAAGGCACCTTTACATATATTCTGCAAGACATCAACCTCATTCTTCAAAACAATACTGGCCAACTCTTTTCTGGAGAAATTTTGATAGATGCTAGGCAATTCAAAAGCACCACCGGTGATCTCTGCTGGATAATCGTTCAATCTTAACGCAATTATACCGTGTAAATCTTTCACACAGCCATCGGTAAACTTACCAGACTCGAGTAATTGGTAGCATTTCAAGATTGTTCTATTAACAAAGCTTCCAAATTCTGAGTTGGGTTTGCCGACACCTCTGGCTAGCTTTTTGAACCACTTGTCATCGCTAGAGAATGCGCTGAATAAAGTGGATAGGATTAACAAAAGCAATGACAACTCTGTTAATAAGTCACCGTCTTTGAATATTTCATAGTTATCTAGGATTATCCCACCTTCACTGTCCTCCAATGTCTCGTCCAAATACTCTGACTCTCCAATAGTTTTGATTATTTCGTCCACCAAAACATTACTATCAGATTTTGAAGAGTTTTCATAAAGTTTAACTGATTTGGTGGTAAAGTATTGCACAATGGTTTCTAAAGGTATTTCTGCAAATTCATGCTTTGAAGATGGTAATTCAACGTAGCCATACTTTCTCAAAATTTCAGAGTTTGGCAACTCACCGTATATGTTGTATATTTGATCACCCTTTTTAATATCTTTAGTTGCAGTCATTGATAGCTGAGACTTTTCATACTTCAAGGTTGCATTGAACAGAGTTGTGTTTGCATTTAATGTGTCAGCCAATGGAACCATGGACTTGAAGTAAGTATCGAATTTGACGTGGTCTCCTATTTCACCATCGTCATCATCGTCTGCGTGATGATGCTCATGTGGTTCATCATCGTCCTTTTCTTCGTCACTATCTTGACTGCTTTCTTCAACCTCGTCATTGTGTGTTTCCTCCTCCTCATCATCTGCAACCTGCTCTGGATGGTCGACATCAAACGAGTAACTCATGATCAAGGAAGCAATAACGTGAAATTTCTCCAATGACAAGAAATTATTCAATTCTGGTACGTTCAACTCATTACAGACAGATGGCACCAGTCTGTTGTACATATCTTCGGCGGAGTCTCTACCTATTCTATTCAAGACATTTGAAGGCTTCAACAGCTCTAACTCGGCATCGTCCCAGAACATTAAGGATGCGAGTCCCTCAAAAGGCAATACTTTAAAGTATGAGTGCCATTTAGACTTGTCACCCATCATCAATTCATATGCAAAACAGAGAACCAATGCCTCCCACTGATTCAGTGCCATCAACAGATCGTGGTTCTTTTTGTTCAAGTTTGACAACTCACATGTCTCAACGTTCAATATAGCGTCTCTGTCCAGGGTGAATAAAACTTCGTCCTTTTTGATGTTGTCTGTTGCTATGAGACCTCTTCCTTGGCTATCAGAACGCAGGTCTGCAATCTTGATCTTGTCTGAGAGAAACCCAAAGTTCTGGGCTAGCCAGTCTTCGAAACCTTGAGTATCCAGTTGGAAAGTTTGTTCTGAGCCCATTTTTTTGCAATGTCGTGCTGTCTCGAATGCTAGTACCAAAGGACACTTCTGCGGTAATACACCAGCGCAACATCCCTCTTAGAAACAAGGACCCGGACAGCTCAAAAGCTAATAGCTCTGCTGTATTGCAAAAATTTTCAGCATTGAAATAGACACCCCATCCGATGGATGACGTAAGCACCAACAAAGGGCACGCGTCTAACAAATGACGTAAGCACCAAAGACACCCCAACAAATGACATAAGCGCCGACATGCACGCATCAAACTGACGTCAGCTCACATGTCAGCACTCTACAGCGCTGCATGCGTGGCGCCCGCGTGGCGCACTCGGGGCGAGTTTCTAGAACCTTCATCGACGCAGGTTGAAAAAATTGGTGACAGACACTGGATGAAGGCCACTGAGACGAGAGAAAGGAAGGGGGAAGCAGTGGGCATCAGGTAGTGGAGAGGCGGGAAGTGTCATGTGGGTGTGTATATATAAGGAAGGGATAGCATAGAATATCACCGAGCAATTGGTACATTGTGAGGAGCAAGGAACTGAATTTTTTGCACATTGAACAACCAGGATGTCAGCGGACGAATACAAAGCGCAGGGTAACGCTGCCTTCTCAGCTAAAGACTTTGACAAAGCGATTGACTTTTTCAGCAAGGCCATTGAGGTGTCGCCAGCACCAAACCACGTGCTATACTCGAACAGATCAGCGTGCTATGCTTCGAAGCACGAGTATGCTGCGGCTCTGAAGGACGCTGAGCAGTGTGTGAAGATCAACCCAAGCTGGGCCAAGGGATTCAACAGAGTGGCGGCAGCACAGTTTGGTTTGAACGATTTGGAGGGCGCCAAATTGTCTTATGAAAAGGCGCTTGACTTGGACGAGAATAACGCCATGGCGCAACAAGGCCTCCAGACAATTGTGGATAGAGAAATGGGTGGTGCCGCAGGTCCAGACATGGGCATGGGCAAGATCTTCTCAGACCCAAACTTGATTGACAAGTTGAAGGCGAACCCAAAAACCAGTGCCTTGATGCAGGACCCAGCCATGGTGGCCAAGGTGAAGCAATTGCAAACCAACCCATCCAGCATCACCACCGAAATGTTCTCCAACCCTAACTTGATGACTATCGTTGCCGTCATTTTGGGTATTGACTTGGGAGGAGCCAATGGTCCTGTTGCTACCGCTGCTTCAGCTGCAGCCGCTGGCGCAGAAGACGTGCCAATGAAGGAGGCCGCACCTGAACCAACTCCAGCACCAGCCCCAGCTCCTGCTGCCGCCGAGCCAGAACCTGTTGCAGAGCCAGAACCACAAGTTAACACGAAAGATGAAGCCGATGCATTTAAAGCCCAAGCTAATGCGTTATACAAACAAAAGAAATTCGATGAAGCTATTGAGCTATATAACAAGGCTTGGGAGACACACAAAGATATCACATACTTGAACAACCGTGCAGCTGCTGAATTCGAGAAGGGTGAGTATGATGTTGCCATTGCCACTTGTTTAAATGCTGTCGAGGAGGGTAGAGAAGTCAGAGCCGACTACAAACTGATTGCAAAGTCTTTCGCAAGAATTGGTAACTGTTACTTGAAGAAGTCTGATTTGAAATCTGCCATTGAGTATTTTGAGAAGTCATTGACCGAGGACAGAACCCCTGATGTTTTAAACAAGTTAAGACAAGCCGAAAAGGACTATAAGAAGAAGGAGGCTGAATCTTACATTGACAAGGATAAGGCTGAAGAAGCCAGATTAGAGGGTAAGGAGTTTTTCACAAAGGGAGACTGGCCTGGTGCTGTTAAGGCGTACAGCGAGATGATCAAGAGAGACCCAAGCGACGTCAGAGGCTACTCAAACAGAGCCGCTGCTTTGGCCAAGTTGATGTCCTTCCCTGACGCGATCAGAGACTGTGAACAGGCCATCAAGATTGACCCGACCTTCATCAGAGCGTACATCAGAAAGGCCAATGCCGAGTTGGCAATCAAGGAGTTCAAGAAGTGTACAGACACTTTAGCCGAGGCCAGAGACATTGAAACCAAGACCAGCGGTGGCCACTCTGCCCAACTCAACGAGATCGAGCAACTCTACCAAAAGGCTCTACAGCAAAGATTTGCCCCATTGGACGGCGAGACGTACGACCAAACCATGGCCAGAGTGCAGAAGGACCCAGAGGTTGTCGAGATCTTGAGCGACCCTGTCATGAACAGCATTTTGCAGCAGGCCCAAAACAATCCAGCCGCCTTGCAGGAGCACATGAAGAACCCAGAGGTTTACAAGAAGATTGTCATCTTGATGGCCGCCGGTATCATCAGAACCCGTTAGCTGGTTGCCTCCCGCTGTTAATATTCTTTTCTCTTTCTCTTTCTCTTTCTCTTTTTCTTTCTATCTCTATTTCTAATCTTCTTAGTCTTTGATACTCCCGTAATCCCGTACTTGACACCTTCCTCTGGCTCCACGCCCACATCCTTCCTGTCCTCCCTTGGTCGTGTCTCGGATCAAAAAATGCGGAGTGACCGAGTGTCATTTTTTCCCGGCCTGTGTCCTTTGGTGGTGCGGTGGGTGAAGGTGAAGTGGAAGAAAATGGCAACAGCAGTGTAGCAACCAGAGGGCCGGGGGGTGGTGGGAGGAACAGTAACTACGGTAGCTAGAGTTAGGGTGTAGCCATTATTCTAGTGAGTGGTGGCAATTGCACAAGAGACAGAAAGAAAGGCGCACAGAGTAGGGCGCATTTCACAGTACAGAGACTAGTTGGCAGCACGATACCGGCAAAAGAAGATACAAGTTGACACCAAGCAAGATGCCGCAGCAAACAGTGCCACAGCAGCAACCAGCGAACCGCATTGGAAAGTACCAAATTGTGAAGACGCTAGGTGAAGGATCGTTTGGTAAAGTGAAGCTAGCGTACCACACGACGACTGGACAGAGAGTTGCGTTGAAGATCATCAACAGAAAGACATTGGCCAAGTCGGACATGCAGGGAAGAATTGAGCGTGAGATTTCGTACCTAAGATTGCTCTCGCACCCACACATCATCAAGCTTTACGACGTGATCAAGTCTAAGGATGAAATCATCATGGTGATTGAATACGCAGGTAAAGAGTTGTTTGAGTATATCGTGCAACACGGTAGAATGAATGATAGTGAGGCCAGAAGGTTCTTTCAACAGATAATCGCCGCCGTGGACTACTGCCACAGACATAAAATTGTTCACAGAGATTTGAAGCCGGAGAACTTACTTCTAGATGACCAGCTCAACGTCAAGATTGCTGATTTTGGCTTGAGTAACATCATGACCGACGGTAATTTTTTGAAGACCTCATGTGGTTCACCAAACTATGCTGCTCCTGAGGTCATCTCAGGAAAGCTATACGCCGGCCCAGAGGTTGACGTTTGGTCGTGTGGTGTTATCTTATATGTTATGTTGTGTGGCAGATTGCCTTTTGATGACGAGTTGATTCCTGCCTTATTCAAGAAGATCAGTAATGGTGTCTACACATTGCCCCACGACCTATCACCTGGTGCTAAGAACCTCTTAACCAGAATGTTGGTTGTTAACCCGTTAAACAGAATTACCATGCATGAAATTTTACAGGATGAGTGGTTTAAGGTTGGATTCCCTGAATACTTACTGCCTCAAGACGAGTCTACCGTCAAGAGGGTCACTTTGGATGACATCGACGAGGACGTTGTGAGTGCCTTATCTGTCGCCATGGGTTTCAGTAAGGAGGAGATTGTGGAAGCTATCAACTTGGGTAGATCACCTGAAACGGAGGAGATATTGGATAGCTATGAGTTAATGAAAAACAATAGAGTTTTGGTGGATGACATCAAAAGACAAACAGAGGAGCATGGAACAGATACTGCTAACCACCACGCACAGAGTTGGAGAACACCGACAGGCTTGGAGTATGGCTCTGCTATTCTACAGCAGGACTTGAATACCTCTTCATATATTCCTAATTCCACAATTGCCATCTTACCTTCTTCATTGCCACAGATCCATAGAGCATTCATGCTGCAATCATACCCTGAGTTAGCCAACATACAGCCGATAGCCACCAAGAAGTCCAAGACAAGGTGGCATTTTGGTATCAGATCGAGATCCTACCCATTGGATGTCATGGGAGAGATCTATCGTGCTTTGAAGAACTTGGGCGCCGAATGGACGAAGCCATCTGAGGAGGAGTTGTGGACTATTAAGGTGAGATGGAAGTACTGTCCTGTTCCGAGCAGCGCAGCTGGTGGCGAGCCATCTGATGCTGTGAAGAACGGGCTGGCTTTGATTGGCCAGCAGCATCAGCTGCTGCACCAGCAGCCTCTTCAGCCAAGCGAGAACGAAAAGGATACTGCTATTGAGCAGATGAGTGCCGGTGCCAGCTGTGTGCGTGCCGACCTGATGAAAATGCAGATCCAGTTGTTCCAGTTAGAGCCAAACAACTACCTTGTTGACTTCAAGTTTGACGGCTGGGAATCTCAGAACGGAGGCGCCAACGGTGCTGAGCCGGATGCCGACGATGACAGTATGGGGAAAGACGAAGACGAGATCTCCTCCTTCTCAGCCTACCCGTTCTTGCACTTGGCTACGAGATTGATCATGGAGTTGGCCGTCAACTCGCAAGGTTAGTGCACTCTGCTCTGTGCCTGGATGTCCTGTTTGTTTTCTAATGATTGATACTATGTAATGATGTGTTTTCGTATATGTATGCATAATCCAGTTATGTGTCTTGTTTAGTTGCCGAGCACGTAAGCGCTGACGTCAGCGGAGCCCAGCCAGGGTCCTGGCGGTGAGACAGGGGTGATAAGGGCGCCGGCAGGTGTGTAGCGTGGAGGAACCGTGTGGAGGGAATGGCGTACAAGAGATGGGGACAGCAGACGCAGAGCAGACGTGTGCCCGGCCAGCACACGCTGGCCCAGCCGGCGCCCGCCGGTGTGGCGGTCAAGCGGCCTCCCCATGCTCTTCCCGTGCGGGCGAGCAGCCGGAATTTGCTGTCTGCGGGAGGAAAAACACACGAGAAATCGATAAAGAGGGACAGCATATAGGCGCAGAGCAGGCATTGTTCATAGGAAGCCCTTTTTTAGCGTAGGGGAAAGAGCGGACGCCAGGTGCAATACAAGGGCCAGTGCAGGCAGATAGGCTGGGTAGCGTGTGCAGACTAGGCTGGCAGGAGTGTTGAGAACCCATTGCCCATTGCCCATTGCCCATAGGTTTTACACACTGGTAGACGCGGGTCACGGTACTATAGCCACGGCACTGGTGCATCTTAGATCTATAGAGCTATTGAATAGAGGTCTCTTTGTGCACAGACATCCCTTAGACAGACCCCATCTACCCCACTACTCCAGCTGCAGTTGCTAGAAGCCTCCACACACCCATGGAGTCGCCATACACGATGACCAGAAGACGGTCGTCAGATATAGGAGGCAACCACGGCGGCCACACCCCTAAGCTGCCTTCAGACCTTCACGCCTTGAGCAAGACGATGACTCACTCTGGAGAAGGCAAGTTCGAACTAAGCAAGCATGTCACCGCCACGATACCGGCATACAGAACAGTCAGATACCACAAACCAATACCTGCAGACCTAAAACCCATGGAGCCCAAGGACTTGTTGAACACGATATCCACGGCCATGAAGGACGACAGCACAATCTCAGCAACCGCACGAGGGTCCATGGTGTACACCAGTATACCCACGAGACTTTCAAGGAAGGATGCATCGAATTCAAGCACCTTGAAAGAGGTGGACAGGGCGGACCATGCGACAGAGACGTCCTCATTCTCGAACGAGACCGTATCAAGCACACACGTGCGAGAACAACCACCACTACGTTCTGCTTTGAAAAAGGTTGACCTCACAGATAAGAAAACGGAAGCTGCATCACCATCTCCTGCTTCGGAAGACAGCTTGCTGACCCAGCGTTTCAACACTCGAGTCTCTTTTGACACAGTTAATATTCAATATTCCGAGGATCCTTTTGATTTGAATGGCTTTTCTCACGACGATACGTTTGGAATGCACATGGATAGATCTGCTAGACGCAACTTTTTGGATCTCGACAGCGGCTGGGGCCCCTTAGCAGGTCAAAGGGACCCTTCACCAGGTGGTGGCCCTTCCTCCTTAAAATCAACGTCATCCTCAACACGGATGGGAAGACATGCAAGATCACCAGAACTCTCACCAGCACCATCTAGTCGTAATAGATCACGCTCGGCAGACAGAAGAAGTGCATCTCCTGGGCACGGCTCCCTGTCACCTAGAAGAGAATTTGCTTCTGCTGCTTCAGTGGCCGCTGCCCTGAAGCAGTACCCAACTTCACCGATAGTGACTCATGATGCTTGTACACTCACAAAGAAACACAGGGATTTCGACAGATTATATGCAGGTAAAATGAGACCAAGGGTTCCTAAATTGGCCAACAGATCAGTCCTTTGTTACATAAATGGCCGTGCACACAGTTGGGTGTCTTTGGATTGGTGTTGTAATAGATTATTAGAAGATGGTGACACTTTGGTGGTGATTGCCGCTATCAATCCAACTTTGAAATCTTCGATTGTCAGAAGGTTATCATCAGATTCTCCTTTTGCTGCTAGTTCCAATTTAATCTCAGAAGAGAAGATCAGAAATTCTCCTGAGTATGCCAAAGTTGTCACTGAAAACATTATGAAATACATAATTTCCGTGTTAAATCCTGAAAGAATAGTGAAAATCTCAATTGAATTGGCAGTTGGTTCTACCAAGGACGTCCTGAAAGATATGTATGGTTTATACTTACCATCAATAGTTGTGACTGCTGCCAAACCATCCATGGCTCCATCTACAAAATCATGGTTGACTTCCAGAATTACCGATAGATTGGTTAAAAATTTCCCTGTTCCTGTTGTGATTGTTCCTGCCAAGAACATGAACTTGTTTGAAAAAAAGCTGTTCAAAGTATTAGATGAGAGATTCGATATGATAGACAAGCATGAATTCAGCGGCGAGAAGGAACATGATTTTTTTTATAAGTTGGACCATGTGGGGAAATATGACTTAGAAGATCAATTACTAGAGATAAAACAGAATACTTTTGACAAAAAAATGCTGCAGAAATTACACAAGTTGGAGTCAAGAGGAAGCGCTGGCTCTTCTTCAACGAATGATATTCTAAAAAAGACAAATTCTACTGCCGCCACAATTATTTCAGCAGATACTTATGATAATTACAGTGATTCAGAGGATTCTGAATTTTCAGATGAAGAGGAGTTTGATAGAGGTTATGAACCAGACTTGGAATTGGATAATAGCGATTTTTTAGCAGCAAACCGAGCATCCAATGGTGCACCTCTTAATAAGGCCATTAGTCTGGTTGATGATATTCAAGAATTTCGTGGTAGAATCAGAAGTTTTGATAAAGTTTTGCAATCCAAGGTTGAAGAGGACAATGATAACGAGGACGACGACGACGATGATGATGAAGAAATTAATACTACGCCTTCATCACAATTAAAAAGGATGGAATTGGCCGCACAGCTTAATGTATACAAGGAACTATCAACAATGCAACAGATGCCTATAAATAAGGATACCTTTACAGGATGGCTTTCTATTGTTTCTCAGGAGGCTTACACCTACGGTATCCAATTGGCCGAGCAGGCAAAGAGTGGTGGTGAAAAGGCCAAGCTAGTTAGAACATTGACAGGAGCCCCTGATGGAAGTTATGGTAGACAAAGATCAATGTTGTTGGATGATAGCCCAGCACCAGGCAATTCCACGAGTCCAAATAAAGGTAGAAGCTTTAACATTCCATCAATCCAGGTGGACTCGATGGATGGTCTTTCAAAGTCCTCTTCAAATGTATATCAAGGTGTGTCTGGCGAACCGCGTACAGCCACCTCATTGAAATTTGATACCGGAAATCATCCAAAGTATGGTTCCAGCGGGGCTTTAAATCTTCCGCCTCCGCCTAGCCGCCCGATGTTGAAACCAACTAGATCAACGCCTCAATTAACCACAGTTAAATCGAATAGCAGTTTGAATGAGAAGAAGGTTGGCATGTTCAAGAGATTCTTTGGAAAGAGGAAGTGATTCAAATGTTTTAGCATTTATTTTCTTTTCATTTATTTAGAATTTTATACGTACGCACATACAGATATATCGAATACACATAGATACACAAACATTGAGCAAGCTATGAAATATATAGCATTCTATCTTCACATTTCCGGGTGAGGTGAAGTTTGTCTCTGATTTTCTGTGGCATTAATTTTACTCCTGTCCTTTGGACTGTACCTTGTATTGGGCAATTTCTGCGATCTATGTTCATGGTACTCTTTTCTTCTCTGATGGCTCCGCTGGACAGTTCTTCTGTCACCACCCCTTGCGTCCTTGGAATTGTACTTACTTTTTTTAATACCATTTGCGTTGTGTCCGCCGCCTTGGAATGGACGCTTTCTCAGCCTTGACATATCGTTCTGTTTCTTTTGAATTTCAAGTGTCTCTCTTTTCAGTTCTTCTTCTCTCAGTATGGCTTCTCTTTCCTTGATCAGGTCGGTTGGAATGCCATCTCTGTCTTCCTGGGCAGACTGGAACTTTTCCCACACGTCTACTATGAACTCAACCGTCTTATCAGAGTCGTCATTGAAAAACGGTAATATCTGTTCCTTCAACTCTGCAGGTCTTAGTTTTTCTTCAAATATCAAATTTAATACAAAGGCAACAGTGATATCGTCATCGTTCGGGTCATCAAGCTCT
Source organism: Ambrosiozyma maleeae (nom. inval.) (assembly GCA_003706635.2). Lineage (NCBI taxonomy): Eukaryota > Fungi > Ascomycota > Pichiomycetes > Pichiales > Pichiaceae > Ambrosiozyma > Ambrosiozyma maleeae (nom. inval.). The sequence goes on along the minus strand of PPLV02000023.1, from coordinate 73,231 downwards.
AGACATTTAGCAATCTGCTGGGTGACGTATTTCGTTAGTAACTTTTTGTTGAGTTTAGAATAGTCCACGGCGGAGTCAAGTAGTTTTGTATATTTTCTTGCAAACGGGCTTGTCATTTTCCACTTCTTCGGCTTCTTCCCTTTACTCTTCTTGGCCCTTATGCCTCCTATATCTCCGTCCTGCCCGCCTCTACCAGAACTCATTACTGAAATGCCCATCTCTAACTCTTAAAAAATCTCTCTGGTTTCCTTCACTTTCCTCAGCGGCTGGCATTTGAGTTATGTTGTGTCTCGTGCTTTGATATGCTCTTCTTCCAGGTGAACAGGGCAGGAAAGGGGTTTGAAGAGTGTAGCTGAAGGTGTCAGAAAGGGGAACATCGGCGCCAATGTCCTGCCTAGAGTGTCTGGACCACATAGCAAGATTCTTCAGACCGTCGGTGGTAAGTTTTTAGTGGGAGACTTTTTTGAGTGTTGATCTGATACTGACACCTGAAGTTTGCGTTGCACCGTTTGCCACAGAAGTACCAAATTGAGATTACACTAATAGGATTCAAAGATGCCGGTAAAACGAGTTTTGTTGACTGGATATCCAATAAAAAGATATCCCCAAGCGTGGTGCCGACTCTGAGCCCCAAGACGCATACAGTCAGACTACAGGATAAGGTGATCACGGTGCAGCCGTCGAATGGCAGTATACGCTCGATGAGGGTTCCGAGTGAGACAAGCGGTCTGTTGGGGTCTGGAGACCACACGAGCGGTGGAGGCCTGTACAGCCAGGGGGACGGTGGAGACAGGGGAGCCAGCAGCCCCGAGGTGGGGACGGATCTAGTGCTGAAGTTACACGACCTGAGTGGTCAGGTCAAGTCCCAGCATGGCTGGGGCACGCTGCTCACAGAAGGAGCCAGTGGCAGAGGTTGCGACGTGCTAGTGTATGTGGTGGACGCATCCGACTACTTGAGCCTGGAGGAAAGCCGGCTGAAGCTGCGTGAGTTGCTGACGCTGAACAACACGGGCAAACAGCTGCCGTTCATGATCATATTCAACAAGATCGACCTGGTGGCGGACAGAGAGCTACGCTGGATCAATGAGCAGGTGAAGAAACGAGCCACTGCCAGCCACCAGGCTGCTGCTGCCGCCGCGGCAGCCGGTGACACCAGCAGTCTCCTGGCCGACAGGGTCGTCAAGCACAAGACCAGCATTCGGCTGCTTCAGCCCAACGCCCAGAACTGGCGCAACCTGTTCATGGCGTATGTCGGACTCCTATCCGCTCATCACAACACCTATCTTGTCCAGGACCCACGCCCCGCCACTGCTCTCTCTCCAGACCCTGCTCTGGCTCCTCTTCACTTTGACTTGGCCCTCTTCCCCACAAGTTTTATATCCGCCTCTCTCGACGGCACAACCTCCTTCCAAGAGGTTGTAGACTGGATCGTAGCCTCCTGAGTTGTTATATACCTTGATCCTGTACCCTGTCCATGTCCGTGCCCGTGTCCGTGTCCGTGTATTACCGTGTACCATGTAGCTCTAATGGAAATCACATGCTCCCGTCCCCCGCACACTTAAAACCGCACCGGCCCGCTGAGGGCAAAGCGACCACGAAAAGAGGCCAAAACGTAGGGTGGCTGAAAAGGGATCAAGTTTAGGAGAAGAGATGGAGAGTGGGTTGGGGAGAGGTGGTGGAAGGAGCAGGACAGGGGCAGCAGGACAGCAGGATAGCAGGATAGCAGGACAGCAGGACAGCAGGATAGCAGGACAGAGAAATGGATACGGTGGTGAATAACCTATGGGACTCGATATCGCAGGTTGCGGGGACGTCGATGGGCCAGTCGCAGACGAGGCCGGGTGTAAAAGGGCACACAAGAAGTGTGTCTGGGTCCTCGACACTGGTTGCAGGTGCACCAGAGAAGAGCAGGGAAGACAGCAGTGTGCCGACCTTGAACTCGAAGTCGGTGTCGTCCTTGTTTGACGAGCTTTTCAGCACGCAGGCGGGCCCGGAACAGCAGCAGCAGCGCAAGGGCCTGCGTTTAGACCCGCAGGGCCAGCAAGGACAGCCGCTGCACACAGCTAATGACACAGCTTCCAGTGCCGACCAGACCACCCCGACAATGAGCCAGTTTTCGCTGCCATGGAAGCAGGACCCCCAAGGATATACACAGCAATTGACAGACAAGCTTATAGAGAGGGCCATCTCGATGGCAATCCCAACTACAACGACCAACAGCGCCGAGGAACTACAGCAGATTCTCAATAGAATCGAGATGCAAAGAGCAAGACCTCAATTGAGTATAAACTTGATGAGTAAGAATTGCATTCTGTTGTTATCTAGAGTGTCTGTGCCTTTTGAATTTATAGATTCGGCTATCACGATGTTGAGCTGGAAAAATCCAACTTTCACACTCACAGCGTTGGCTTTGCTGTCACTGCTCATACTCAAGCCAGTACTGTTTGTTTCATTGCCTTTTCTATACATTTCATTTGAGATTATAGTACCAGCTTATTTGAAAAGGCACCCGATTGACCCCGTCACTGGAATGCCTAGCGTAGGCCCTGCATTGAAGAAAATTGAATTGCCTAAGCCGGTGCCTGAGTTGTCCCGTGAGTTTTTACTAAATGTTACAGATCTACAGAATCACATGTTATTGTATGTCATAGTGTACGATTTCATCATAAAATGGGTGATAAGGTTGTTTTATTTCCAGGATGAGAATCTTACAATTTTCATGTTCTTCACGTGTCTAATACTGGGCTTCACAATTTTGATATTTGGTGGATTGATTTTCTTTGCTATTTTGCCTGTTTTAAAAATAGGAACTGTCTTTCTGATTTGGTGTTTTACGGTTATGATGCATCCAAACTATAGAGATAGTTTCTTATCATTGATTTACTCTGAGGATACGAGACTCAAGTTTGTAACTTTAACTAACCGGATTGAGAACAAATTGAGAAGTGAAATTATCAAGAATAATGAACTTAAAGAGATTAAAGAGACAGAAGTGTTTGAATTGCAAACATTGAATACGGAAACTGTTAATTGGGAACTTGTTTGTTTCACAAAAGAGATTTACTCCACAAACTCACATTGCAAATTAAACAATTCCCCCATAGTTGGAACAATGCAATTGGCGAATGTTAGATCTCCTGTCGGATGGGTTTTCATAGACATACAACCGGATGCTACCAGCAATAAGGTATTGGATGGCTGGTTTTTAGATTTAAATCCTACGGAATGGGTACATGAAAATTCGTTAGTTGATGTCATCGAGGTTGATGATGATTCCAAATGGGGTTATGACTTAATTAATAAATTGGAAAACAATTTGGTTGGAATAGGTAATGTTAACAAAAAGAAGGTAAGAGGCGGGTTTAGAAGAAGAAGGTGGATTCGTTATTGTATAAGAGATATTTATGATACCACTAAGCTTACTGAAAATGACGAGGATGAGGAAGATATAGGAGATTCTGAGTCATTGGAGAACGGGGACGAGAAGGAAGAGGAAGAAGAGGAAGAAGAGGAAGAAGAGGAAGAAGAGGAAGAAGAGGAAGAAGAGGAAGAAGAGGAAGAAGAGGAAGAAGAGGAAGAAGAGGAAGAAGAGGAAGAAGAAGGGAAAGAAGAGAATAAAGAAGAAGACAAATATGCCAGTCATGATGATTATGGTGATGACGACAAACATAATGAAGGGCCAGTTGCTCTTGTCAATAATAAAATGGCTCATGAAACGAACTCTAACGAAAAAAATTAAAAATCAAGGCATCTAGGGGATAATTCCGAGGCAGTTTTTATTACTGATCAATAATTGAATATTTTAAATAAATATTTACATGTATACAACTCTAATTGACAAATTTCAAAAGAAGCTTTGAACTAGTTTTAGTAAAGACGCTATCATCGTCAGTCAAGCTCACAGAGTTTAAAAAACTGTTATCTGATAATCCCATTATTAATTTACCCTTTGAATAGCAGAGTCTATTTATATCCAAATTTTTTTGATTGATTTTAAACTGTTTCAATCTCTTCTTGGTCTTATAATCCCAAACACAAACCGTACAATCCATTTTTGATCCACAAGTCAAAAACTTATTTTCGTCCATAAAGATTAAATCGTTAATCGGGCCTACCATCTCAATTTCATCGGGAAGCCTTTTTCTATGACACTTGAAAGCATAGTTATCAGTTCTTCTATTAAGATCAAAAAATTCCACTGACACTTTACCCACAATTGAGCTCTGAATCAAACCCGGCGATTGCTTTACATCCGGAATCAATTTTATGCTCGTGGTTAATGGATAGTTAAATCCATTTTCAAATTCGTACATTCGCAGTGGTTGTTGAGCGAAATTGGCCGTTAATTTGAAAAGAATCACTTTGGAATTTGACGTCGTGACTATTATCAAGTCATTTAAAGTGTCCATAGATTGTATTTTAGATTCTTCTGCATTAGAAAAGACTGGGAAAGTTAACAGTATGTTTTCAAGATTATCAGGGTTTATCAGTGCGATCTTACCGTTCCACGACCCGGTTACTATTAGATTATTCTTTGCATTATAGCAGATACACTGGAGCCCGAGTGCAGAAACCTTAACTATCTGTTCAATGTCATATTGGTCGCCATGACACTTGATCTTGGCTGCTTCTCCGTTAATTAGGCCCAGATAAAAAGAGTCTTTAAAAGTGCACGAATCCAGAATGCCGACGTTTGCATCTTTGAACGTAGTCAGGACAATAGGGGCGTCAAGAGAACCAGCCTGCTGTGACGCTGCAATTCTCCATAAATTAGGATATATATTGAGCTGTCCATCAAACGAAGTAACACATAGTGTCTGTGTGGTTTCTATTATTGATACCGAGGTGATTATATCCCTTGGTGGATCAGGGAGCTCAACTGGAGGAATCAGAACCCGTGGCTGACCACGGTGGTCCAAGGCGGCCTCATGTTAGTCTTTGCCAGTCAAACCATAATGCTGCACAGGAATCCTTTTAGTACTCACTTATACTACTCATTGCTGCTTCAGAGTACAACTGGCTACCCACTGACCACACCCGGTACCATGGCGCACGGCTATCCGTGTTTCTTGCTGCTTTGGCTTTGTATGCAATCACCACTGGCAGAAACACCCAAAAACAAACATCATCACCTGTCCGAAAACGGCCAGATCCCGGCTGTGCAGCGCTACATCACCAATCACGTCAGCAAGTGTTTATTACGTCAGCACAAATTAAAAAACCGGAGCGCCGAGTGCGTTACGGTTCCGGCAAGAGAGATACAGGCAGTCAATAGGCTTTGCGGTTGCAGCTGATCCAGGGACAGGTAGGATACAGGGCTGCATGTATGAGAAGAATGGAGCTGTGGATGGTGACATTTGCAAGGTGCATTTGCAAGGTGCATTGCATTGGCTGTGTGAAGTGCGGTGGCTGGCGAACAGGAGCCTGGAAGGACAGACGACCGGCCATCGCCGCTATTTTCACCGGTGCTCTTTGAATTCACCTTTGTACGAGTGGGCAGCTACAAGCGCCGTTTTCCAGTAATCCTACAAGCATGCACGTACTGCTCTGTTGGCCTCTGCCAGAATTGAGACGTAGCCTTGCAGCTGCCGTCACTTGTCACGTGCTAACCAGAGTGAGCTGAAACCGGTCTGGCTCAATTGTCGGAGCAGCCCCACCGTCCTCTCATAGCACTCCTAGACAGGACATGCTCTCTACAAGCACATCGTGTATCTCCGTAATTGTCTTAATGTGGTCATTCTGCCACATCTAAATGGAGACAAAAAATTTCCGACTGGTGGTTTTTTGGCTGCTTCTTTTTGATGTTCCGGGCATCTCCAGCGGACGGCGATTAGCAGTCTGAACAATAGAGAGGGAAAAGGGAGAGAACAGGGAGAGATAAAGAAGGTATTGTAGCTGAATGTGGGTTTTTTATATTTGGCGCTGGTGCTGAACAGCCATCAACCTTAAGAACTGGAGTTGTAGCGGAGTAGAGTGCGCTTTTTCTTGTATTTTAGCCAGTTGAGCTTGTTGAACCAGGTGTTAAGTCGAGCCTAGTGAGCACAGTCGGTCGAGTGAGCTGAGTGAGTTGAGCTAATCGTTTTAGTCTAGGTAGTCTAGTTAGTTGAGTTGGTTGAGCCTGTCGAGCTAGTTTCTTACTCATTCTGCCCGTCCGCCTCACAGTCTACGGTGTCTAACTTCTACTTTGCATACTGCATAAACCTTCAGGAGAGAAATACCTTGTATTATCATCCCGACACAGAGCCTTTTAACCAAAAAATCAAATAGACAATGTACTTCTTTGAAGCCTCCTCCAAAACCAGAGCACTGCAAGTGCTGTCTGCCGTGGTTTGGTGCTTGTTTGGCGCTGGACCAATCTTTGGTTTCGCAGCATTGAAACCAACCCTGGTGGATCAAGGTATCTATGAAGAAGTCTGTTTTACAAACTCAACCTCTTCTGCGGCCGAATCAACTTTATTCACATCTTTGTACGACGTCCTATCATTGACAACCACACCAATCTCATCAGCAGTCTCTAGCAGTTCGATTGAGACACAGTCCTTGTTTGCTCAATGTTCCGCTCAGGATTTGAAATTGAACTTCATGTTCACAGTCGGTGCCGTCTTGACAAACGTCTCCGCTTTGATCATTGGTGCTGTCTTGGATAATTACGGTCCAAAAGCTTGTGGCTTGATCGGTTCGTTGTTCTTATTTTTGTCTTGCTTTACATTCATTAACGCAAAATCCATCACCTTGTTCGATCCTTACTTGTTCGGATATGCTTTTATGTCTCTTGGTGGTCCATTCACGTTTATCTCCAGTTTCCAATTATCCAACGCCTTCCCAGATAAGTCTGGTTTAATCTTGGCTCTATTGACAGGTGCTTTTGACACCTCGTCGGCTGTTTTCTTGGTTTACAAGAACTTTTATTTAAAGAACCCAAGCTTGTTCACCTTAGAGAATTTTTACAAGGTCTATCTTATTGTCCCATCATTCATCACTCTAGTCCAAATCTTTTTGATGCCAAAGGAATCTTATTTGACTCCACTACCTGAATTGATACCACATGCCACTGAAGAGGAGCGTACCTTGGCTTCTGCTGCCGTCTCCGAAGCACAATTGCACGATGAAACCACTGCATTGTTATCTCCACCACAACCAATGGGCGCTGCAAAGAGAAGATCTTCAATAGGTGACGCTTACAAGAGTGCGTATGTTGAAGAAGAATTGGCCGAAGTCAATTCTTTAGCTGCTGAGAAATCCTACTCGATCTTTGGTATACTTCATGGTTTCCCGATCGCTTATCAATTTAGAACATGGTGGTTTTTCTTGATTTGTTCATTTGCAACAATTCAAATGTTAAGATTGAACTACTTTGTTGCCACAGTCAACTCCCAATATGTTTACTTGTTTGGATCCTACGAGATGGCCAACAAGTTGAATAAACTATTTGACATTGCATTGCCATTTGGTGGTGTCATTTCGATTCCTTTCGTTGGTATGTTTTTGGATAACTTTCCAACTTACATCGTTTTGGGTGTTTTGTTCTTGTTCTCTTTGGTGATTGGTCTTTTGGGTGTCATCAAGCATTCGTTTGTTGCTGGTGTCATTAATGTTTTGATCTTTGTCGCATACAGACCGTTCTTTTACACTTCGATGTCTGACTACTGTGCCAAGGTGTTTGGGTTTGAAACTTTCGGAACTGTTTATGGCAGTATGATGACCACCTCGGGTATTTTCAACTTCTTACAAACTTACTTAGATAGGGCCACCCACACTACTTTCAAGATGAATCCAATTCCGTTGAACTTATTCTTGGTGTTTTTGACTGTGATCATTGGTGGATCCACCGTTACATACGTGTCCGTCCAAAGTATGAAATACGGTCAACAGAAGCAAAAGACCAACGGCTCCGTTCTAGTCGAGGCCTAACCCATTTTCACTTCTGCACCTTTATGTACAACATATCGCCCACGCTATTGGGCACGGGCGCCATGGGTAGCTCAATGACTGACGGGGGCCTTATACTTTCAATCGCATCTACCCTTTAATCGCCTTTATATCCCTCACATTGATCTTATAAAACGTTTTATTTTTCTGTTTTTGCTTTCTTTGTTTTTTCTGCCTGCACTCTGTGTGTCTCTTACTACTCTTGAATAAACTAACTAAACATAGCTGCTTTACAACTAAGCTGCTTCACAACTAGGGATTCCTTCCTATTATCAACTAGGCCGCCGTTGAGGGCTGCGTGCGGCGCGGCCATTGCCGTAACCTCTTGTAACGGGATATCCGGATGTGTGAGGGGAAGTCGGAACCATCCGAATTTCAAGAGATAGCACAATAAAAGCAGTTGATACAGGTGAACCAGGGCCAGGAGCCATGGCCGGCGGCCAAAATATGCTATGGGTGACGAAGCACTCACTACTCAAGATATATAGCCGGTTGATGAAAACCAAAAGTGGCACAGCTGCAGACAGCAAGCAACAACGGCAGGACATTACCCCAGGTATTTAGGCTTTTTCTGGCGATTCGGACATATTACCGAGACTTTGTGGCGAAACTGGGCTTGATCTGCTTTAAGTGGCATTTGAGCAAGCGATAGTTGGTAGAGTCTTGATCTGATCTGATAGACGGTGCAGAGGAGAGGCAAGTATTTTGTTTGATTAGGGGCACACAGTGTTGGGCAAGTTTGTGGATAGGCAGGCTGTAACTTTGCCGAGATTCTTGTCTGCTGGAGGTTGCATAGGTATGGAAAATAGAAGCAACCATAAAGAGTCAATATTGGGATACGAGCATGGGGTTGATGCAAGACTTGGAGAACCGGCCAAACATGGCACGGGATGATCACAGAGACATTGAGATACTAGCCAGCAAGAGGGGGGAAATTAACCACAAAGATCAGGCCTCTGGGACTCGAGATTCAGGTGATGGAAGAGGATTTAAAGAGAGCGATGCTGGGGATGGGACCAAAAGAGAAGAGCAGTATTTGTATGGATACAAGCTTTATATGTGTGTTTTTGCCAACTGCAGCTGCCTCTTTTTAGTGGCTTTGGACCAGACTATAGTGATGACAATCTTAACTACAGTGGCTAACAAATTTCAATCGTTTGATAATGTCACCTGGCTGACATCGGCTTTTATTTTGGCAACTGGGTCATTGGTTCAAGTTTGGGGTAAGCTATCAATCACCTTTGGTCGAAAGATTTGCATGCTCAGTGGGTTGTTCATCTTTGAACTTGGATCTTTGGTTTGCGCATTGGCAACATCAATGAACATGCTGATTGTTGGAAGAGTGCTGCAAGGCGTTGGTGCATCATCTATTCAAACCTGTGTTTTTGCTATATCTGCTGAAATTGTCACGATGGATAAGAAACCAATATTATTTGGCTTAATTGGTGCAGTCTACGCAGTCGCCTCTGTGTGTGGACCTGTTATTGGTGGTTTGCTAACCGAAGCTACAAGCTGGAGATGGTGCTTTTACATAAACCTTTGCTTTGCTGCTGTTATTGTGCCCTTGTTTTGCTACAGTTTCAGACCCCCAAAGTCAAATGCAGCACTTTCACTGAAGGACAAATTTAAAGGAATCGATTATATTGGGAATGTTCTTGTCATTGCTGGGGTGGTGTTGACGTTATTAGCAGTTTCAATGGGTGGAGTTGAATACTCATGGGACTCTGCTACTATAATATGTCTCTTTATATTTGGTGGTTGCTGCTCGATTGGTTTCACAATTTGGAACTTCAAATACTCCAAAGATCCTATATTACCGGGCAATTTAGTCAAAGTTTTGCCTATTGATTCTGCAATTTTGAATGCCTTCTTTATGAATGCCTCTTTTTTATCGTCACTTCAGTTTTTGGCGATCTATTTTCAGGTTATTTTGGGTGAAGATTCTCTTCATTCGGGTTTGGCCTTACTGTCGAACGTGGTTCCAACTGTGATCTGCTCTATCAGTTCCGGGTTGTTAATCCATAGAATACGGTACATCAAGCCGTTTGCAATTGCTGCTGCTACTTTACTGCCTATTGGCATAGGATTGTTGACTTTGTTGGGATTGGACCCAAGCTCCAGTCAGAAAATAGGGCTCTTGATAGTGGCCGGTCTCGGCATGGGGCTATCGTTTCACCCTCCTATGATCAGTGCCCAGCTAATTGCACCCAAGACGCCTGGGTCCACCATATTAGTCACTGCTCTAGTGAATTTTGCAAGACAGATTGGAGGGTGCATCTCGAGCCAGTTATCACAGCTTATCTACACCAGCATCTTGAAGAACCAGCTAAGCCACGTGTCTCTAAAAAAGGAGTACGATTTTGGGCTCTCTCTGCTTGTTACTCGGACAGATTTGCTTGCACAGTTCGATAAATCCAACGGCGATTTCAACCTTGTACAAGCGGCCTTTTTGGCTAGCATCAACGGAGTCTTCTATTTCACTATTGGAACCGCCTGCACGGGCCTACTATGCGCTCTTTTCATGTCCAACAAAAAGATCCCGTCTAAGGAGGCGTTCAACGATCATTGACCCACCCACACCAGAGCTCAATTGCGCCAACACAGCTACCCATGCACTCGTACGGCTTCCAGCTACCACCAATACCCAACCCACCACTAATAGCCGGTTCAAAACCCGGGAGCACCGCTTCCCAGTTGGGCACGGCTCCCGCACGACCTTAAAGCTGAAAATTTTTTAAATTTTCAAAGAGACGCTGTGCTGTACACTTTGCTTAATAAAACTGATGAAATGTTGTTAGTGTTTTCAGGGTGGGTTGAGTGAAGTAGACATAGTGGAGTCACGGAGGAGGAACAGTGTGAGTCGAGGAGACATTGCACAGTAGCGAGACCCAGATTGAGGAGATGAGACGTTTATCGGTTAGCAGTGAGACAGGCGTTTGCTGCCTCGATAAACTGCTGATAGTCATTCAATTTTGGGAGATGTAAAGTGGCCTCTTCGAAGATCCATATACCTTTTGCTTCGGTGGTATATTGATTCAAAGCGAGGCCTAGATTGAATTGAGTTCCATATTACTATAGAAAACAGGAAAATTACTTTTTGACGTGCCACAGTTAATTCATCTGAGGCATTTCTGGTTCTATGGACACATTTGCAAAGTTGCACTACACCGGTGAGAGCTTTGAGTATAAATTCCAAATAAGTATTAGAAAAGGAGGGGGTGTCACAGCAGTAACAAGAAACGCACGCTAAAAGCAGAAAGGGTGGAGAACAAAAGTCTATGTACAGGATACATTTAGGTCTAGTCAACAGGAGCCATGGAGATCTTCTTGACCAGTTTGTCGCTTGGTGTAGAGCTGTCAATGAAATTCTTCAAAGATAATGGCTTGAGCTTGATCTGGTCTTCAGAAGTCAAAGATTTACCATCCCTAAGGTTCTTTCTGATGAAGTCACGTGTGGAGTTAATGGCTGCGTTACGGCACAGCTCCTTCAAATCAGATCCACTCAAACCTTCAGTGATGTCAACCAACTCCTGCAAGTCGAAATCGTAACTTAGCCCACTTAGAACTTTGTCTAAGATTTTGGCTCTCTGTGAAGCGTTGGGTAAAGTAACGGCAAATCTCTTTGGCATTCTTCTCATGAATGCGGAATCGATATCGTCTGGTCTGTTTGTAGCACCCAAAACCAGAATTCTTCCCGATGATGTCAAACCGTCCCAAAGAGTCATGAACTCTGCCTTCAACATGGCAGTCAGCTCGTGGTCCATAGAGCTTCTCTCTCTGAGGAAGGAGTCGATTTCGTCGATGAACACAATGCACGGTTGCAACTTATTGGCTAAAGAAAATATGGCGTCCACAAGCTTATTGGACTCTCCATACCACTTGTCCATGATGGTTGACATTCTCACAGAGATGAAGTTGGCATTCGATTTCGAGGCGAGAGCCTTGGCCATCATTGTCTTACCGCAGCCAGGAGGCCCGTATAGTAGCACACCTTTAGGGGCCTGCAATAGATCACCATACTGGTTGAACAACTCAGGCACCGTCAACGGGATGATCACGCTCTCCTGCAGGTCGTCTATGATGTTATCCAATCCTCCGATATCTTCGAACGTGACGCCAATCTCCTCTGGCGGTATCACAGACCCCAAGATCACCTTCTCGTACTCGTTCAAGTCCAAATTCAGTCCCGGGTTCGCCTTCTTCAACCTCTCCAGCGAGATCTTGGCCCTCTTCTTCGACTCCTTCGACTTGCTTTTAGGCCCCTCCTCCTTCATTATATGCGAAAGAAGGTAGAAAACAGACAAGCTGGCTCCAACCAAAAACACGCAATCCGTTATCAGTTTGGCGTCGATCTTCTTCATCTTTCTCTTCTTGGTCTGGCCCAATACCCCAGTACGCTTCCCAGTTACCTTATCTCACCACAGACGCCAATATCTTCCTCCACACACCTCTTCTGCCCTTCTCTTCCACTGCACATCGCCCTCCTAACTGCAACAGCCACTTTAGTTGGCTTGCCAACGCTGATGGACCCCCGCCACGCACCCGCCACACCGCCGTTTTCCGCCGCACCCGCCACAACAGCCATAAAAAATTTTAAGCGTAGCAAAAAGGCCCCCGTTAAAGCAGAAAGAGGCCTGAAGAGCAGTGAAGAGGCTGGAAGAGGCTGGAAGAGCACAGGCCAGGAGAAGAGAGAGCAGCAGTGAAGGTGCATCTAGCATACAGTGGAGTCAGGGTAGCTTGGGAATTGAACAGGGGCCGGGATGTCGAAAAGAAACAGGCATGGGCTTAATATTCCAGGAGGAATTCTGGAGCAGATCGGAGACTCGTACGAGAACGATGAGAGGTTTCAAAGCAAGAAGAAGAGAAGAACCGTGAGCAGAAAAGAGCGCAGAAAGCAGGAGAGGGAAAAGAAGAAGCACGAGGCCACGAGTCAGCAAGGCAAGCAGAAGCGGCCGAACGCTGTCCAAGCTAAGGCAGGAAAGCCTGTGCGCAAAGATGGCAAGCCGGAGAAACCAAAGATGCAGAAAAGAGTGAGTTTCTCTGAGCATAATCAGGTGCAGGAGATCAGTCCTCGCCACACATCGTCCGAGCGGGAACTTGATTATGGACTAGACCTACTGGAAGATGACTCGTCAGATATGGATAGCTTTGAGCTTGATGACGACGTTGAAGACACAAACGAATTGATCAACCAGTTGAAAGAGCTGAAAAAGACACAGCAGCTGGGACAGGGTAATAGACAGCATAAGGAAGAAGAAGAAGAAGAAGAAGAAGAAGAAGAAGAAGGTGATTCGGAGGACGAAGATACAGTCATGAAGAAGCTTATAGCGTTGAAGGGTAAAAGATCTGACAGCTCGAATAAAATCAAGATTATCAAAGAAGATGAGTTAGACGATGATGAGATCAGCGATGAGGAGTCACACAGTGAGGAAGACGATGACGATGAAGATGTGTCTGAGAAAGATGTGATGGCACAGCTTATTGCCTTGAAGGGTAATAGATCCAAATCTAATGAGAATATTAAAATAGTCAAAGAAGATGAACTAGAAGACGACTCTTTAAGTGAATCTGAATCTGATTCAGAATCTACTTCAGGTGCCTCAGATTACAGTAGCCAAGAAGAATTAGAAAACGACAGCGATGAGTTGGATGACGAGCAGCAAGATGTGATGGCTAAATTGATGGCTTTAAAAGGCAAGAGAAATGCTTCCAATAGCCATCTCAAAATTGTCAAGGAAGATGATCTAGATACTGATGAGCTTAGTGAAGAAGATTCTGCTTATTCTCAAAGCGACAGTGAGCAGGAGTCTGATCAATCAGAAACAAACAGTGCAGATTCTAGTGAAGATGATGAAGAAGAGGTTATGAAGAAATTAATAGCTTTAAAAGGACAAAGAACTTTCAGGGAAAATGACGTCAAAATCATCAAAGAAGATGAACTTGACGATGATTCAATGAGCTCTTTAGGTGAATCAGAGGATGAAAACAGTGAAATCAGTCTTGATGAAGAGGATTCTGATGAGGACTTGGATGATGCTGAACTTGATGCAAAAAAAGATGCCGTTATGCAACAACTGATGAAGCTTAAAGGTAAAAGGAGTACCAACGACTCAAAGATTAAGATTGTCAAAGAAGATGACTTGAAAGATGATGACCTAAGTTCTGAGTATGATAGTGATAACTCACAAAATGATGATTTGGAAGATATTTCCGACAACGAGAATACAGTCAACTCCGGCAAAAAATCCAAGCTTCAAACTAAAAAGGAAGATGTTCATACTAGGGTTTTGACTCCCCATGATAGGGCTCTTTTGCAGCAAGATGATGACGATATTGACTATTACGCCAAGAAATTAGGTATAAAGAAAAACAAGTCTTTGAAGATGCAAGGAGATGATGATCTTGTTGGTGGGTTGTTGGACGGTCTTGATTTGGATTTCAGTGATCAATTTGATTCTGGTAATGAAGAGGAATATAAATCTAAATCGGAAAAGAAGTCGGAAAAAATGAAAGATAGAAAAAAGTCTAGATTTGATATGGATGATGATATTGACATGGATGACTTTGATGATGATGATGAGCTGGACGAGGATGATAAAGCACTACTAAGAGAAATGGGGGAGTTGGACTCTGGCAGTGATTATTCAGATGAAGATGATTCTTCAGATGAGGATTCAGATACTCCAAGAGTTAAAGAGAATCCTTATGTTGCTCCTGTTGTTGCTTCTGAAGGCGGCAAATATGTCCCACCATCTCTACGTAAAAAGATGGCACTTGAATCCTCATCAGAGGAGAATGAAAAACTTGTCAAATTGATGAAATCTATCAAAGGTCCTTTCAACAGATTGTCAGAGCCTACATCAATTACCATCATTAATGAATTGAATGAACTTTACAATGATAATCCAAGACAACTGGTGAATGAAGCGCTGATGAAAGTTGTCTGTCAGTCTATCTTAATTTCCAGTCCAATGTTGGACAGTTTCCTTATCCTTTATTCCATTGTTATTGTTTCAATCTATAGATTACAAGGGGTTGAGTTCGGAGCGTTTGCTATACAAACTATGGTTGAGAAGCTCAATGAATTTTTCAAAGATGAGTCTTCTAGTAAAGGAAAAGACGCTGTCAACTTAATTGGTCTTTTGGGATACTGCTACAATTTCAATCTATGTAGTGCTTCGTTAATCTACGGTATTGTCTCCGAGAAGCTTGTTAAGAATCCGAACGAATTCAAAACCAGTCTGTTGCTTAAATTGATCAAGTCATGTGGTTCAAAGCTTAGATCTGATGATGCAAATTCTTTAAAACAGATTATAAATGATCTTAACAAATCGTTGGCCGAAGCCGAGAAGACCGGAGATAAGACAACAACCAGAACGAGAGTTCTAATTGATACTATAACAAACTTGAAAAACAATAGATTGAAAGGTACTGAGAATGAGAATTCTATTCAAATGGTTACAAGATTGAAGAAGCAGCTCAGTAAGATCAACGGAAACAGAAATGCTGATCCAATTAAAGTGACTTTGAAAGATATTGAGAGCGTTGAAGAGAAAGGTAAGTGGTGGCTAGTTGGTTCTGCTTGGAAAGGTAATAGCAATGATGTCAATAGCAAAGTGGTTGAGAAACAAGACGAAGTATATGAAGTTAATGATGAGCTTGTCAATGACATTTTAGATACTGCCGAACCAAATTGGGTTGAACTTGCTAAGCAGCAAAGAATGAACACTGACATTAGAAGGGCCATTTTTATATCTATAATGTCTGCGGATGATTATATGGACTCATTTACTAAGCTTGAGAAATTGGGATTAAAGAGATCACAACAAAGAGAGATTCCAAATATCTTATTACATTGTACAGCCATGGAACCGGTTTTCAATCCATATTACGGTTATCTAGCGAAGAAGCTCTGTGAGGACCATGCCACTAGAAAGAGTCTACAGTTCAGTCTTTGGGATCTCTTGAAAGAGATGGGTGGTGAAGATGATGGTGCAAGTAATATTCTAGGCGGTTCAGAAATTGCAGAAGAGCTGAGGTTGAAGAAGATCATTAACTTGGGTAGACTTTACGGATTTTTGATTGCTGAAGGC
This sequence comes from Ambrosiozyma maleeae (nom. inval.), assembly GCA_003706635.2. Taxonomy (NCBI): domain Eukaryota; kingdom Fungi; phylum Ascomycota; class Pichiomycetes; order Pichiales; family Pichiaceae; genus Ambrosiozyma; species Ambrosiozyma maleeae (nom. inval.). Next base: position 57,209 of record PPLV02000023.1, on the reverse strand, counting down.
AGTCTGCCTTTGAACATTCTGAGAACGGTGAATTTCCTGACTGCAACTTCGGACACCAAGATCTTTATGGAGATCCTGTTGATTACTTTCTTGGATACCGTTGGAAAGAGCTCTGAAGAGAAAGCTTTTGGCGCCGGTTTGGATACCCGTACGGTCAAGGCTAAAGATTTAAAGTACAATGACAAACTTATGATTCAAAGACTGGCAAAGTGCAAAGAGCAGACTTTGCTATTGAAAGGACTACAGTTCTTCCTCACTGATAGAGTCAAGGACAGTGAGCTCATCAAAGGTAAGAAGCAGAAGTCCAGAATCAGCTGGGGTGTTGAATCCATGTGCGACGTGATTCAAAGTATTATAGATTCCTCCGCTTAAACTAGCAGCAAATGCGTTCTTATGTGTATCCATTCTAATAAACCACAGTATAGATTCTAATAATTATCAAATACGCAGATAAGCATCATCTCAAAATAGACTAATGGTGTCACGTGTTTTGCACGTGACTTTGCAAACCCTCGCAGCCCTCGCTCCCTAAAAATTTTCAGCTTCACCAAGAAGCGAAATGGTGAGGAATGGCAAGACTCTGAGATGGTGAGTCCAGGTTTCTACTTGAAGAGAGTGTTCTTTTTGAGTAACCTTGGACGAAGCGTAATACACGGGCGTGTAATAAAAATAACATCTGGTGATTCAACTATCTAAGCTTTAAACAGCCTATCGTATAAATCTAATCGAAATGGGAGCTACCAGAGAAAAGAAAGTTGAATACTTCTCCAAGTTAAAGCAATTGTTGGAGGACTACAAGTCCGTCTTCATTGTTGGTGTTGATAATGTTTCTTCCCAACAAATGCACGAAGTCAGAAAGGCTTTGAGAGAGGACGCCGTTGTCTTGATGGGTAAGAACACCATGGTCAGAAGAGCCTTGAGAGGTTTGATCAACGAGAACCCAGACTTCGACAAGTTGATGCCATTTGTCAGAGGTAACGTTGGTTTCATCTTCACCAACAAGGAGTTGCCAGCTATCAAGGAAATCATCTTGCAAAACAGAGTTGCTGCTCCAGCCAGAGCTGGTGCCGTTGCTCCAGCTGATGTGTTCGTTCCAGCCGGTAACACTGGTATGGAGCCAGGTAAGACCTCTTTCTTTCAAGCTTTGGGTGTCCCAACCAAGATTCAAAGAGGTACCATTGAAATCGTCTCTGATTTCAAGGTTTTGGAGAAGGACCAAAAGGTCGGTCAATCTGAGGCTTCCTTGTTGAACATGTTGAACATCTCTCCTTTCACCTACGGTTTAACCATTGTCCAAGTTTACGACAACGGTCAAGTCTTCCCAGTCTCCATCTTGGATATCACTGACGATGAATTGGTTGCTCACTTCACTGCTGCTATCTCCACCATCACTCAAATCTCCTTGGCTTCTGGTTACCCAACCATTGCTGCTGTTGGCCACCAATTGATCAACAACTACAAGAACGTCTTGGCTTTGTCTGTTGCTACTGACTACACCTTCGAGGGTTCCGAGTCCATCAAGGACAGAATCGCTAACCCAGAGGCTTATGCTTCTGCCGCTCCAGTTGCTGCTGCTGCTGAGACCGTTGCCGAGGCTGCTGTCGAGGAGGACGTTGAGGAGTCTGATGAAGACATGGGTTTCGACTTGTTCGGTTAAACGATATGATTTACTCTTGTGATTCAGACTGTTTAATTAGAGACTTGTGAGAAGGTTATTCTTATTTTCATGTTACAAAAGAATTTTGTTTATATGCTTTTATAAGGGATGTTTTTCAATTGTAATTTAGTTTGGCCTTTTTACGTTAAAAGATCTTGAGTACACTAAAATATACTGGAACGTGTGTGTTTGTAACTGCTTTTCACAGAGCCCAAACATGGCTCAACGGACTCAATAACTATGGGAAACTTGTAACAGTTTCAAACCTAGAGCTCTGGGCAGGCTGCTAGATAACGCCTTTCTCCACCAGTAAGCCTGACACTCATCATCTATTACGTTTTGCTTGACTGTGTCCTTGCTATGCCAGTCGTATCTTCAGATGGGTTCAGTGAAACAGGTGCTGCTCCCGCTTACACGTGTCTCACGTAAGCGCCCGGAGATTCTGTGCTGCGGTGGGTAGGCAGCCCGCTCTTCAGTATCGACGCGTCGGCCACGCACCCCGTAATCGACGCTCTTGCCGGCATCGACACCGGCGCCTGGTGCGTGAAAAGTTGGTTCGTCCCCGCCCGTCCCGCCCGGCGCGCGTCACCGACCGACCGAGCTGGTTGAGCCTTTTTTTCTGGTGCGTTTTTAGGTGCCGGTTGGACACACAGGGTCAGAGGCAAGAGGGGAAAACTCCACACTATTGGCCGCCATTTGGTGAGAAGTTATGGCGTAAACTGCCGCAGTGTTTTTTGAGTGGGAAAAGGCTTGAGCTGGTAGGAGAAGCACGTAGAGTGGGAATTGGCCTGATAAGAAGATAGACCGGTTGTTGTATAGCACAAACCAGCGGGATCACGAAACAGACCGAAACAGACTGAAACAGACTGAAACAGACATTCGCAGGTACAAGCCAGCCGAAATAGACTACATCTCTACGCACGACACACCACCCCAATCAGAATGCTTACCCAATTGACATCCAGATCGTCTTTGCTGCTCAAGAACTCTGTCAGATTCCAGTCGACAGCTGCCCCAACCGTGGTGAAGAAGTCCTCTTTCAAGGGCGTGTTGTTTGGTTTCTTTGCCGGTGTCTCTTTGACCGGCTTGAGCGCATACTACTACATGTTGGACGAGTACAAGACCGCCTCGAATGCGGTTGTTTCTGATGTCTTGCTACTACAGAAATCAATCAGAAAGTTGGAAGGTCACGTCAGAACCTTGGAAGACGCTGTCAGCAAGAAATAGGAGTAGGTTCATCCGGCTGACTTCCCGCATATTGTCATACACTTATTTTGGATAGGACGTACGGTACACAGTTCAGAAGTGAAAAATGCACTTTCAAATTGATGGCAATTTTCTCTAAAATACAAGGCTTTTGGCCTTTATCGCCCATTTTTCATTCTATGATAATATTATTATAGCTCTTTACTGTTCTGTCGTCTTTTCTTTGCACATGTTGGTTCTACTTCTTTTTTTGTCTCATTTTGTTATACTATACTCTTTTGATTATTAATATGATTCCTTCATCAATCACAAAGTAACACATCGCTTATGCTTTTAATTCTCAGCTCCCCCACTAGCGCTGCACACAAGTGTCCCTAGAGAATTCCCTTGCCTATTCGAAGAGCAGTAGCAGTTTGCAAGGTCACAACCGCCAACTTGCTGTTTCTCGGCTGGTTCATGTAGCTTACTTCTTAATTAGATTGTAAGGTGCAAACATGTTCCCATGCTTTGTTCTTGAGCACATACATTTCATTGCGAACCGTATCTACCGGCATCTCACTTTTATTCAATCTCACGTTACACGCGCCAACTATTTCTGGTAACCAGCCTATTCATCGTTCTTTCCACTAACGCTGTAACCAATTGCACTTTCGGTTGAGAGACGAAATGCTCACCCAGTTGGATCCAACCCACTAAAACAGAAACTCAGTACAAAAAGACGGGGATTCCGCTTACCGATTATTTGATTTGCCTAATCTTTTTTCGCCTGTTCATCTATTTCATCTCTTATGCCCCCTGCTACTCTTTCCAATTCCCATCTGTAGTGGTCATTCAAAGATATATACTGGTTAATAGGCGTAGAGCCATATAACCAACCCCAGAGACTGTTCCACCCTCTCTGCCGTTTCCGGCTCTTTGGCTATCGGCAGAACTGTCGACATCCCTCTTTTCCCTGTGGTTTCTGGATCCTGATAGTACAGGTACTCAAGAGTGAAAAATAAAAAATTTGTTTGGGGGTATCTCTTCAGTCAAAAGAAGTAGAGGCTATACTACTATTGTCTCCTTGTGATCCCCACAACAAAGCTCATTTGGAATTCCGATAGTTGAACTAGAAAGATCCATTTTAGGAACAGTAGAGGCTTGAAAATGAGCACTGAAGAAAGCCCAGCGTCGCACAGGGAGGGTGCAAGTCAGAGCGATATCTTGAAAGCTAAAAGGTCCCAGAAGATTAAGAAATGTGAATTTTTCAATGTTAAAAGAAAGAGAACTTGTGGTTTACAGGTGAGAGACGATCTTAAGTATTGTTATACGCACATGCCATTGATGGAGAAAAAGGCTATGCAGGATGGACTTGGCACCAGCGAGACTGAAGATCAAGTAACGAGAGTTAAAAATGGCAAGGTGTCCAAGAGAGTCAGGTGCACAGTGGATCCGACACATACTGTGTGGGAAGACAATCTGACGAAGCATATTAAGCACTGTAATGTGACAAAATCTAAACTAGAGTTGCAAGAAAAGATCGACAATTGCGATTGGTTTGGCCTGGATTACAATATCAAGGACGTTGACCAAAAAAAGACAAGCAGCTCCACGTCTGAGTTGGACAAGAACTCAATGTTAGAATTTATTGACCAATTGGTCAAAGATTACGAAAGTTTCTTCAAGGAGGACGAGCAAGAGTTGGAGCTTAAAAAGATAGAATACTCCAAAGGTCTGGAAAACAGGTTCGAAGAGCTTACGAATCAAAAACACATCATTCAGCAGTCGTCCCTGATAGGTCAGCTGGTGGAGAACAATCTTTTTGACGATGAAAACCTGTACATCGAGTTTGGGTGTGGAAGATCTGAGTTTTCTAGATACTTGAACAGAGCACTGATATTGAATCCGGATACTAAGGATAAACCCAAAAAATTAAGATACCTTTTTGTGGACAGAGAATCTCCTAGATTAAAGTTTGATACCAAGATGCAAAAGAAGGACATTCCTGAGATGGTGAAGAGTGGAGAGATTAGCCAGTCGCAAGCTGAACACACGTCTGTAGAGGTTCAGCGGCTGAAAGTTGACATTAAAGACCTTAAGTTGGTCGGGTCGTTAAAGAACTTCAAGCACACAGAGCAAGACAAGACGCTGCGCTATGTTGGCATCTCGAAACACCTGTGTGGTGTGGCCACCGACTTGACACTCAGATGTCTCATTAACGCCATCAAGGACTCGCAGCCCGATGACGGGCTTCAGTTCAAGGGGTTTCTTGTCGCCATGTGCTGTAGGCACTGCTGCTCTTTCAGCCACCTGCTGCCCGAATCCAGACAGTATTTGCAGGACAACTTCCGCATAACCCCACACACCTTTGGCTACCTCAGAAAGATGTTCTCCTGGGCCACAAGCGGCGCCGGCTCTCACTTGGCAGAAAACGACGGCCTCGACCATTTCACCGGCCTGAGCCTGAAGCACCGTGAAAAGATCGGCTTGTACTGCAGAAGGATCCTGGACGAGTCCAGGCGCTTTGCCATGCTCTCCAACGGCTTCAATGTCGAGTTGATCAAGTACGTTGAAACTGATGTGAGCAGGGAAAATAACTGCATGTTGATCCACACCCTCTAGCTCCAGCTGGCTGCGGATTTGTGTCGCTCCAAATTTTCCATGGCTTGTTTCCAGGCATTTTGCGGAGAACAAGCCCAGGGATGTCGAGAGGTACTGCCCGATACATTGTGCGGTGCTACAGTACGAATAAGCTTGCGCAGTAGGTTGTATCGCTATACGGTAGCAATAGAGCCCGCGTAGCAGTACCAGTGTGCCGTGTCGAGAGCTGCCAGAGAGTATGTTGAGACGGTACTTTTCGAGTCGCTGCGGAGTGCTAGGAGCAGGCAAGGCGCTTGTGAACCAGCATGCGTTGATCACAGGTGGGTCTAGAGGCCTCGGGTTTGAAATCGCAAAGTGTCTGTCATCGCATGGGTGCAAAGTGACGCTGCTGTCCCGAGACGCGGACAGGCTCAGACATAGCGTGGAGTACTTGAACGCCACGCATCCCGTCGAGTCCGGCCGCCACGACTTCTTGCAGTACAACTTGGCCGACCCCTACCACCTAGAGGAGTTCATCAAGCACAACTACGCCCCGCAGTACAAAGGCGTCAACATCCTCATCAACAACGCCGGGCTGTCGCAGCACAGCCTGCTAGCCACCACGTCGCCGCTCGAGATCCAGTCCATCATCAATGTCAACCTCGTGTCTCCCATCATCCTTTCCAAGCTGTTCGCCAGGTCAATGGCAAGACTGCCAAACCCCACCATTGTCAACATCTCCTCCGTCGTGGCCCGCAAGTGCGTACAGGGCACCTCCATCTACTCCGCCACAAAGGCGGCGCTCTCCAAGTTCTCCGACGTTCTCCACGCAGAGACCCGCAGACGCAAGATCGCCGTCTTATGCATAGAGCCCGGCCTCATCCACGACACTGACATCGGCAAGCTCGTCAACACTGACCTGCTGCTCCAGGACCCCTCTATACAGGTGGCCTCCAGCTCAGCAGTGGCGCAACAGGTGTGCCAACAGGTGCTCGCCGCCACGGCCGGGTAACTGCCTCTTTGGGCGGCGGTGGTGAAGTGAAAAATTTTATTAGAGAAATTTTCCCTTAGAGGGAAATAAGATGTTTTAAATAAGATAGGGCGGTAGTGGATGTTTCTTTTCCTGGGTGGGGAGGAATTGGGTTATATATAGTAGTTAATATAGTTAAACAGCTACCAATCTACATTTACCATGCTAATTTACAAGGATTTCATCTCTGGTGACGAGTTATTGTCTGACGCTTACGACACCCAGTTGGTTGACGGTGCCATCTACGAGGCTAACTGTGACATGATCAAGGTCAAGGCCGGTGCCGACGTTGACATTGGTGCCAACCCATCTGCCGAGGGTGGTGACGACGATGTCGAGGAGGCTGGTATTGAGACCGTGAACAACGTTGTCTACTCGTTCAGATTGCAACAGACCTCGTTCGACAAGAAGTCCTTCTTGGTGTACATCAAGTCTTACATGAAGAAGGTTAAGGCCTACTTGGCTGAGAACAACCCAGACGAGATCGAGAACTTCGAGAAGGGTGCCACCGCCTACGTCAAGAAGGTTGTCGGTTCCTTCAAGGACTGGGAGTTCTTCACCGGTGAGTCCATGGACCCAGACGGAATGATTGTCTTGTTGAACTACAGAGAAGACGGTGTCACTCCATTCGTTGCCATCTGGAAGCACGGTGTCAAGGAGGAGAAGATCTAAACAGCTGGTCTTTATACTGAGGAATCTATTATATTATCACTGCTAGTTTGTTAATCTGTTCAGCTCTTTGAACTTTTCTAATACACATATCCATCCAGGACCCATACTGCGTTTACACTACCGTAATGAATTCACTCGCGTACAAATCTTAAATTAATGGTAGATCTAAATAGACTCCTTTCTTTCTAAGATGACTTTGGTCATGTCCTCTTTGGTACAATCAGGATTGTCCAACTGCCAAACAAGCAAGTCACTGTTGAACTGCTTGAACCACGGACCTGGTTTCTTATTTAAAATACTCGAGACTTCCTTACCGTCGAGAATCAGTCTCTCAGCATACACTTCAGTCAACTTGGACTCATTGCACAATTGTAAAAATTGGACAGATTTGTCAAATGCCTTGTCAATAGCTTCAGGGTTATCAAAATTGTGCATTGCTTCCACAATACTAGTAATTAGCAAATTGAGTCTCCAGTTCTTACCATATGGGATGATCATGTTCAATGCAATCTCTGATCTTTTCAATTGAGTGCTTTTGTTTAAGTACCCTTCAAATTCACTTCTCTTAGAGCTGATCAAACTCACAGTTTCACCTAATTTCAAAGGCAACTTCAAACCTTCAAATACTATATAGTTGACAGCAAAATTATGCTTTTTTCCTGATTTCACTTTGATGCCTTCCCATCTGTATAGGATCAAAGTCACAAAGAACGCCAATCTATCACTCTCAGTAGAGTAAACATCTTTAAAAATATCATTCAATCCCGGAGTAGCTAGCACTTTTTCAATTAAGGAAGGCAGTTTGTTTTCGATATCTCCCAATGAATCGGTGATTCCCTGTTTCTGAGCGTATTCGAATTTGTTGTCGTCGTCTGCAAGAACTTCAATGGTTTCTTGCAAGCTGCCAAAGTTAAAGATACTATTGAATCCAACATAATTGATCAGTTGCAAACCGTAGATTGGATTTCCACCCAAGACAATCTTTTTCAATTCAACACCTATTCTTTCTCTGCTGATTTTATTTTGCAGGGCGTCCTTAATTTCATCAGAATTCATTGCTTCTAGAGTATTCTGCTCCACTTGAAAGTTATATATGGAGGCAAATCTGATCAGCCGTAAACAACGCAATGGATCGTCAAGAAACGTTTGTCTTGGCTCCAATGGAGTTCTCAATATACCGTTCTGTAGATCTTGCAGCCCTCTACCTGTCAAATCTTCCACTTGCATTGTGTTCAAGTTGAAAAACATTGAGTTAAGTGTGGCGTCTCTTCTGAATGCATCCTCCTCTGGTGTTCCTGTTTCAATCGTTGGGATACGGGACTCTTCTGTGTATTTTTCTGATCTTAGATTCACAAAGTCGATATCTACGCCATAGATCTTAGTGGTGCACGTTTCCAGGTGCTTGGATTTCTCAGGGTTCTTCTCAATCTTGTGGATGGAGCCCGTGACAGGCTGCTTTGGGTCTGCAGGCTGCTCCTGCTGGCCTTGCTCTTCGCACTGCTCCTGCTGGCCCTTCACGTCTATGTACTCTTTCAATCCGGTCACAAAATCCAGCCCGGACAGGTGGTCAATGCCAATGTCGATGTCTTGCGATTCGAGCCCAAGTAGCTTGTCTCTCACCCAGCCGCCCGTGATCCGCAATTCCAGCTTCTTCTCCCTAGTATTTTCATTATAATACTTGGTATACTCCTTGAGAAGGTCGGTGATCCGCTTCTCCGCCTCCGTTAGCATAATCTGCGACGCATCAATCCGCCCGCCAAGCGCCCGCCAACCTGGCCTGTTGCTCAAAGCCATCTGTCTTGCTGTCAATAGCCCTCGTCTCCCTAGTGAGTGTACCGTGCGCTTCTTCAGACACCGCAGGCTCCCTTTTATCATGAGTGCTCTCTACAATACTCGCCTCCACTCGCCTCTCTCCTCCTACACCTACCTTGCTTCTACACCTACTATCTTATTATTCAACTCATCTTCCTATTATTTCTAGCAAATCACCGTTGAGCAAAAATTTTTCAGTGGTGGACGGGCTGTGCACAGCATTAGAACTTGATCTTCTTACCTTCAAACTTGACGTTCTTGGTTGCCTCTTCGGCCTTTCTTTTGGCGACCCAGGAGGGGTGCATCTCGTCGATGTTGATGGTGTCCTTGACGGAGATGGTGGTGTGCGAGTTGTTGTACTTCTTGACCTTGGCGGCGGCGTGCTGCTTCTGCTCCTCTCTGAGCTTCATTTTCGCCTCTCTCTTGAGGACCCTGGCGTCGTACTCGCTCTTGAGTCTCTCTCTCTCCGACTGCACCCTGGCGGACTCCTTCTTCACGTGGTTGGCGGTCTTGCCGTACTTCTGCTCCCAGATCTTTTGTCTTGCTCTCTGGCCTCTTCTGTTCTTTCTCTCCTTGGTGAGCTGTCTCACCACCTTGTCGTTGTCAACCTCGTTGTCGCTCTCGCCTCCGGAGAAATAGCCTGCAGCCAGCGAAGGGAGCTTGGCCTCTGTAGACTTGGCCTTGTCCTTCTTATTCTTCTCGAAGAACTCGTCGTTGGATATTCTCGCCTTCTCCGCCTTCGTCTCGCTGTACACCTCCTCGTCCTCGTCCTCGCTTGGCTCCTCGTCGGTCACCTGATTATAGTCCACCTCTTGGTCGCCGTCGTCCTCTTCATCTTCATCGGATGAAGCTGCTAGCATGTCTTTATACTGGTCATAAAGATCATCGACAGCGTCGTCGTCAATTTCTGAACGCTCCTCCTCCTCGCTATTGTAATGGGCCTCCTCCTCATCCTGTTCCTCATCTTCGTCGTCGCTGTCGCCAGCAGTCGCCTGTTCGCTTTCCTTTTTCTTGTCTTCCACCTCAGACTCCTTCTTATCGTTCTTAGGCTTGACAACAGGCCCTAATATAATCTTAAACCCTAGTTCAATGCTGGCCATAAGTTTTTTGCACTCCGACTTGTTGAATATTTTGGATATGACTTTGTTTAGCTCCTTGGAGTTGGTGTCGTGTAAATTCAACTCCTTCACAGACTGCACCTGTTCCAGAAACCGCTTCGCTGTGGCATTCTCCCGCATTTGCTCTTCGGACATTTCTTTGGTTATATTATTGAAAATCTTGTTGCTGGTTTTAACAATCCTGCTCTTGATAATCCAGTCCAGCTTCGAGAGCACCTCATCTTGCAGCTTCTTCTCCTTCTTGAGCTCATCCTTAAGGGCCTTCTTAAAATACTTGTCCAGTTGGTACACAGACGACTCAAACTTGGTTCCAAACAATGTCAGCTGTATCTCGCTTATGAGCTCAAACGCCTCCTTCCTGCTGAGCCTGGTCAGTTTCAGGTCAACTTTCTTCAACACCGTGTTCTTGTGGAACCGTGGCTTGTCAATCTTTCTAAACTTGTACTGCAACAAGTCCAGCTTCCAGATCAAGTTGGCGTTCTCGTTTTTACTCTTGCTGCTCATCTCCTGTCCTCTACCCCCTACTACTCTGTCTAGTCCTCCAGATGCCCCTTCCTCCTGCTACTCTCCTTAACTTAGGTCTGTGAAAAATGTATTGTATTTATTATAAAAAAATTTTCAGCTCCTCAGAGGATGCCAATTTTAGTGAGACGTTCGATGTGATGCTTTGAGGAGTCCAGTCTTTTGCAGTAGGACTGGATCCACCTGACGGAGTCCTTTCTCATCTGTCTTAGCAGGTCGTCGCCGTGGGTCTCGACGGAGTCCAACCTCATCAGGAGCTTCAACAGGGTTTCGCTGTAGAACAAGTACTGGTAGTCGAGCTTGTCCTTGTATGACGTTTTCTTGGTGTCCGATCCTGCGGTTTCTGGTAGGCTGGCGCTGCTCTCTGTCTTGTGGCTGTTGGCAGCAGCCTTCTTCTTTTTCGAGCCCTTCTTGGCCTTGCTGGCCTTGGCCTTGTCCTGCGCTTGCTTCTCCTCTAGATTGCTGTACTCCAGCTCAACGAGCTCGAGCAGCTTCACCACGCCCGGCTCGTACTCGTCCTTAAACTCCTTGTTGATCGCTTGGATCTTGTTTTTCGAGTCGGTTATTGGGTCCACTGGCTTGGCAGCCTCCTTCTTGGCCTTGTTGTTTCTCTTCTTTTTGCCTTTCTTGACACTTTTCTTGGACGGAAACAGCCTGTGCAGAGCGTAGATGATGGACAGCGTCGTCACACCGTAAACGATTGGCGTTCGGTTGTCTCTCAAGAACCCCGCCACCGTCTCGTGGTCCCTCAGCAGGCCCTCCACCGTCTCCAGAGACGCATCCTTCAGCGACAGCACGCTCTCTATCAAACTGCTCGCCTGTTCTCTCGACATGTCTATCTACCCAATTTCTCTAATCGTCTCGTACGCCGCCCGGCTACCTTTGATCTCCGCTTGCCGCAGCACTCACTCCATGGGCTATGGGCAACTGTCCCTCCACTACCCCATGGCACTCCTTGTCTCTTCCCAACCTCTCTTCACCTTCCAGTCTTGTGGTGCTGGTCCTCCGCCGTCCACCAGCCCCCTTCTAATCAGGAGACCGGTGTGGCGGTGCACGGGTGCCTCTGAAAAATTTTAAGGGCTCTAGAGGACTGGCTGGGCTACTTGAGTTGATGGCCTGCTGGTGGTACAAGTGGGTGGTACAGGGGCAGCAGGGCAGGAGCATCCGGACACAGAGGTAGACATTGGGCCACGGAAGCAAGAGAACATGAACGTGCAGGATAGAAGAAGAAATTTGGGGCCGGCGGACGTGCAGCCGCTGGTATTTGAACAGGGTGCCGGCCAGGAGCCAGTGACAGCCGAGTCAAAGCTGTTCATGGACACGGGAACAATCAAAACGGCGAACGGCTCGGCGTACTTGGAGTTTGATAACACAGTGATAATATCGTCCATATACGGGCCAAGACCTAACTTTACAAGAAGCTTCAACGACCAGGCAAGCCTGAAATTTGCAGTTTCCTTTGCTAGGTTTCTGCCAGTTGACAAACTCTCCATCAAATCGTCCAACTCGATCAACACACAAAGAGACGCCGCAGGGGAACAGAATGACGCAAACTTGGAGATCGGCAAGTCGGAACTCAGCGCTCTCATAGAGTCGTTCTGTTTCACAAACTTTAAAGACCTTATCATACTACAGAACTACCCGAAATCCTCCATCGATATATTCGTGGAGGTGATCTCGCTAAACCCAAGACACTCGTTGATTCAGCTCATCTCACTGATTCTTAACAGTTTGAACTTTGCTCTTGTAGACTCGGGCTTGAACATGAGATCCACCGCTTCCTGTGGATACTTCAAACAGTCCGGCGATGACTCTAATGGAATTGAACTACTTGTAAACCTCGGTGAAGATGATGAGATCCTCGGTATTTATTCCGATTTGAAAGACCATAACGATGAGTTCAAATCTTGCTTTGACAAGTGTTCAGATATTGCAAAGGGCTTGAAAGCAGAATTGAACGCGTATTTCTTAAACAAGCTCAACTGATCAACCCAGAACATGTATACAATAATAATATTTTACTTTGCTCATTAAACAAACAAAATTAGAATTAAAGTAGTGAAAGTCGTAGCTCTCAAGTTGAAGTAAAGAAATGTTGAGGCGAAATGAAGTGGTCAAAATCGTTTGTATAAAGCTAGTTCAATAAAAAAAGAATAGCACAGGCTCAGATACCGTAAGCCGATCTAGCCGGATATCTCCTTTTGTGTGTCACGTTGGGAGGCGCCGGTTCCTGTCGTGTTTGTTGAGACACCTTGTTCCCTGCATAAGGATGAACATAGTTCAGCATGGTGGACTTTTCAGTTTCCTTGTTCAACAAGCTGATTCTTGGTTCCAACTTCAAAGACTGCTCGTATAGAGTCTCATCATCGGGAAGATTGTCCCACACTATTTGTAAATAATCCCAAATATCTTGTATTTTTTGAAAGTTGTATATTCTGGATGTAAATTTCAAGATTTCGTTGATCGTTTTGGAGATATTGTGTCTCTTGCTGTAATTCACAAGCGTCTTGTTCTTGTGTAGGTAATCAGAGTTACCGTCCGTCAGGAATCTGAGATCTGATAAATACATACCAAGAAAAGGTAATGATGGATCTTCATCTTCATCAATGAACTTCAGCATATTTCTATACTCGTTATAGTTCTTACCAATAGACATCAAATTATCCATCTTATGGAAATTTGACACAATGTTATTTGGAACTATGTCCCAAGTCTTCTTCAACCTACTGATTGAAGTGGAACTCAAACCAGAGATAATGGCAGTCATACTGGAGAAGTTCTTCATCTTCATCAACTTCTCCGCCAAAACCACAAAATACTTGATCGTCTCTGCTCTCTCATTGAGATCCCGTCTGGCCAATATCAAACAGATGGTGAAGTGAGTCAACTGATTACAGTTGCTTATAAAATTGCTTATATGCTTACTCTTCAACGCATCCTTGCTTCTCAAAATTCTTGTGAAGTTGTAGGTTCTGGCCATCAAATCCCGCTTGTTGATCTTTCTGAACAAGTCGAACTGAATCAAGGTAATTTGTCTCGCCAACTCCGTAGAGTCTATGTCTTTGACTCTCAACTTGCTTATGTCTTTCAATTTGCTTCTTGAAGTTAAAATAGGTGGCGGATCCAAATATATATTCTTTACAGTTGGGTTACCATCACCAAACTCAAGCATATACTCCTCTTGGCTTGTCATTTTCAAAACTCGAAAGCCCAGATCAACTAAATAAGGTAATACCAACGCGTTTCCATCCGTGAATTCCTTCCATTTTGTTACCAAATGATGCGAAGAATAATTGATCACCCAATACTCACTGAATAGCTTATTGAATATGAAAAGAACTCGTTCCTGTTGAGGCTTCAATTTTTTCTCTAACCAGATACCATACTCTTCATATGATAAAGCTTCAGGCATTGACAGATTGAACTTGTCAATCAATATATCGAAAAGCGAACGTGGTGTGACAAATGTAGCAAAGAAAGTCAGCATTGTATCAACAAACTCTAACTCTTCCGGTATCAATGGATCCACTAATTTTGCTATCAGACTCTTAGCAGACCCTCCTTTCAATCCACTGGAATCATAGATTAAAGACTTCTCATCTTCATCAATATCCATAAACCAAGGAACATTTTCACTTTCATCTGAGGCTTTACGCTCATAGAAGTATTCTGATTGAGCACCAATAGATGACACCATTGTATTGTGTCTCTCAGCAATAAACAAAGAAGCAATGTTAAAATCAGAATTCATCAATCTAGAGCAATAATTCATAATTGATTGTCTCTGTTCTTTCAATTGTGTTATGGATATGTTTATCACTTTCAAATGCATAATTAAAGATTCAATTGACGATGCCAACTTCAGCGTGGCATCATAAATATATGCCGTTTCATCGTAAGTCGCCGAGACATATTCTTCAACTTGGTGAGCAAAAGTGTATAAATCGGACTTCTGTGAAGCTGGATCGTAAACGACTTCATCATCTCTCAAACCACGGAAAGTTTCTGGATCTTCAACCGTCAAATTCTGGGCATCTATGATAAGGGTGGCCGACATTGTATGTAGATTTTGCTTCAACGACATAAACTCAGTTATCATTGGGTTCAAAGACTTTGATGTAGCCTCATAAAACTGCACGTTTTTATCTTGCGAGTTTTCATCGTCCAGGTCTGTAATTGTGTCGTTTCTCTGCGGTTCACTCTTAGACAGCTTATCAATCATGACAAACACCGTGAAATCAATATTTTCAAGCATGTTTATAAATTTTGATAATACAGGAATGGTATGATAAATCATAGCCAAAATGTTCAAGTTTCTGTCCTCGAGGAAATCACGCAATTTCACATCATTTGGTATTGGTGTCTTTATTACTTCCAAAACATCCTCTAAAATGGCCTTGGATTTAGCTTCATTCTTATTTAATCCATTAATTAATGTGTCATCCAATAATAATCTTGTCTTGTCTTTATTCTCATCAATAAACAAATCGTTCCTACCAGTCAACTCTGCTTCATTAAATGGATTCTTAAAATTACCACCTTCAAATTTGTTTTTAATAAATCTTGGAAACACTAAAGGCATCATTGATGGATCTTCATTGGTTTCCAATTTCAAATTCATGATAATCTTTAGCAATTTTTCAGAACGGCTAATCATTTTGGTTGCAACTCTCTCTGTTTGTTTGAAATATGGGTCTGTTATGTCAAAATGGTGTAGCTTATTAGCGACGTTAGCAGGCCCATCGCTATCATTTGCATCGTCATTACAATCATCATCTGTACTGCTCTCAGAAGTTGTATCAGAGTTTTCAGCATGTAAACCACCCAAATAATTCGGAGAATCCTTTTCTGCGGTCAAATGCAAATTACCATTGATGGTAAATTGCAATAGAGAACTGCTCAATTTTTTAAGTAAGTATCTAACCTCATCATACATATTGTTGTCTTCAATTGCATTTTTCCAAATACGCACGATCATCTGGTAACCAACAACCATCTTTGATATCCTGTTCAAATGTGCCAAAAATAACAGTTTGGATTGTTTTGATAGTGCGTCGATGCACATATTAATACAAAATTTGAAGCTGTTATTATATTGAGAAAGGCTTTTCATGTCCGAAGATAACAAGTAAAACGCATCTGGTTGAGTGAAGGAAACTTCAAAAGAGTTAAGATCTGAAAGATCTCTGTGGTGGAACCCGCCACCAGTACTAACTGAAGGATTTGGCAAACCATCATGGTCCTGGGGACCTTTATTGTTGGCACTACCACCGATGGATGAGTTGCCTGTATTGCCTGAAATGCTGCCGCTTCCTGTTCCAGACACACTGCGATTATCATTTATGCTCACAGGGAGTGTATCGAGTCCATTAAATCTTAAGGAGTCTGGCTGTTCAAATATATAATCATCGCTGATGCTGTCTGCCGATAGGAAAGGTAAAGTTGTGGAGTACAAATTGAGCTTGGAATTGTAATAAACTATATCGTCGTCTTTGGTCAATTGAGGTATCCAAACAGGAGCAAAATTGAAACTTGGAGCTGAAGCGGAGCTTGATTGAAAGTAAGATTTGATCTCGTCAGCAGACATCAGTTGGACAGAGGAAGGTGACAAACTATGAGTATTATCGTCCGGTGGTGTATGTTGGGATAAATGACTTGAAGATGACATTGAAGGCTGTTTAGGTTGTTGAACAGGAGTTTGTGAGCTTTGTCTTGATTGAGAATGCACAGAAGACGACATTGAGCCAAAAGAGGTGAAGTCCTTGAACATACTCAGTCTGTGTGGTGGAGCGGCAGTGGAATTATTGGTCATATTCGTAAACGACGATGGTGTTGAAGGAGAGTCAGTCTCGCTTTCGACTCCGTTTTCAAGGTTGTCTCTCAGGGTGGCGATTGAGGGCTGGTGGGATGGGGCAAATTCCGAGTGCTGTTGTTGGCCAGGCATTGGTTTTGTGCATGAAGGAGGAAACCAGCCTCTAGTGACGTTTCCAATTGGGTCCACAATGATACCGTCCCACCAAGTTGTGTTCGGCTTAGACAGCACGTACACAACGTCATCCACCACGAGGTTCAAGGTGTTTGGTATCTTTTCCGAGTTGAAGAACTTGGTGGCCACCACGGTGGCCACCGGTTTCACGGTTATGGGTGTGTTCTGTGCACTCTGTGTGCTGGTGTGCTCTGCCGGGTACAGTGTGTCCTGGGTGGAGTGTGTGCCGGAGGCATCCTGCGGCTGGCCCTCCTGGCCCTCCTGTGTAGACAAAGGGTCCACCTCGCTCATTCTCTTGCTGCTAGTGGTCCGGACAGTCTAAAACTTGGCACTTGTCTTCAGCAATGGGTTCAGCGGCAATGTCTGTATTCTGTGCTAGGTCTTGCGCTTATGCACACATACACAGCTACGTATCTCGGGTCTCTGGCGCTGTCCACCTCGTTTTCCGGTCTCGCCAAGTCTGCTGCTGTGTTCGCCGCCAGTCTATCTGTGTGTCCTATTCACGCTCCCATTACTGCTCTCTAGGACAGCTCTTGCTCCACGCTTCTCCAGGACTCCTCCTTACTGTCTTGTCTTTACCCCCAACTCCACTGGCCTGAGCGCCTCCCGCCACACGTGAAAAACCCGCAGCAGCGCGCTGACGTCAGCTGACGTCAGCGCCGGCGGCGCAGCAGCCAGAACAGAGCAGGCATGGAGAGCGGTCAGACAGCCAGGGACTGGTCAGACGCTCAGACACCAGCTATACAACGGCCGCCTTGCAGCTGTTCAGCAGCTCCTACAGGTGTTGCTGCCACGAGTCGCCCCGTCCACAGCGCCAGCTGAACCGCCAGGACCCAGACCGCTGCGTGGTGCTGACGTAAGCCGTGGTGCCCGTGGTGGCGGGGCGCCGTGGCTGGCAGGGGAGCCCGCCAGCGGTGGCGTGCCACGAGGGTTTCTCGAGGTGTCCAGGGGCACCCAAAGTGGCACTGGTATGCGACTATACAGCCATGGGTGATGCCCATGGGCCACGGGCCTATGTGCAGCACATACGCTGCGTACAGACATGTCCTGTGCACTGCATAGAGACCTGCTCTCAGCATATACCCTCCTATGCTCCGGTTCCCCAACCCCCGGGAGACGGCCCTTTGCTGGAAAAAGCGTAGTTTTTTGTATCGCAGATGAGCTGTGGTGAGCAACAATAGTGTAGTGGTTGGAACCAGCTGCGTAGGCACTTGTGTAGGCGTGTGGACTTGACAGACAGCAGTGTGGTGGTGTTACACAGGCCGCTCGACTCTTCGGATATCCCTGCGACTCTCTCTGGCCGCCTGCTCCGCTCCTGTATTGGCCTGGCGTCGGCATTGCATTTAGCTTACAAATAAACATAGCCACACGCTAGAGGCCAGCAAATTGACCACCCAGTTGGTGCTGCTCGGTAGACGGAAGCATACGGACACACACACACACACACACACACACACACACACACGCTCCCTTCAGACCTCGGCCTCCTGATATTCTTCGGGCCTGACTACACTGCTTGCACACCCAGCTTTCTATAATGAGCTTTGGGCCACACAGAGCAAGAATGAGGTCCTCTTCCTCGTCGCTTTCCTTGCCAGACCTGTACGCTTTGAAATCCGGCGCCCCAGCTAATATCGCATCCTCCCTGGAAAGTAACATGACACACTACTCATCACACTACGCTCCCTTGTTACCCCCGGCACCAGCTACAAGCAAGAAGAATCACCTGCATCACCATCATGCCAACAATTCCTCTAATTCGGCCACGGCAGACGCCCTCTATGGCTCAGTGCTGACTGATGATGTCTTGGAAGAGGCAGTGATGGACCTATACGACCGCGGTTATGACGCAGAAGATGAGGAGCTGGTAGACACAGTTGATGCTGACGCTACAGCACTATACCAAGAAGAGTTGGACGATGACCTACTTGCAGAGGCCAGACAAGACCACAAATCACTTGTGTGGTATAAGAGACCCTCTTTGGTTATGATTGGCTCTATGGTTTTCTTCTTCACTTTCTCAATGACCTTTGCTATGACTTCCCAATTAGAACTCACAATCCTGGGCGTGTGCTCTAATTTAACTGCCTATAACCCGGGACTAACATGCGATTCTCCATTGGTCAAGCAGCGAAATGTACAACTACAAAGATGGATCACACTAATCACAGGATCAGTAAGAATCTTGGTAAGTGGAAGGTTAGGTAAACTGAGTGACTTGTACGGTCGCAAGCCAGTTATCCTATTTTCAATATCATGTGTCGCCATTTCCCAATTCGGCTTTTGTGTGGTGTTGAACCCAAATATAACCATCTTCCGTTCATACTTGTTGGTTCTAGTGCAGTTTATTGAGTCTATGGGTGGCTCAATAATGATGGTGCTAGCTTTGGCTAACACATATGTGATTGACGTTGTCGACGACACTCAAAGAATGCAATCAATGGGTAAAATGGTAGCATTCATGTACCTCGGTATCGGTACAGGTCCGCTAGTTGCGTCATTTGTGAAACTTCCCCCTTTGGACCTTATTAGAATATCTGCAGGTTTGCTTGTTTTATCGCTCATCTACGGTGTCTTGGCTTTACCGGAGTCCAGGTCACAAAAACTAAGAGCAAAGACTAGACGCTTGTCTACTTTAAGTTTACAATCAGAAATGTCTCAACAAAAACCCCAAAGTAAGGGTTTGGCCGGCATTGCTAATAGACTAGGCTTAGAAAACCTGTTTACTCTACTATCAAGTTTGCGACTACTATGGATCACCAATATCGATGAAAGAGGTAAAGTTGATTTAGCTGCTAGATACAATGTTTTAATCTTATTGTTTCAAGATTTTGTGATTCAATCATGTACAGTTGGTCTGGGCTTGGTTCTTGTTCTATATGCAGTTTTTCAGTTTCATTGGAATAACAGTACCACGGGTCTAATGTTGGCAATAACCATGCTAGGCAAAGCCTTTGTTTTGATTGGGTTAAATCCATGGCTAAGTGAGAAGTTACATTCAACTTTTGTTAAAAAATTTGACAAATTTGATTTCATTGACATGTCAAACTTGCTGATATGTACAATTGCTGAGCTGATTAGTGGTATAGTGATTATCTGTGCCACCACGACATCTGGTTTTATGAGTAGTATCATATTTTCTTCCTTTGGTTCGTTGGCTGGTCCAACTTTACACTCTTCAATCTTGAAGTATAACAAGAAATCTGAAAACAACGGTGAGTTCTTTGGCTGTTTAGCTTTATTGAGAAACATAGTTACTCTAGTGGCCCCACTATTCTTCTTAACCATTTATTCTGCAACGTTAGAGACAACTCCACTGTTTGTGTTTTACGTTATGATTGGGCTAATGTCGTTCACACTGGCCCTATGTTTCTTTTTAAAAGTTTAAAGCAGTTGATTTTCTTGTGTTGCTTTCTTTGGGTCCGTATTTCTATTTTTATTTCTTTTATAGCTCTTTATGGGTTTTTCTGGCGTAGAAAACAGGAGTTTACAGACTAAGTATTAACTATTATATAGAAAAGTCGTAGACATGGTGAATAAAATGAATAGAGATCAATTTTAAGGGGCAAGCTTGTTATTATTCTTGCTCACTTGTTTTAGATTCTCAGCTTCATCTCTATTGACCACCAGGATTGGTATCTGGCTTTGCTTCAACACCCCGCTATCCAAGGTGAAATCGTCCAAGCTGTCTAGACCCTCGTCATCCATGAATACCTTCACTTTATCTGTATTGTCCTCATTTGGCTGGTACAATATATGTTTGAAAGAGTGTGGGTCTGTCATCGTAATCTCATCGGGTGGTTCCTCCGGTTGTTGGACGTATCCTAGATAGGGAGATGACGGAGGTGACTGCAGCTGGACTCTACTAGGAGGCACGCCTAGAGGAGAATAGACCGACACTGGAAAGCATTCCGGGTCGGCATCGGTGTTACCCACAACAGGAGTCAGAAGCTGTGGTTGGTCGCCATGGAGCGCAGCCTGGTGCGTCGGGTGTGGGTTGTTCTTTATCGAGTAGTTGCACTTAATGTTTTCACTGGACAGCAACTCAAACACTTTAACAGAGTTTTTCACCTCTTTAAATGTTAGAATTATCCGCCCAAAGGTCTTGAGCTTGGACACAATCATCTGCTCGTCATCGGGAAGTAGTTTATCAAGCGTGTCTAGGAGGTCTTTCTGTATGTCTTCATTTGCCGGATCTAGCAGATGGGCATCTGTGATTATGATTGAGTTCGTAGCATTCCCCATTCTCCCGCCGTCTCTCAAGGCTTGTAGTGATCCAGGCTCTCGTATCCGATCCCTCCTTCTACTGCCCAGCAGCTTCTGGCCCCGGCCTACTTATATATGTGTTGTTTCTTAGGAAATGGCTGAAAGATCAGGGAGATCGCCTTTGAGCACAGCCGTGTTTCTGTCGCTCAGCCCGGACATGACTGTGTGACAGAGAAGCTTGTTGTACGGGTGGTGGCATTGCGTGGCAGGAGGCTTGTACGGGTTTCACGGGCTGTATATTGAGTGGCAGACAAGCTTGTTGTACTGGTGGTGGCATTTGGTGACAGGAAGCTCGTACGGTTGTGCATTGACTGACAGGTTTGAGATTTGTAATTAGATTATGCAATGATACAACAAGATATACACATATACAGATGATCAAAGAAGGAATCGAAATCGAGACAATGGGGAACTGAAAGGAGTTGAATTGTAGGCTCACATCTCGGCACAATCAGTTCTTTCTCTTTTTGTTGGCAGACTTCTTGACATTGGTGTCGGCGGCCTTTCTCTTCTTCTTTAGCTCTTCAACCTTCTTAGCCTTTTTACCAATAATAGACTCGACTTGCTCCTCGTCCAAAGCCAACTCAACCAGACCCTTTTCAAATTGAGACAGCTTGATCTCTGGTTGCTCGTTGCTCTGCTTCTTGGCTGCAGGCTCCTCCTCCAAGACGTCTTCCGCAGAGTAAATGTCTTCAGTGGCGTAGATTGGCAAAGATGGAGACTCCTTCAATTTCAATTGCAAGGTCCTTATCTTGTAGCTAGAAGTCAAAGATCCCACAATGGTGTTCACGTTCTCTGACAAATGTTTCAAGTCTTGGTTCACATTTCCCAATTTGACAGACAGGTTAACACCCATTGGTGGTAGGTAGTACACAGAGCTCACAGCCTTGTTGATCTGGTTGGTCAAGGTGGTGATAGAAATACCGGCGTTACCCTTGGACTGGGTTCTAATAGGCAATGGCAGCTTGGAAGTGCAATAAAAGATCTTACCTAGCAACTTTGGTAGCGTGGTGATCAAGTTATCATCACTCAAGAATAGGTCGTACTCGTTCAGGAGCTTTCTTCTTGATTCGTACGACTTGTATGCACCTTTCAGTTCCTGAGCAGAGATGATCTTTGAGAGATATTTGATTTCCTTGTCCTCGATTTTGCTCAAGATCTGCTCGTCAATAAGATTGTCCTTGACAAACAAACAGACTTTGAAATCTTCCAGGTCGTAGATAGAATGTTGCAAGCTGATGGCTTTTGGTTTCAAGTTTTGCTTCTTGTTGAAGAATTTGACGCTAGTGGCCTGTAAGTATATGTTCAAGTCCTCATCCTCATCAAACAAAGACAGTTTACCGTTCGACTTGGTTTCCTTTTGTCTCTCGTTCCATTTCTTCAACTCAGAGACTGCCTTGGCAATGATCTCCTCCTTCACTGTAACGCTACCAGACACAGGCTCCAACACCTCCTCTGGCTTCTCCTGCTCCACCGCTTTGCCCTTCTTGACCTGCTTCTTGCCCTTTCCGGTCTTTGCTGGCACCGTACTGGCAGCCGCTTCTTCTGGCTCTTGCTCAGGCTCTGCCTCCTCGCTGACAACGCCCTTCACAACTCTACCTTTCTTAACAGCACTCAGCGCTGATGCCTTGCTTCTTGTCTGTTTCGTGCCGCTGGCCTTCGCCTTCGCCTTCGTGGTCCCTTTCTTTGCAGGCATTGCTGTTCAAATGTGGATATGGATGTCTTCTCAACCTACTTCCTCAAGGTTTCCGCCCCTGTCCTCCACAACCACCTCCCCAACCTCCCTACAGTCCATCAAGTAGTGCTTTAAAATGCCAAAACACAAAACTAAAAAAATTTGTAAAAAAGTTTTCTCTGAAAAATCGCTTACGTCAGCTTTGCGTGAACCTTATGTCAGGGGGTGTTTTATCTTATGTAATTGTGCTTATGTCAGATGGCGGGCTGGGCAAGCTCTGCTTATGTCACACGCAGCGTGCCGCTTATGTAAGTGGCGGACGGCCATTTTTCGCTTCGTCCCGAGGTGCTGGGCTTTGGAGCCTGGAGGCCCAGAGAGCCAACTGGGCATCAAAGAGGAGGCAGGGTGCCCTGGAGCAGGGAGAGGGAGCAGGAACATGGAGTCAGAGGGTTGCAGCTGGAGAGAGAGGCGGTTCAGACATCTGAGCATTATTTGTGGAAATGGTGAGTGAGACTTGAAGCGCATGGTGGCCACCGGCGACGGAAGTACTAACAAGAGCATGTTTGTGCGGTGTTGCAAGTGCAACCGCAAACCAATGGTGTAGGGTAAAAGAAAGAGCTCCAAGGCGCCAGCTAAGAAGATCAAGCAGACATTGGATACACAGTTCTCGTGCTTGTTCTGCAACCACGAGAAGTCTGTGAATTGCACGCTCGACAAGAAGGCAAACGTGGGCACGCTAGCGTGCAAAGTGTGTGGCCAGTCATTCCAGTCCTCCATCAACTCGTTGAGTCAACCGGTTGATATCTACTCTGACTGGGTGGACGCGTGCGAGGCGGTTGCAGAAGAGCAAGCAGAGTCGGGGGGCAGCGGATCGGCTGGCAGCGACGCTGAGGCGGGTGACAACGACGACGATGACAAGGATAACTTCTACGACGAGTAAGCCCAGGGCCTCCGCTTGTATCATGTGTTGTGCCGTGTCTTCTCTATCTACCTGCACAGCACCTTCTGTATCATTAGCATCTCTTTGTTCCTTCTTATATACACTGCTCACCTACTGTTTCTATTTCAGACAGATAATAAATAAAATACATTCATTATATTGAGAACTCTTTGGCACCAAAGTGCAAGATAAAAATACAGGAAAAGAACAGAGATGGTGCATCAAATACCACTTCACTTATTGCTGCTTTCTTGGTCTGCCTCTTGCACGCTTTCTTGGAGACGTGCTCTCTTCAGCAGCAGCACTGGCAGTCTCAGCAGTTGATTTGCTCGCCTTGCGGTTTCCTCTTGCTTTACCTCTAGAGAAACCCTTGGTCTTTCTCTCTTCAATCTGTTCCGCAAACGTCGGCTCGGAGTCCTCGTTATCGTTCGCATTAATAGAAGTCAAGGATTCAATTAGCTGCTTAGATCTGGCTCTTCTAGAGACTCTTGTTGGCTTTTTCTCTTCACTAGCCTTAAATTTGCTTCTCGTTGCTCTTTTCTTTGGCACATCCAAGACCTTCATTTCTTGACTGTCCATATCTTCATCACCCTCGGCATCTTCCGATTTCATAATGGCATCTAGGGCTTCGTGCTTCGCAGCCTCTAGTTCCGCCTCTTTGTCAAAAAAGCCTTCAGCCTCATCGATCAACTTCTGAACCTTCTTAGGCAATTCATCTTTGTCTGCAACTTGGCCAATCTCTTTCTTCAAGTCATCCGCCTCCCATGACAAAACCCTCCCGCTTCTGGTTGAAATGCCGCTACTTGGAATATTTGTTGAGCCTAAAGAAGGTGCACGGTAGGCTTTGTCCCTTCTTGTAGGTGATCTAGATCTGAGTCTTCTAGTAGGAGAGGAGTCATCTTGGTCTTTAGATAAAACTCTTCTCTTTGGACGACGTTCTCGCAGATCATCCCCTTCTTGCACTTCAGCATCTAATGATCTTTTTGAAGAAGTAGCAGTATCAACCGGTTGCAATAACGGAATATTTCCCAACAATCCAGAGCCAACTGCAATATGCTCGGTTTCAGGTGATGTTTGAGAATATTGCTCTCTCTTTGGCATTTCAGATGCTTTCACGACTATGGTTTGAACTGCATCTTCCTTTGAAGACATTTTGGAATCTTCACCAGATTCATCTTCTGTAGTGCTCACACTGTCCAGTCCACGCTTTTCATCCGCATCTTCATTAGACTGTTTATTTTTAACAGTAATTGCCTGAATAGTTTCTGGTGTACTTTGGCTCTCAACCGAATCATCCTCATGGACAGAAATGATATTACTTTCTTTTTCTTCCTCTTCCTCATCATCTTCTTCTGCTTCGTCCTGCATTTTTTCTTCTTCTTTCTTGACTTCTTCTGTGTCCAGTTTATCAGAAAACTCCTCTTCAGACTTCACTGGTTCCGGTAAATTTAAAGAGTCAATCGATTCAGTCTGATTGTCTTCACAAGAATTCTCTAAAGATTTAGATCTTCGTGTTGAAAAAATGGCTTTAATTGAAGACAACAGACCAGATGACGCAGTTTTAGAAGTTTCAGGTGAGGCATCTGCAAGATTACTTTCACTTGCAGTATCAGGCTCTTCTGCCGCCTTCACTTCATCTGGTTGTGCAACTGAATTATAAGCTTCATCTTCGGTTATTTCCTCTTCGTGATTATTTGGTCCGCCAGCTGTAGAAGCATCGCCTACTTCTTCTTGTTCTATCTTTGGCTCTGCTTCTTGCTCTTCTTCAACAAGAGTATCAGAAATGGCAAACGCTGGTTTCTCTTCTGAAGTTTCAACATTTCTAGCAGAAAAAATCATTTCGGCGATAGATGCCAATGTCGACGATTTGGGAATGGTCTCCAATGCGGCTGTTTCTCCGATAGACATATTGGATAAAGATGTCTCCTCGGGTATTTCTACGTCGTGTTGAATATTCGTTTCAGTATCACTGCTGGCGACATTCTCATCCTCTAAAGCACTTGCTTCTTTACTGACTTCCTGCTCCAAAATATTCTTCGTTTCAACTTGAGAATCCAAGTTTTCTCTGCCTTCCATAGTAGTATCGGCAGGTACAGTAATATCCATTAGTTCACCTTCAGCAAACTTCACAATAGTGGATAGCAAACCAGGCTGACTATCATTAGTTGTACTGCCAATCTCTAAGTCTTCAGTACCCTTAGAAATTGCAAGATTATCATCATGTGCAGTAATTTTGTCCTTGGATTCAATTGATTCTGTGTGGCCTGAGTTATCATCCAATATTTTTTGGTCACCAAGTTGAGAAGAATGGTTACTGATGACATCTGAATCATCCTCTGGTCCGGTGGTTAACTTATGTTCATCTTGTAAAGACACATCTGATGTAGATTGAGTGTTCTCATTATCCTCAAATTCCTCCAAATTTTGAAGGACACTGCCACCATCCATATCCAAAGCAGATCGGCTCACTTCTGCAATAGAAGATGTACCCAATTCCTCTTCGATATTAGCATTTGCCTCTGCAGGAGATTCTGAAGCTTGGGCAGACGGAGCAATTGAAATATCAGCTAAAAACCCATTGGCAAATTGAGAAACGCTGCTAATTAATCCGAGTTGCTCATCAGCAACAGCAGCCTGAGCTTCCTGGTCTACCATCATGGTAGAATCATCTTCAGTGTTGACTAACTCCTGTTGGTTAATCCCTTCATTATCTTCTGCAGAAGTAGAAGTATACATCTCCATCACAGGCTCATTCACAGAATCAGAAATGCCGTCTGAAACTCCGATTAGTACATCTTCAGTACTGACTTCAACACCATGAGTATCTGTATCAGAGTTTGCATCAGGTGATGAACTCTCCATGACTGTTATGTCAATCATGGCTTCTCCTGCAAAACGAGTAATCGAATCCAAGATTCCATTTCTTTCAGCATTAGAAGATTCGTCAGTTTCACTCTCGGCAAAGTCCTGGTGATGATTATTCTGTTCACTTGCTTCGGCATCAAAGTTTTCGAGATGATCAGCTGTAGGCTCTTCAACAATATTCTCAGTTTCCTGTGGATTGTTTTCAGTAATTGGTTGACCAGCAATATTCACTGGGTGTAAAGCTGTCTCTTCAATAATTTGCCCAATTGTATGTCCTTTTGCGTCTTCCTCAACTGCTTCTTCCTCAACTGCTTCTTCCTCAACTGCTTCTTCCTCAACTGCTTCTTTCTCAACTGCTTCTTTCTCAACTGCTTCTTCCTCAACTGCGTCATCCTCAGCTGCGTCTTCCACAACTGTTTCTTCTTCCATTTCTGCTGCTTCCTCGTCTACTAATTTGACATCCGACTTTTGCTCAATTTCAACTGATTCATACTTCCCATTTTCAGAATCCTGCTCAACAGCTACCTCGGAAGATTTACTAAATCTAGAAAACAACATTTTCTTGATTCTTTTGAATAGTGATCTTGAGTCTGTTTGTTCATCTTCAGCAATCTCATTGTATTTTCTTTTCGATGATGAAGGCTCAGCGATTCCAGAACTTTCTTCATTCTGAGTATCAAGGTCGATATGATCTTCCTTGCCTTCATCCCCGTTGCTGCTGTAAGCAACAATTTTTTCAAAATCCTCATCTGAATCTAATACGGAGTCTATGTCATCGACAATTAATTCATCATCTTCACTCTCCTCATGAGATAGCTCACATTCAGATCCTGATTCTTCATCGTAGTCGTAAGGGTTCTCTTTGATGGCTTCTGTAATCTCGTCTTCCAATATAGAGACTGCATCTTCATTCAATGGCTCATCATCTTGTTCTTCTATGATCCTCAATAGCTCCGTCTCTGAATCAACAACAGAGTCGTTCATCTCTATAAGTTCACTGTCCTCATCACTATCTTCATGTGATATATCAGAATCCTGGATATCGGCAACTAATTCCTCTATGATTTCTGAATCTTCTCCAGAATCTCCTTCAACAATGATATCATCTTCAGAATCTTGAACTATGGTAGCATTGGCCAAAATACTGCTTTCAGAAATATCGTTATCATTTATTTCTGTCTCATGGGCCAAAGCAGTTACGTATGCTTCCTGATCAATTGTCTCGTGTTCAACACCTTCGGTCTCGGAATCTCCACTAATCATTGAGGATTGTGAAAGTATGTCGGTCTTGTCAATAGAAGAGTCATTTTCTAGAATAAAATTTCTGGTTGATTCTGCAACTTCATTTTCATTAACTAGAAGATCAAGTTGCGAACCCTCTGCAGCCGTATGAAGAAGCACCGAAATTTTGGATTCTTCGCCTTCGTCCTGTTCCTCGTCAAGGGACTTCTCATCTGTCTCAACTTTCTCAACAGCTTTGACAACAGAGTTACCTTTCGTAACAGCTTCGGTGGATGACGATTCCTTGTATTTGTTAGCATTGGCAAACGAGACATGAATATCCTTCTCATGCAATTTTGACTCGGTCTTCTCATCAGATTCTCCTGATCTCAATTCTGTAATTTTAGCATGAATATTATTGGATTCATCTTCAACTGACTTTTTGTTGTGTATGGAAATTGAATTGTTTAATAAATCTATTAAACTTGGATTCAATTTAGGAGGTTCGGGAGTGGCAGGCTTCAAAATTGGAGAGGGAGGAGGAGATGGGGATATGTCTCTTGTAGCTTGAATATCATACGTAGAGATGCTAACCTGAGGTTCTATAGCTGTTGTAAATCCTATTGATGTATCTTCAATCATACTGGCGGTGTCTTCTGAAAGAATGTTTTCCGTGATTGTTGGTTTAACAGTAATTACCTGGGTACGGTCAAAGCCTGAATAGTCAACGTAGTCACTGTAGTGAGTGTCTTCATTATGTTGCTCCGGATTTTCTGGCATTAAGAATTTCATATTATCTTTTTGACCGTCGTGAGTCTCTGAATCAACCTCTTTGTCTATTTCCTTCTGAGCCATCTGAGCTATACTCATCCAATCTTGTAAGTCCATTTGTGGTATTTCTGAACTATTTGATGCATTCTGATGTTCCGTAGTTTGTGAAAAAGCCAATTCAATATGATCATCTCTTTCAGATACAGGATCCTCAGGAAATTTTGTCGCAAATACAGATTCTTCCTCTTGTTCTTCTTCTTCTGCTTCTTCTTGCTCCTCTTCTTCTGCTTCTTCTTCGGCTTCCTCCTCCTCTTCTTCACTTTCATCAATTTCAACAATTTCATTATCAGTCACATTTTGCTGCACCTCTGATTCAGAAGCAGATGTAGGAGTAGATTCTAAGATATCATCACCAGATTGATATTTGACAGAATTAATTAAAGATATCTTAGGTCTATCGTTAATAGACGCCGTAATGAATGCAGGTTCATTATCCTCTTGATCAGATATACCATCTGAGTCAGATGTATGGGTATCTTCATGTTCAACAACCCCGAATTCTTCATCAACGTCTGGGTTTTGGTCATCACTTTCATCTTCATTACTATCGACATTTGCATAAAGGGCTATTTCGCCTTCAGAATAGAGATCATCTATCTCATCTTCACTTTTAGATTGATGGGATGGTGTAGCATAATAGTCAGATAATCTGGGATTGGGGTTGTAGGCAATTGCAGGTTCGTGGTGTGCATCTTTAATCTCCATTTCCTTTTTTTCCTCTTCCTCTTCTTCTTCTTCTTCTTCCTCTTCTTCTTCGTCTTCCTCTTCTTCTTCTTCTTCTTCTTCTTCTTCTTCTTCTTCTTCTTCTTCTTCTTCTTCTTCTTCTTCTTCTTCTTCTTCTTCTTCTTCTGAATCATTGCCTGCTGAGTATTCTTCCAAATCAATATCATCATCGGAATTCTCCTTTTCAGAGTACTGTTCAATTTGCAGGTTCACGTCATCATTGACTTCTGTGAGGTAATTTTCATGCTCTTCCTCTTCTTCCTCTTCCTCTTCTTCCTCCTCGTCCTCTTCTTCTTCGCCCGAGAGCTCGTTTTGGTTGGGCTCAGAATCAATTTCTATAACTTCAATTGAATCGTCGCTTTCTTCGCCATACTTGCCATAGTAACTTTCTTCAGGGGCTTCCTCGGGGAACGTGTCATACTCGAGCGGGTCCTTTGTCTCGTCAATGAGTGGTGTTTGCTCCTCCTCTTCGATGTATTTACCTGGTTCAGTTGTCGTTGTAAAATCAGAAGGTACAAGGTTCTCCTGCTTCAATTGTGCTATGAAATTTTCCAATCTTGTCATCTTTTTTTCATCCTGCTCTATGATTCTCAGTCTTGTCTTTTCCGCTTGATACTCTTCTTCAAGGCCCTCGTAGAAGTCTTTCTCTTCCTGTCTCGACTTGGAAACATACGAATTGTACCGGCTCTTCAGGTTCTCGTACCACTGCATGTCTTTGTCTTTATTCTGCTTTTCTCCTAGAGAGCCCAGCTCCAGCGCCTGCGACGAGCTTGGCCCCGTCTCGTCATTCCCAGCCTCTTCGCCGGCTTCCGCCTCCAGGCTCGAGATCTGGATGTTGGCTCTCCGGGCTATTTTCGTCCAGTACTCGGGGTTGTCATCATAGTCCCTCTGCTCTATTTTAAACGCAACGCCTGGCCTGTCTTTATATAGTCTCTTTTTCGTCTCGTTCAAGAACGGCGTATCACTCGTGATGGTCACCACCTTCGGCTTCGCCTCTGAGCCTACTCCCTGCTGTTTGCCGTCCATTGCCACACTCCGCCCGCACAGTCTACTTTCCACTGTCTTGCCTTCCGCTTTCTCCTACCAAAGGTTCTTCTCTCCACTCCCCTGCTCCACCGCCACTTCTCTCTTCCTCTTCACCCTTCATCTCCCTGCTTCTGTGCCTCCCCTTGGGCCTTTGGCTGGTGTTTTTCCTCTCTTCGTCTTTAGAAGTCCACAGGTCCAGTTTACGGTGCACGGGTGTATAGCCACGTGACCCGCATTTGTCACGTGATTCGTTGCGCCCCCTCCTCTAGAGCGTGGCGCGGTTGGCAGCTGCGCCACTGCTGGCGGTGTGTATTCGTGTCTTTGTCGAATAGGTGGCCGGTGGACCAGTGGACAGGTACTTGAAGATGCTGGAAGCTGAGTAGAGGCGTTGATGGGGTGTCTCGGGAAGAAAGTGCACCTGGAGCAGCATTGAGCAAGAGACGCACGAGGATGACGAGCTCAGAAGGACAGGTGAGCCTGCAGGTGGGGTACTATGACCCGTTCTCTATTTTTGAAAGCTCGAGTCTCCGGGACGACTTTGAGCAAAGAGTCAGGATGAGCTCGTTGAACTGGAAGCACGTGGCTACGGACACGATCAAGTCGATCAAGAAGGTGGGCTTGCACTTTATAGAGGAGATCCCGAACAAAAAGACGGACGGCGATGTGTACCTCAAGTTCATGTTTGTGACGTGCTCCAACGTGGAGGAGTACAGAGCCAAGGTGCGGCCGCTCATAAGGCACTGGGTGGGCGATTTGAAGCACGTTAAGCCAAGCTGCACCTATTTCATTGTGTTTTTCGAAAACACAGAGCAAAGGTCCGCTGCCGCAAGATATCTCACGACAAACCTGCTCAACAAGCTGAAGAAAGACTTCACAGATGATGAGCTGGCAATAGAAAACATCTTCAAGATCAAATCACTCTACGACTCACAGGACGACAAGGCAGATGCCTGGGGCGCTCTGCTGAACTCGGTGAAATCAGCATTGTCAGACTCCATCGCCTCGAAATTAGATTATTACAGTTCACACAGTAACTCGCAGCAAAGTCAGCTGATGGCTGCTTCTCTGTACAAGCAAATCGGACAGATCGATAGTGCAATCAAGTGCTACGAGACTTTGTCCCTACAACTGGGAACGGTTGGGCTGGATACTGATTCAAAAGCACCGCATCAAAAAGATTATCCAATGTTAAAATCGGAAATTAGTTGTGACTTTGATAACTCCCCATCTAACTATGAGATGAAATCATTTTACTATAAACAGCAAATGGACATGTTACTCTCGCCTTTGTTATCGGAATCACAGCTCTCCAAAAACAGCGTACTTGGTTCCAAGAAATTGATTGAATTCTTGAACTCTATTGAAGACTCCCAAGAAAAGCATGAGATGTCATACATCATGATAGAAGAGTTTTTGGAGAATGAAAAGTTACAGAGTATATTATCTAGGCAGCAGGCTAATTTGACCGAGCTATTTGAATGCCTAGGAGATTTAAAGTTATATAAGAGAAATGAGCTAATAAGCTTGGCCAGGCTAAAAGGGTATACCATAAAGGGATCAATGGCGGATGTGCCCCTTAATGAGAAACATGACAAACAAGTCCGTACTGGTGCAGAGCCCCTCTTTTTAAATAGACAAGTTAGCAAGCTTTTGGAAAATGAACAAGTATTTCAATCAGAGGTGATTGAACAAACTAAGGATGTGATAAAATGTTATTCAGCTTCTCAGTTCAAACTGAACACTATCGATGCATTGTCCACAGAACTTGCTCTAATGATCTGCTATAACATAGGCGATACAGAGACTTCATTGGAGGCCTTGAATACTTCATTTGAGTATTATAGAGATTTGAAATGGAAATATATTAGTTTGAGTATATTACAAGTTTACATTGCCAACTTAGAACACTTTATAGACAATTATGGACAATCAATTATTCCGGATTTGATGTGCTCATATCTTGAATTGGTTTCATATGATTCTCTCTTTGATCCAGTCAAGTTTAATAATCTTCTAAAGGAGGTACAAGATGAACTACTCGTGGAAAATGACGCCTTATTTGACATTCAGGTTAAACCTTATCTTTTCAATGATTCGGTAGATAGAGTTAAACTTCATGCTGTGTTGAACACCAATATTGAAGCAAAAGTTGACAGAATGTCCTTAGTTTTAGTCAACGAAATCGGTGATTCAGTTGAGTTTTCAATTGAGTCAATATCTCTTAAAAAGCATAATGAATTATCCTTTGTCTCCGACCTCCTTATATCTGGTGATTTCCAGATTGTTAGACTATGTGTTGAAATTGGTAATTTGAAAATACTCAAAGCCTTGGACATGAAAATTACATTATTTCAGAATAAGTACTTTTACGATGGTGATAAATTAATGCTCAACACTATCATTGACTCTGTGATACCACCAGCTAGAAACCTTCACCATGATGAAATTCTGATTAACTTGCAAGTCGGTTCGTGCCAAATAAATGATTGCAATATTACATTTTACAAAACAGAAATCGATAGACTGGTTCCGAATTCAACATACTCGGTCAAAACAGAGGATGGCTCTGATATTGAGTATGATTTAATTAATGACCACTTCAAGCTTGAGTTCCACCTGAAACAGGAATTTGAGCCTAGTTCCTTGGTTCAATTAAAAATTCCATATTTCTTTCCCCCAGATGTTTCCAACACAAAACTTTCTCTCAAGTTTGGTGTGAAATTTAACGATACTTACTCCAAGATTATTTACAAACACATTGACACTACCTTACCAATAGCAGTCTCCGTTCAAGACATGTTCAAATCATCAGATTTGTTTTCGAACTTTACCATAAATGGTGTGGTTTCAGGAAAACCTATTAGAATTCAGAGTGTTGAGTTGTTATCCAAAGAATCACATATCAGGTCCTGGAAACAGCCCAGTAATGTTATTGTGTATCCTGAACAAGGATCCAATTTTTTCTACAAAATACAGGACTTGGACCAGAAATCTTTAGATTTGGTTATTTTCTATAATGACATTGGTTCTGAGATACTTTCAATACTATCAACGCTATTATTTGAAAACCTCAAAAGCGAAAATATTGCGTTGGTGAGGTACTTCTCTCTTCTTCAATCTATGCTTGAAAGATTGGAATTCAAATCCAACTATTATTCCTTGACTGGTAAAGTGGTGATTTCAAACTTCAACATCTCTGATTTTACAGATGTCCTAAAGCAAGTGGAACGTGATGACTTGGCTGAAGTAATTAGAACAGTTACAAATTTTATTAAAAATAGTCCATTTGAAGTGAGTGATGATTTGAAAAACAATGTTCTAAGTAAATCCTCAAACAGCCTGACTATCAACGTTCCTCTTCCTATCATAAACACAATTAACACGGTTGAATTCGCTTTTGATAAGCAGTTGCAATACCTTGTGTGTGATCCTATACATGCAAAGGTCTCTTTGTCTGTTGTGGTGTTTAAGTTATCCACAGCACAGTCGAAGAAAGTGAGGTTTAAGAATGAGCCGGAGATACCAACTACGGTTGATATAAGACTAGAATTTAGTGATTATGAGCAAAATTGGTTAATATCAGGTCTAAAGGACTTTACCGTTCCTTTAAATTTGGGCAAATCCCACTCTTCTTTTGAATTTGATTTGATATTGATTCCTTTGAGAGCTGGAAAGTTAGAGTTACCAAGTGTGTCTGTCAGAAGTCTTTCTGGTGGTTTCAAACTTCAAATGGAGCTTGATTACAAGAACAGCTCAGAGAGCCTTCATGTAGTTTCTGAGTTGAACAAAGTGCTCTACTCATTTTAGTTTGGCTTCCATTCTTACTTTGGCACTCCTGTTTATGTCAATTTTATAGATACATTATATAGGTTTGCAGGAATGAGCTAAATAAATAATTAAATAAATAAGCATAGAGAGTTCTATAGTTTTGCAATAGCATCGAATAAGGACACGGCGTCTGGTTTCTTTGCTATGATGTCAGGAACAATCCCGTGGCTTAGCAGATACTCCTCTGTAGTAGGGCCAATAGAAGCCAACTTGAAGCTGCCTCGGTTTTCTTTTAAATGTTCAACAATGTCCTCTGTTCCTTGAGGACTAAAGAAAACAAGCCAGTCTCCACTGTTGTCTGATGAGGTTAATTCAGCGTGGATCTCGGTGTATCTTTCAATTATATCATTCAGAGATTCTGTTCTATAAGCCACTAGCTCTTTTAAATCAAATCCATCGGCCAATAGCTTCTTAGGTATAATATCTCTTCGTATCTCCCCGGTCAAAAATAAAATTGATTTACACTCTTCCTGGTTCACCTCCTTGAAAAGCGGGTCCTCGATAATCAACTCAGATAATATAGAGCCATTTCCAGCTTGGCCACCACCTCTCACGTCAGCAAACCCCAGATTCTTCAAAATCTTGTATGTTGTTGGACCAACGGTGTAGCTGGGTTTGTTCATTAGATCCTCCATTCTGTCAAAATTCTCTTTTTTCAACTGTGAAATGATGATGTCTAAAGCCTCAACACATCTCTGCGACGTTATGATGAATGCCTTGTACTCATCTAAAAACAAGTCCGAGGTTAGAAAGCCCTTGACTACTTCCTGGTTCATCGGCGTGTGTCTCAATAGAGGTAAGAAAATAGACTCGTAACCATTCTCTTCAAATATCTCATGGTAATGGTCCACCGGCACTGTTTTATTTTTCAAAAGAACAACCTTCTTGCTCATTTCTCCTATTCTCTATCAGAGGTCAACTACTCTACTGTACTTGTGTAGATCTCACCATTGTACTTAGCTCTTAATCGTGTGTAAAAGAGATAAAACTCCTTCAAAATTCAACCTTCAAAACGGAAAGGTATTGTTATTTTTTTTCATTTTTCACTCTTCAGCATGTTGATGACATGGAGTGTTTTCAAGCACAACTGTCCGTGGTGGAGGCAGACATCTTTTGTACAAGCTTTAAAGGTTTGTACGGGTGGTCTGTGGACTGGTTGTGTATACTGCCACTGTTAAGACTCCACGAAGTGTTGCATGTCAGGTCACAGTCTGTGTCCTCGATAGAATCAATAGAGATTATGGAGTCATCGAGCACACTGTCATGGTGCGATTTACCTGCATCCTTGGACCACTCTCTGTTAAGCTCTTTCAAAGCACCAAATATGACGTGGAAATCGTTGACATTCTCTTGGAAGATGCTGTTGAAATTCGATATCACTGATTTAAGGTCTTTATTTAGCTTTCTTTCAGAGTCCACCAGAATGGTGGATAGGCTTGCTATGTCTTCAGGTGGGAGGGCAGATGCCACTAGGACCTGTCTGAAGTTGCCGAAATCCTGTTTCAAGGTGTGCTCGATCTTTCTGTAGCACTCAGGTATAACTTTCTGTGAGTCAAGGGTGCCTGTCTGTAATAGATAATATTGGAAAAGCAGGAAGCTAAGGTCGTTGAGCAATTGAATGCACGTGGCCTTACAGCTGCCAACAAAGTTCTCTAGTGCACTAAACTCGTCTCCAACATAGCGGCCCGTGTCCTCTAGTACTTGGAGGGTTTTCAGGTTGTCTATTCCCATCAATTGGGACCGCAGTTGTGTCACATCTGTGTTGAATAATCCATACAAAACAGAAAACCAACTGCAAACCCAAGCGTCATTTTGATCCTTAAAGTAGTCCAATTTCTGATCTGTCACCTTGGTCAGTTTTGAGCATAATTCATCCTTGCTTTGCTCACATGCGGCTTCGTATATTGCAAGCTTGTCATCCAGGCCTTCTATTCTATTCTTCAGTTCAACTAAAACAAGGTCAGTGGATTCCATATAGATGCGAAGCACGGAGTTGTGTGAATCATCAATTACTTTTGCTTCCTCTGTAATAGATTCACCAAAACTAGCGTTCCATTCCAGTTCAAGATTGTGTGCCATTGCAGAAATGGTTGTGCTTTCGGAATCGCTATTGCTCTGATCATTACGTAGTATAATATCCAACAAGTCACGGATCTTACAAGCTTGTTCCAGAGATTCTTTGAGCTCGTGATTACCAGCAGACAGAGATGCATCCAGGTCAGTTCTTAAAATTTCCAAGATGGAAATCACACCTTTAAAAAGGCTGTTTGAATTAGAAAGCTGGATGCTGGTTTTGAACAGATACATTTCAACCGTATCTCTCTCTTTTTCTAGATGCAAGCTGTCCTTTTCCAAGTCATCTGTGTATTTTTGGACTTTGGTGTTCAATTCCCTGATATCATTTGCGATTTTGTTGTATTTAGGCTCAAAATCACTATTCACTTCTTCCAGCAATCTTTCCACCTTTTCAAGCTGGGAATCCAAGACCCCAACCTTGAAATTCTTTGCTTCGATTAGCCTTTCTAGCCCATTTCTCTCTGCCTGTAGTTTACCTAGATCTGTCCTGGTTAGTAGGCCAATTTTCTTGGTTTTCTTTTCGATCTGATCAGCCAAATCCTGCAGCTGGGTTTTCTGAAAGTCGTAGCTACTCTTAAGTTTCAGATCATAAGAGGAAAACAGTTGATCTAGCTGTTCGGTTGACTGGCTCTTGCGGCCGATCATCAAATCAGCCACCGCATTTTCGAGGTCGTCCGTTCTGGCATCGGCCTGAGCTTTGAATTCATTTAACTCTTTGTTGTCTCTACCGAATGTCAATTTCTTAAACAATATCAAGAAAAGCAACACCGAAACCAAACACCACGTCACTAGAAACACAATTAGCAGGGAAAGAAAGTCGATGATCTGATTGTAATTTGCTGCTAAGGTCGAATGGCTCGTGGGATAGTTGTCGAGTTCAATCAGAGTCCTGATCATCTGGTAATCCAAACTCTCCGCCTCCCTAAAGAAGCTAGGAGCCAGACCAATAATTATACCACTCATAGTTGCAGCCAGTGTTCTTATCCTTGGATCAATAGCGCATGCCGAAAGACGATCAATGATGGCTTCCCCAAGCCACGGAAGCGTAATCCCAATCATTATGCCTGCAATGCTTTGGAACAACACAAGTTTCTGTCTATGCAATGGATACAGCAAAGCACTTATGAAACTTGGACCAACTATGCAAGAACCACCACTCTATTTATGTCAATCTAGTGATTCGAATTCCTGTTGATTGAGATGGTAACAAGACCATGCAAAATGACCTGTCGCAAATCTATGACAGCGATGTCTGTTGTTGGCTAGTGGCTGTGCATCTGTGGCAAATGCACATTTGCCACATCAGCTGGCTATTAAGCCAAAGCTTAAAAACAAAGAGATGCTTAACAGGTTTTTGGTGTTTAAGACAGTCATGGGACGCTTGTGCAGCACAAGTCGTGGTGTATATGACTGCAGAATTGGATATACGGAGGTCGTAGACAAGTAGGCCACATGCCGGGCAAGCAGGAGTCTTCAGCAAGCAGCGGGTTGGGGAGTGTTTTCAAGTCGTTATCGAAGACGTTCAGGTCTCCGGGAAGTTACAACCAGCCCAAGACTTTACCGATTGCAATAAACCCTACTGTTGTAGGCAGCAAGCTCATATTAAGTGCTGAATTTTTGAAAGTTCTTAGAAATGGAACTACAAGTGAAAAGACAAAGGCAATTGCAGACCTTCGGGTTTCGATGAAGAAGACTACGGTATCTTCCATCCCTGAGGTGTGGTACCAAGTGAGAGGCGAGATTGATCCCAAGGTTCCGCCAGATCTTAGAAAAGAGGCTTTATTGTTACTGGACACTTGCATTGGGCTGTGTGAACTTCCGTTTTCTAATAAATTGATGTTTTATAAAGATATTGTCAAAAACTGCCAGATTGGCGACGTCGCCATACCCGACCCGCATTTTGAACTGTTCTTGCAGTGTTTGAGAACACTCACGGATGATGGTAGAGATATATATGATCTCTTTAACTGCAAAGAATTTCCATTCAATAGCTATATGATCCGGATATTAAACTCTCTCAAGGCTACTCCTAGTGACTTTTCTCGAAACAATTTTATGAGGTACTTGGGAAACTGTCTTAGATTCAATTTCACTGTCTTTGAGTCATCTGATAATGGGGCTATTTTATCCGCTGTTATGATAATAGCAGAAGCAACGTCAACTATTGATACTCTGAAATCTTGTATTAACTTGATTGACAACTTGGTCTTATTCGGTAGCATTCCCAATTCCGCTTTGCCTAGAGTGGTTTCGTTGCTAGTTGTTTCAAGTAATGTTGATGGCGACGACATCAAGGGCTTGACTATGGAACTCTTTCATAACCTAGTATTGAATAATTCCTTATCTTTTTTAACCCTGGTGGCAGTCTTGGATTTGTTGAAGTCTAGTGAGAAGTCAAACGTTGTGGTAACATGCATTAGATTGCTAGAGCAGTGTTTTGGAAGTTCAATCAGAGATAAACCTGTTTCTATCATTGTCAAACATTTTTTTGAAGACTTTTTGGGTTTACTTATAGAATCTTTGAAGTTGTCAGAGCAAAGGACTCGTATGGATGTCAGAGTCGCAGCGCTGTGCCTCCTGTCATCATTATTTGAGAATGGTATAATAAAAGCACGCTATTTGACCAGCGATGATTCAAAGTCAGTTTGGTTTCTTCTCGATATTCTAACTATAGAAGAAAGCCCTTCATCAATGAAACAGGAATACTGTGAAGTGATGGAATTGATAATAAACCAGCTTGAAAATATGACCTATGACACTCTAATGGCACCATATGCAATCAAATTTTTGGAAAAGAACCACAAGTACGTTAATTCCAAACAATTGCCATTTGTTTTAAGTTATTACTCCAAAAGCTTGCATTGCGTCTTTATAAAATCTGGATGGCAAGAAAACTGCAGACTATTGATTACCAAATTTGGTCCTCTGAATCAAGGACTAGTGTTTGATTCTTTAAAAGAGATATTTTTAAGCTCTAGAGCTGTAACGGATGATAAAGAAATTTTTAAAAGCTATCTAGAAATCATGTTCAGAGGAAGGTTGCTAGATAGTGGTGAATCTATAAATTCGGTGATTACTGTGTTATCCGTTTTAGATTTGGAGCTACTACAGCAATCTGTTGAAATGATGAGACAGACACTAATGGAAAATTTTGGAAAGGGAAAGGTGTTAATACAATGCTTAGTGCTTCTGTGCCTTGAACTTTGTCAATCCTCTTTTACTGCAGATAGGGCAAACTATGTGTTTGATATGCTGTTAAAACTAGCGAAGTTCAGTTTGGAGTCTGCTCAATACGAACTGTTTTTGATAATAGCAAGATTGTTTGTGCGAGTCAGATCTTCACCTGGTGATGATAGATACATTCATTTTATTAAGATGACAGATATTGACGGGCTTTGTGATACTTTGGGAAGGAATCTAGAATTCATTAAGGACTTGAACAAAAAAAAAGAATTACTCCAAACGAGTAAATGGGTCCATCCTGAAAATAACTTAGTCTATTTACCCGAGAACTTACTTCTTGGTTGCCATAAATCCTGCTTGCAAAATGGAAAAGTGATACACCAATGGGTGGAAGTTTGTGTTGAGATATTGGATAACTTTTATGATTGGGAGGTGTATTCTTTTGTCCTTGGTCACCTTTGTCCTCAACTTGCAAATAGAGATTTATTTGTAAGCCATTCGAGTTTATCTATAATAAAGTTAGTGAGAGTGTTAAGTCAGCAATTGCAATTAAATTTGCCTGTCACTTTCAAGTTGCCTCCTCAAGATAATATTACAAGAGCAGATATTCAAGTTGCATTAGTTAGATCGTTATCTGCGATAACACCTTACAAAAGCATATTATCAAAAATCGATGAAGACCAGTTAATCAATTCTGTCATGATTGCGTTGAAATCTTGGAATAAGACAGGTGTTCCCTGTATTCATTTCCTTGTTATATCTTGTTATGAATTTCCTGACTCAATTCGCAAGTTTTTGAGTCCTTTACTTACTATTTTACAGACAAGAATGACCAGTCCGCTAACCTCAGCTCCAATTCTGAATTTCTTTTGTAACTTATCTGAAATCCCTTCGTTGATATCTGATTTTACACTGGACGAATTTAAGAGGATATTTGGGATAGCTTTCAAATTTTTGGAGTATTCTAATGATTCATTTGAAAATAACCAAAAGATGGCAAATTTGGATTATCAGGACTCTAAAATAGACAATCTACCATCCACGCAAAGTTATGAAATATCAAAACAGCTTTCATTGTACTTAACAATGCTGTCTTATAATATCATTTTAACTTGGTTTCTCAAGCTAAATTTGGAAAAGAGAAGGCAATTGGGTTCTTTCATAGTTAAAAATTTGATAGCCAATGGGGTTAAAGACAATTTCAAAAATTTGGTCTTTACAGAATTCATCAGCAGATTTACTTTCACTGATGTTGGCCTAAAAGGTGATAACTTGAGAGATTTATCTTCTTTTGAAAATGACGGTAATTGCTTAAAGCGTGACTGGATATTGGGCAGCAGTATCGTTACTCTTTACACAAACAAGTTGAATGGCCAGACAAAGATTTTTATAAGAAGAGCCACAACTGTATCTCAATTCACAATTTTGGTGCCTGAAGATGCATTTCCTGATTGGATATTGTGGAAGTTAAAAAATGGTTTTGATAATGATGGTTTTGAAGAAAATTTGGCTTCAGAAAAGAGTGCTGATGAGGTTGAGTTTGCTGAGCATAGGCAAGATTATTTTACCATGTTCACACCTTCATTTTTTATGCTTGACTTGCTGTACCATGTACAACTAAACCAGATGCCTG
This sequence comes from Ambrosiozyma maleeae (nom. inval.), assembly GCA_003706635.2. Lineage (NCBI taxonomy): Eukaryota > Fungi > Ascomycota > Pichiomycetes > Pichiales > Pichiaceae > Ambrosiozyma > Ambrosiozyma maleeae (nom. inval.). The sequence goes on along the minus strand of PPLV02000023.1, from coordinate 16,380 downwards.
TGAAGCCTGTACCATTGATGACTTATGATACTGCAATTCAGAGATCCATTGGTAACTTGGACAGGATACCGATAGTTAACTTTTTCAAGGCTGGTATTGTCTACATGGCTTCTGGGCAATCTACTGAAGTGGAGATTTTGGGTAATCAATTTGGCTCTGAAAGATATCACAAATTTTTGGGGCAGATAGGTAACTTGATTAAATTGAAAAATTGTAAATACTACGTGGGTGGGTTAGACACGGTTAATGACTCTGACGGTGAATATACAATTCATTATGAGACTCAAATTTCTCAATTATGTTTTCATGTTGGAACAATGATGCCTAACAATCTGTCTGATCCTGGTTCTGTGAATTTTGACAATAAAAAGAAGCATATTGGTAATAACTATGTCAACATTTATTGGAATGAAACAGGCTCGGTTTTTGAATTTAACAAAATAGAATCCCAGTTTAACTTTATCAGTATTTTGATTGAACCCACCAGCAGCGGATTTTACAGAGTTAAGAGTTTTAGAAAAGCAGGTATTCCGGGTATTTTTCCAACATCTCATTTTAAAATGATTAGTGAAGATAATCTCGCTACTGTTATCAGGAGCATAACGGTTGCCTCTTGTCAATTTTGCTACGTTTGGAATGATGTTAACTGGGAGTTTAATTGGGAGAGGAGAATGTCACAAATAGAGCTCATCAAGAATAGAAACAGTAAACTGCTGGAAAAGATGAGGCCGCAGGATAGTGAGAGGGGAAATGGGAACATTCATGAGAGTAAAAGCGTTATTAGCAGTGGTGCTAATAGGGCAAATCAGAGTGATGCATTGTCTCAGGGTCAGTTAGAGAGTGGGTATGTTTTAGTTAGTGATGGTGATGACGTCGCTTACAAGGAACTAGAGTTCAGCTCTTTTACCTGATGTATAACAAGCACTAGTTAGGTATTTTTAATAGTTTAATAGTAAGTCTATTCATTATGGACACCATGGAAATAAAAATTGTCCGGAATTAATTTATTAATAAATCTGTACAAGACCGGTTAGTGATATTGACCGCAGCATTACTTTATTTATGTTATTAGAAGCAGCTGGCCCAAATGAAACAAACAACACGCTGCACTATATGTAACCGCAAGTAGCAGGCAATACGGGCAATGCAGACATAGCATGTAATTAGTTTAAGGCAGAAAGAAGTACAAAAGCCTGTAACGTTTGCATCCATACAACATTCTGTGACTTAGATTCCTCAAAAGAGTCAAGTAGTCATCGGATTGGGGCTATGGCTCAATGGTAGAGCTTTCGACTCCAGATTTGGTTTCAATAATCAGCAATCGAAGGGTTGCAGGTTCGATTCCTGTTGGCCTCAAAATCCTTTATTTTTTTGCTTTCTCGAAAAACACCAACAACACGAAACGCGTCGTGCTCTTCTAGCTGACCCGGCTATTTTATATGCAAAATTCTTGTCAGATGAAAAGAACGCGCCGCCGTGGTGTTGACTGTTTGGTTTAATAACAGTTCCTCAAAGACATTCTCCTTTTTTTTGTGTGAGGAATTTGAATTTTTGGTGAATTATCTAATGAAACAGAGAGAGAAAATCAGACACGTTTTACAATTGGAGAGGAGGGTACAAGTACAAGCACAGGCGAGAGGTTACACGGTAGACTAGAGTGGTGGATAGCTGATTGAGCCTAGTGCATGGAAATAGACGTGGGAGATAGTCAAGATGGTGACAATTATTGGAAGTTCGGCAGCAGTAAGTTTGGTTGTTTTACGGGCGGTTAAGAGGGGGGAGGCGGAGCGAACGTATACTAACAGGCGACATAATGTCGATACAGTTAAGAAAAAAGAAGAACCTGAAGAAATCTGTCAATTTCACTGTAATGGTTATAGGTGAAAGTGGATCCGGTAGGTCCACATTCATCAATTCCTTCTGTGACCAATTGATAGTGACAGCTTCAAGTACGAGCAAGAAACCTATTGAAGAGATATCTACATATTTAGAGCAGGCGCAATCTCCGATGGCGCCGTACTTAGACCTGAGAAAGTCGATCGTTGAACTAGAGGACAACGAAGGTGTTAAGATTAATTTGAACATCATTGACACGCCGGGATTTGGTGATTCATTGGACAACTCACCGGCGTTCCAGATCATCAAGGACTATCTAAGAAATCAGTTTGATGAGATTCTGATTGAGGAATCCAGATTAAGAAGAAACCCTAGATTCAAAGACGGCAGAGTGCATGCCTGTTTATATTTTGTGAATCCTACTGGACACGGATTGAAAGAGAGTGATATTGTCATCATCAAAGAGCTTGGTGAATTGGTGAACATCATCCCAGTTATAAGCAAGTCGGACTCGCTCACGTTGAAGGAGTTGAAATTGAACAAGAGACTGATCATGGAAGATATTGAACACTACAGACTGCCAATTTTTGATTTCAATAACGAGTATTTTGACATTGACTACGATAACGGCGAAGAGCAAGCCGATGACGATGAAACTGTGGAATTGAACAGGTACCTACAGAAGAACCTGCCTTTTGCTATAATGGGATCCAATGCTGTGATCAAGGATGAGGTGAGCGGCGAGATGAAAAGAGTCAGAAAGTATCCATGGGGAGTTGTTGACATTTTTGATAACGAAATCAGCGACTTTTTGACACTCAAGAACACTCTTTTGATCACCCACCTGAATGACTTCAAGGATTTCACGCATGAGGTGCTATATGAGAATTACAGATCCAGGACTCTAGGCGAAGAGGACGACGACGAGGGAGCGGTGGGCGACAAGCGGGTGATATCTCAGTATGGCAACGGCAGCGTCATGTCTGGCCAGCCGCAGTCGGCCCCACAGGCGTACGACTCGCCTGCACTCGACCGCAACGGCGCCAGGGCCGTGAGCTCGGGCTCTCCACGCATCAACGTCAAGGAGGAGCAGATCAAGCTCGAGGAGGAGAGGCTGCGGGCGTTTGAAGAGAGAGTCCAGAGAGACCTCATGGAGAAGAGAGAGCAGATCGAGGCCAGAGAGAGAGAGCTCGCCGAGATCGAAAAGAGACTCAGGGATCAGGGCCTCTCCGAATGAGCTCCCTCAACGTACAATCTATACTTATATATCATCCAGAATGTATGGGAAACATGTATTTGCGCCTCCGGGTCTGTGCAGCCAATCATACCACAGCGTCCTGTGTAGTACCGTATTAGAGTCGATTACTGACATGGTCTCGCATGTGACACAGTCATGTCACAAGACACAAGACACTCAACACCCAACAAACACACACCACACGCCAGCCAGAGGTGCCCACAGAGCCTGCCAGTCACCTAGTTGGCTTCCTCACAGCGTAGTGTGTTGCCGGAGGCCGTCCCAATGCGGCCAGGTTGCGCACGCTCGCTGGCATGTGATTTTTTGGTGCCGCCGCCACAGGGCCCTGCGGTGCTGGCAGGGTGTGTGGGTGTGGTAGCAAGACAGGGACGGGTTTGGAGTGAAGGGAGTACAGAAATTGTTGGATTTCTGGAGTGTTGAAAGGGAGCCAAAGAAGCATATGGGTGTTTGCGGGAGGGAGGAGTGGCATCTTGGAGAGGTATATAAAAGGGGGAGTGTGGGAGCACGAGCCCAGAGCTTTTGAGACCGCTTCCAGTCAGCTGCGAGCCAGTCCTCGAGTACTTTGCCAATTATACTGCCAGTCAGTCCGCCAGTCTCTGTCATTCTGCCCTACACACAATGTCTTCTATTCTCAACTCTGTCTTTGACACCTACTCCGAGCTCGCCAAGGACGTGGACTTCTCGAATCCCCTCTTCCAAAGTAAGTATACAGCTGCGCTTGTGCGTCTGGAGCCCCAGATACTAACCTCAGTCTATGCCTCGTTGCTGGTTGCCCACCGCTGCTGAAGGAGCTATTTTCTTCATTTGCTTTAACCCACTGTACTGGAACTTTGGTGCTAGATTGGAGTACAACACGCAGCTCTTGTCCAAACTGGCTTTTGGATCTAAGACCGTTGCCGTGTATCTCTTTTCGCTCTCGGTGTTCAGTCTGGGCCTGGTGAGAGACGAAGTGTACAAGCAGGCCATCCTACAGCAACCAACCTCTCCATTGATGGAGAACACATTGTGTAAGTTAGCTGGCTTGGTGTGCTTCTCACTCGGTTCTGTGTTTGTCTTCTTCTCCATGTACAAGCTAGGTATCGTTGGTACCTATCTTGGTGACCACTTTGGCTTCCTAATGAAGGAGAGAATTGTCTCGTTTCCTTTCAACGTCCTAGATAACCCAATGTACGACGGTTCAACCCTATGTTTCTTGGGTACTGCTCTTTGGTTTGCCAAGCCAGCCGGTTTGTTTGCCTCTGCCTTTGTCTACATCATGTACAAGTTGGTGTTGTTGATTGAGGAGCCTTTCACTGCTAAGATTTACTCAAACACGGCTAAGAAGGAGTGAGCAATCTCTCTTGTCACTTGCCACCACTTACTGTGTACCCTAGATGTCTTGTCCTATACAGGCCCTATAGGCCCCATACATACATGTTTACATAGATTAAAATAGCAAATTTAAATACTAAAATGCTCCCATCTCCACCTGCCCATGCTGGTATTTCACTGCTCAAGTCTCCTGTTGCCTTGGCTGATATCTGCTTGTCTTGCCTGATTCCGCCACAGCTATGTGCTCCCGTGACAAGGAGCCGCACACAACGTGTCTCTCTGTGTCCCAACAAAAAAAGCTGCAATAATAGGCGTGGCCCACACAACATCCTTTTTATGGCTCAAAAGTGTTATACATCTGTTGCTCCTCGCCCCTTTGGCCAAGTGGTAAGGCGTCGCACTCGTAATGCGAAGATCACCGGTTCAAATCCGGTAAGAGGCACTTATTTTTTTGCTCTTCAGAACGCGAGTCATGTGCCCGGATCACCACCTTGAAGCCGGATACACCACACAACCAGCAAGATACAGTCAGAAGATACGTAATGTGCAACTATACGGAGGCGGATATGACGATAAAATCAAATATGCAAAGCTGGAAGTAAAGAAAATGCAAAGTAAACAGCGGTAAAAAAAGAATGCGATCGGGATAACCAGTGATAAAAGCATCAAAGCAAAGCAACTGAAAGTAGACAGATAGTCATACAAAACGCAACAAACGCATACATGCATCTAGATATATCGTATACATACACCTAGAGCACATACGCCGTTTTGATTTGTATCTGTTTACTTACAAGTTATTAAAAGAGTTGCTAACTTAATATTGATAAAAAAAGAATCAAAAAAGTAGATAAAAAATAACAAAAAAGACGAAGCACACAGGATGACTTTCAGTTTCCCCAAACTTGTGTCATCCTACAAGGGTTTCGATTTTCTTTGCTCCAATTCATATATTCCACCTGATAACATGGTGCATATTTAAAAGTTCGGTTGAGAAGTATAGTTTTAGTTAATATGTGACTAAGTGGCTCTTTTTTTTGGATTTTATCTTTGTAGTTTTTTTTCTTTGAATTTTCACTGAATTAATGTAGTCTATTAAAATGGATCATTAAATGTACATTGGAACCGACGGGCCGGTTCTTGTTGATGGAGATATGTCTTGCTAAGGGTTCTGCAGCGCTTGTCTTTTCTGTTGACTGATTTGAACAAGGTGAACACGGGTCAGATCCAAGTTCCCCAACTCAGAACCAAACCGGCTCCATCTTGTCATCACGCAACCAGCAAAAGCCCAGCAAAGACATAGTTTCTCATAAACGGAATTGCGTTGAATTAATTAATTCAAAAGTCAACACCCATAACCATAGCCAACAAGGCCATTCTAACAAACAAGCCGTATCTCATTTGTCTGAAGTAGGCGGCTCTTTGATCAAAGTCCACTTCCTCTCTAATTTCGTTAACTCTTGGCAATGGATGCATGACACACATGTGCTGCTTAGCATATGATAAGATCTTGTTATCAACAACAAAAGAATCCTTTAATCTTTCGTAGTCGTCGGCGTTCTTGAATCTCTCTTGCTGAACTCTGGTACAGTACAAGACATCAGACTTGGAAATGATATCCTTGGTCAATTCGGTAGATTCGCAAACCAACATACCAGCTTCCTTCAATTGGTTTCTCAAATTCTCTGGCAATCTCAACTCACTTGGTGAAACAAGTTGAATTCTAACTTGGTAGTGTTGTAACAGCTTACATAGAGAGTGGACAGGTCTACCATACTTCAAGTCACCCATGAAAGTAACAGTGATACCGTTAACAGTACCTAACTCCTCTCTCATGGTGAACAGATCCAAAAAGGCTTGAGTTGGGTGCTCTCTAGAACCGTTACCACCGTTGATAATTGGAACTGGAGAGTACTTGGCCGCAATATCAGCACTTTCTTCAGATGGATGTCTCAAAACAATAGCATCAGAATAACAAGCCATCGTTCTGATAGTATCTTGTAAAGTTTCACCCTTCTTGACCGAAGAACCTTGCTCAGAGATTTGAACAACTCTACCACCTAGTCTTTGCATAGCAGCATTGAAAGAAGAGGAGGTTCTGGTTGATGGCTCAAAGAAAGCAGTAGTCAAAACTCTGCCCTTCAAAATGTCCAAAACACCTTCTCTCTCAACAGCCAGTCTCATTTCTTGAGCAACAGCAAATAAGGCGTGCAAGTGGTATCTGGAGAAATCGTTAACAGACAAGATAGACTTTCTCAAAAATGGGTTGTTGTTCTTGATGTATGAGTAGACAGCGTTTGGAAGTGACAATTCTCTTGGTGGCTTGGTAGACACCAAATCGGCACCAGTTGGAATTTCAGAGTCCTCAATAGCAGATTCCTTCAAGGTAGAAATCAATGAAGCCTTACCAGCATCAAAAGAGAATCTAGAAGCTCTTCTTTGAACTGGAGTGGATGGAATTTCAGTAACGTCAGCAGATGCACTTGAAACCAAAGAAGAAGAATGTTGAACAAGGTGAGCATGCTCCTTACCTAAAGCTTCAGCAACAATAAATTCACCTTCTAAACAGACAGTTTGATCATTCATGTGAACTCTCTCAACAGCTCCTCTCAAGTTAGCTTCAGCAAATGGTGAGAAGGCAGAGACAGTCTTACTTTTCAAAGAAGAGACTAGTCTGTCAGTGTTGACTTCAATGGTAGAATCATTATCAGTCAAACCGAAAATCTTAATTGGCTCATCGTGAAGCTTAGAAATGATATCGGCAACAGTCAATTTACCATCAGCGACAGCCTTGAACAATAATGGTAGAGCATCATCAAAGCCCATACCTGCAGAAACAGGTTTACCTAAAAACTTAGATAGAGTGGTTGGAATGGTACCCACTGAGAAACATTCCACAGCATTGATGTTGTCCCACAAAGCCTTTTGGTCTTCCTTTGTTGGCAAAAATGTAGCACCTGCGTACTCGTCCTGGGACAAGAACAAAGAGTAAATAGAAACATCACAAGTAACGTTCAAGTTCTTCTCCTTGGCCATGGCAATCAAAGCCAAATCATCCTTTCTAGTCACACCGGTGACGTGAACCTTCTTGTTGTACAATGAAGCCAACAATAAGATAGATGCTAAATCTGTAGTCTTTGCATCAGTAACGATAGGCTTGCTTTCGGTCCAAGCACCAAAGTGGGCAGCGGTGGCTGCAATCTTGTCATTGATAAACTCAGATGAAGATAAGAATAAAGAAGACACCAATCCAGAGACATGTGGAATCAAAGCAGCGTTGGATTCTGTAGCGGCAACACCGAAAGAGTAATCAGTATAAGCAGAACCTTGCAATAATTCGTGAACCTTTGAGAGGGATCTAGCATCAACAATGGCAGAACCTTCATTAGCAACTGGCAAGACACTGGTAAAAGTGAAACCAGAAGACAAAGCAGCCTTGGAGGTGGCCTCATAAGCTTGAGCAGCGTCCTTTCCTTCCAAAGTTGGAACAAAGGAAGAAATAGAAACTAAACCTGGCAACTCAACAGTGTTGTGGGAAGTCTGGGCATCGATGTTAGAAACTTCCAAAGGAATGTTTCTAGCAATAGCCTCAATCAAAAGCTTGGCGTTCTTGACGTTGGTAACTAATGGAACAGCATAATCAACAGCCATTCTTCTGGTTTGATAACCCTTGGAAACATAAGAAGCTGGTCTTCTGAATCTGTTGGCAGATGGCAAGTTAATGTACAAGTCAATCAAGTTGTTGGCCAAATGTTGAGTCAAAGAGTATTCGGCCTTTTGGGTCTCCTCCTCCTCGTTCAGCAATTCCAAATACTTAACTGGAATGCCGTTCTCTTGAATAAAGTCAGCAGTACCAGCAGTGGCAAACAAAGAATAGCCCAGCTCGTACAATTTCTTGATAGATGGCAGCAATTCTATCTTTTCCTTGTAAGAACCGATAGACAACAAAATGTTCTTCTTTGGCAATTGGAAACCAGTCGAAACCAAAGACTTTAAGTAAGCTTCGTATTTGTTGTGGCCGAAACAAGCAACCTCACCAGTAGAGGCCATCTCAACACCCAAAACTGGATCAGCACCAGATAGTCTTGAGAAGGAAAATTGAGGAACCTTGATGGCACAGTAGTCATCTGGCAATTTCTCACCTGGGTATGGAGTGACTGGCAAGTCCATAATGACCTTGGTGGCCATCTCGATCATATCAGTACCAACAACCTTGGAGTTGAATGGGAAAGATCTGGAAGCTCTAACGTTACATTCAATAACCTTGATTTCGTTGTTCTTAGCAATGAATTGGATGTTGTAAGGACCGGTAACGTCCAAAGCCTGACCAATCTTAGCGGTCGCCTCAACAATTCTCTCAACGGTCTCCTTATCCAAATCTTGAGGTGGGACAATCAAAGTAGCATCACCAGAGTGGACACCAGCATTCTCAACGTGCTCAGCAACAACATGCATAATCAACTTACCGTCCTTGGCAACAGCATCCATTTCAATTTCCTTGGCGTTCTCAATGTACTTGGTAATAACCACTGGGTAGTCTGGAGAAACCTCAACAGCTTGAGACAAGTAAGAAGCCAAATCATCTCTGGAATAAACAGTGTTCATGGCGGCACCGGATAGAACATAGGATGGTCTGACCAAAACTGGGTAACCCACCTTCTCAGCGAACCCTTCAGCTTCTTCAAAGGAAGTCAACTCCTTCCAAGCTGGTTGATCAACACCAATTCTGTCCAACATTCTAGAGAACTTATATCTGTTCTCAGCAGAGTCGATCATCAATGGAGAGGTACCCAAAACCTTCACGTTTTGTCTGTGCAAGTGCAAAGCAATGTTGTTGGAGGTCTGACCACCCATAGAGATGATAACACCGGAAGATTTTTCCAAATCATAGATATCCAAAACTCTCTCTAAGTTAATGGTCTCAAAGTACAATCTGTCAGCCTCATCATAATCGGTAGAAACGGTCTCTGGGTTGTAGTTGACCATGATAGTCTTGAATCCTTGCTCTCTCAAAGTTCTAATGGCTCTAACAGCACACCAATCGAACTCAACGGAAGAACCAATTCTGTAAACACCAGAACCTAAAACCATCACACCGTTATCGTTAAACTCAACATCACTGCAGTCAGCATTGTAGGTAATGTACAAGTAGTTGGTAAAGGCTGGGAACTCAGCAGCAACGGTATCGATTTGCTTGACAAATGGAACAATACCAGCTTCCTTTCTCAATCTTCTTATAGCCACCTCATTAGAGTTCAAGAATTGAGCAATTTGTCTATCTTCAAAACCTAATTGTTTAGCCTCCTTCAGAATCTTAACTGGTAATTGTTCCTTGGTAACAAAAGAGCTGATCTTTTTACCAAACTTGATTAAACCATCTAGCTTATTCAAGAACCATCTGTCAATGTTGGTCAACTTGTGGATCTTTTCAACTGAGTAACCCTCAGTCATAGCATTAGCAATAGCAAACAATCTTTGGTCAGATGGTGTTTGCAATTCAGCATCAATGTCGATTGACATCAAAGCATCGGTAGCACTGAAACCAATGTTTTGATAGTCTGTGGATCTGATAGCTTTTTGGATAGCCTCCTCAAAAGTTCTACCAATACTCATAACTTCACCGACAGACTTCATAGAAGAGGACAACAAAGTGGAGACTCTGGTAAACTTCTTCAAATCCCATCTTGGAATCTTAACAACACAGTAATCCAAAGATGGTTCGAAACAAGCACAAGTAACCTTGGTAACAGAGTTCTTGATTTCATTCAATGGAATGTTCAAACCTAGCTTAGCGGCAGTGTAAGCCAATGGATAACCAGTAGCCTTAGAAGCCAAAGCAGAAGATCTGGATAATCTGGCATTAACTTCAATAATACAGTACTCCTTGGAGTATGGGTTCAAAGCATATTGAATGTTACACTCACCAACAACACCCAAGTGTCTGATAACGTTAACGGCAGTAGTTCTCAACATGTTGTAGTCTTCATCTGACAAGGTCTGAGATGGAGCGACAACAATAGAGTCACCAGTGTGAATACCCAATGGGTCAAAGTTCTCCATGTTACAAACAGTAATACAGTTGTCGAAAGCATCACGAACAACCTCATACTCAACTTCCTTCCAACCCTTCATGGATCTTTCAACCAAAACTTGAGGGGAGGCAGCAAAAGCCTTGTTACATAGGTCGATCAATTCCTTCTCGTTATCAGCAAAACCGGAACCTAGACCACCTAAAGCGTAAGCAGCTCTGACAATAACAGGGAAACCAATGTCCTTGACAGCAGCCAATGCTTCTTCCAAGTTTGAGGCAGAAGCAGACTTAGCACACTTCTCGTTAATCTCCTCCATGGATCTAGCAAATAATTCTCTGTCTTCGGTGGTGATAATTGTGTCAATTGGGGTACCCAAAACCTTGACACCTAAAGACTCAAATTCATCCTTTAATTGGATACCAACACTCAAAGCAGTTTGACCACCAAAGGTACAGTAAATAGCATCTGGTCTCTCGTGCTTGATAACTTTTCTAACAAACTCAGCAGTAACTGGCAAGAAGTAGACCTTGTCAGCCAAACCCTTTGAAGTTTGAATAGTTGCAATGTTAGGATTAATCAAGATGGTGTAGATACCTTCTTCCTTCAAGGCCTTGATAGCTTGAGAACCGGAATAGTCAAACTCACCAGCTTGACCAATAGATAAACCACCGGAACCCAAAACTAAAACCTTCTTAGCGTCAACTCTTGGGTGGGCGGCTCTGTTTTCAGCTAATAGACCACCTGGGAATTCAACTGGCTTCAAAGCACCCTTGGATTGCTTAAATTCAACAACGGCTTGAATAAAAGTGTCAAACAAAAACTCAGTGTCTCTTGGACCTGGAGTAGATTCAGGATGGAATTGAACGGAGAAGAATGGTTTTTCAGTGTTGTAAATACCTTCGTTGGAGCCGTCATTGGCATTGACAAACAATTCCTTCCATCCTGAGGTCAAGGTGGTGGTGTCAACGGCATAACCATGGTTTTGGGATGTGATGTAACACTTACCAGAAATGGTGGAGGTACATGGAATGTTGTGACCTCTGTTACCGAACTTCAACTTCATAGTCTTAGCACCAGAAGCGGTGGCCAACAATTGATGACCTAGACAGATACCAAAGATTGGAGTCTTGGCTGCGTCCAAGGCAATTCTCAACTTTTCAACAACATCAGTCATGACAGCTGGATCACCAGGACCGTTAGAGATGAACAAACCATCATACTCTTCCTTGTTGAAGTCATAGTCCCATGGGACAACCTTCAAGGAGACACCTCTGTTGACAAAACATCTAATTTGGTTATATTTCATACCGACGTCAACAGCAACAATTCTGATCACCTTGCCATCTGGGCCCAATTTGGCCAAGTCTGCAGGTGGGTCGTAAACGACAGGCTCCTTCAAGGAAACCTTTGCAACCAAGTTTTGGGTGTTTGGGTCGACCCATTCTGGGATCTCAAAGTGATCTCTCCAGGACAACTCGGAGGTCAAATCGTCTAAGGAGACGTTTTGCTTTTGTAGGCAGATTCTACCCAAGGTAGAACCCTTTTCTCTCAATCTTTTAGTCAAAGCTCTGGTATCGACACCGTAGATGGCTGGGATGCCCTCTTCCTTTAACCATTGACCTAGAGATGACTTGGCCAAGTAGTGAGAGTATTCTTCGGTGTAGTGAGCAATCACCAAACCGGCAACATGAATCTTGTTGGATTCAAAGTACTTTGGTAATTGGGACACAATCTCGTCCTTTAAGTCTCTATCTGGGACACCATAGTTACCCACCAATGGGTAGGTGATCACCAAGATTTGACCTTCGTAGGATGGATCGGTAATGGATTCCGGGTAACCAACCATACCGGTTTGGAAGACAACCTCACCGGCGACAGGAACGTTAGCACCAAAGGAGTAACCTTGCAAGACGACACCATCATGGGTCTCTAAGGTCATCAAAGTGTCGCCAGTGGATTCCATTGGTGGAGTAATTGGCTTGGAGAATTTTTCAATGGACATTATGCGATTATTAGGGATATTAGTTATATTAGGAATGGATTTCGTTAAAGGGGAGGGGTTGGGGATTGATTATTAGAATAGCTGTGTAGGAAATCTGATGAATAGGGTAAGGGGCAGGTTAGTAAGAGGAACAAATACACTTGGGTGTGTGGTTTTCTCTTTGCACTGCTAGCTCGACACGGCAATTGCAAAGGCAGCCAACCGGCAGGGCCCAGCAATCACTTCGCCTACAAACACACGCTACAAGCCACATCTACAGAGCTTCGTCAGGAGGGCCAGAGGGGGCCAGAGGGGGCCAGAGGAAGCCAGAGGAAGCCTGCTGGCCCCGTGTCCCTGATGTCTCTCCTTCAGAAGTTCTAGTAGATCGGTATTGAGCGTGGGTTTGCCAAAGCACATGTCCAGCAGTCTTATTGCAGAAAACCAAAGAGAAAGGAGCAGTCCGGGAGCAACTCACTTTTAAATTGGGGAAAATTCAAAAATTCAACTTCTAATCTTCTATGCAGGGAAAGAGGTTAGAGTTTATAAATCGTGTGGTGCCTAGTTTCAACTTAATTGGGGAGTTCAAGTTGGGCAATTGGCAGAACGAGATTTTCGAGAAAAGATAAGACTGTAGTGGCGGGTACTGAAGCGCTTTCAAAGGCTGGATTGGACTCAAAAGGATCTTTCTTCTGAAGGAAGGAGAGAGAGAGAGAGAGAGAGAGAGAGAAAGAGAAAACAGATACAGTGACACCTTAAGACGAAGCCTCCGCTGGATGGGTCATCATGATGGAGAATTGGAGAAATCCAGTTGCTTTAATACGAAAAAAAAGCAAAAAAAATTTTAACGAGTCAGCCGCACACAGCACCGGGACAGGAAGAAGAATACAGAAGTCAGCGTAGATGGGAGTAGGGCATTGTGAGCCAAGGATGGAGTGTAGGCCATTGCAAGGTACAATAGGTATTGTAGACGGTGGAGTAATCCGAGCTGCATGCGGGAAAACGCACAGGGTGTAATGAATGATCCGTGTGAGTGCAAAGGCCTTGGGTACTTCTACCGCAGGAGCGCCCGGAGCGAGGCAGGCAGCGGTGGGGTGTGAGCTCGGGTGTCGAGCGCTGGGTGTGCTCGAGCAGTGCTCGAGCTCTGGCAGGTGGGTGCTGTTCCGTGTACTGTTCCCTGTTCCCTGTTCCCTGTGCTCTGCTCCCTACTTCCTCTTCCTCTTCCTCTGACAATAAGCTTTCTCTCCTCCTGCACACCGAATTACGTCCTAGCCCGCCGCACTCACGTGACCCCACAGACAAAGGAAAATTTTTCACAGGGCGTGTCGCAACCAACCCGACAGGCTGGCAGCGCAAGAGGCAAAAAAAGGGTTACGGGCCAGCTGGCAGCAGATTGGAGGCAGTGGCCTCTAACTAAGGGCATGTAGACTGGTGTTCTTATCATTGGGGATCAGGGTCTGGGTACTGGACACCAGATGGCATCTAGGGACATCTCATCTTATCTTGGATTACCCCACACTTTGCTTTGGCCCAAGTCATCTAAAGCAAATAAATGAATAAATCTGGCAGTAGCGTGCACAGTAGTGCACACGCTAAATACCAGATTCACCCATTGTTGGTTTTTCCTCAGCCCTTTTCGGACGAAGTGCCGAAACCAAATAAAATGAAATAAAAAAAGCAAAGTATATCTTTTGCCGTTGTATTGGACGAGTTGGGAGTCGAACCCAAGACCTTTCGCATGCTAAGCGAACGCGCTACCAACTACGCCACACGCCCTGTTGTTGCAGATGTAGGGATTTGCTTAGTTATAGCGGGTTTGCAATGGGCAATGGGCCTCTCTACGACACACGAGCTGCAATGAGGTGAAGGACTACCTCAACACCAGTTCTGTCTTTGTCTTTGGTTCTACTTTGACTTTGGCTCTTGTATGATGTTTACTGTTGTTTCCGTTAGCTTTTCCTTTTATGTCGTTGCTGTTATTGTTTCTGTTTTTGTCTTTGCCTTTGTGTTTTTACCGTCTTGTTCTTTTTGTGCTTTTCTGTTTGTTCTGCTTTTAGTATAAATACCTCTGATTCTGCTGTTAAATGTGAAACAATATTGTTTAGAAGCAAGTACAGCAGACGTGGTATTAGTTCACTGGTTAGAATAGCAAGCGGAGTGGTGGATAAGTGAAGTTCTAATATCTGCAGCTTATTGAAAACAACTGACCAGTTGGCATCCCGAGAGTAGTTGGCGCTCTCTTAGGACATGGCAGCTGGTAGGTTGAGTACTAACATTCACAGCATATTGAAAACAACTGAGCAGTTGGCATCCCGAGGGTAGTTGGCGCTCTTTCAGGATATGGCAGCTGGCGAGTTGACTATTACTAACATCATCTACATTTACAACCTATTGACAACAACTGACCAGTTGGCATGCCGAGGGTAGTTGGCGCTCTCTTAGGATATGGCAGCTGGCAAGTTGGCTACTACTAACATTTACCGCTTATTGACAACGACTGACCAGTTGGCATGCCGAGGGTAGTTGGCGCTCTTTCAGGATATGGCAGCTGGTAAGTTGGCTACTACTAACGAGTTGACTCCTACTAACATTCACAGCTTATTGATAACTACTGACCAGTTGGCATGCCGAGGGTAGTTGGCGCTCTATAACCACAAAATCAAATGATAGACTACGATGGGGCAAAAGATGTCATTAGCATGCCCTTAAACTTCATAAATGGAAACCTTTACTACCGACTTCCCAAACAATGTGCATACTGCACCGCCTGCTCTCGTTTTGCTATTTCTGGCATTAATAACTGCTTTATGTTGTTGTTGTCTCTTTGACCAATATCTATCATTAATTACTGGCTGTCCCTCAGTGAATTGAATTTGTCCAGTTGCTTTGTGAAGAGTAGTTGGCACTCTCTCAGTTTTGCTTCATCGGCAGGCTCCAAGGAAACGAAGGAAATATGAATGACTAATGATGGACTTGATCTCGGTGAACTGCAACAGTCTAGTTGGGATCTTTAAGAGTATTTGGCGCTCTCTTAGTGTTCTTTGATATACAGAATTGCACCAAGTGGAGGAAATATCGATCATTAATTATTGGCTTTATCTCAGCAGTTTACAACAACCCAGTTGAGATCATTGAGAGTATTTGGCCCTTTCTTAGTGTTCCTTCATCGGCAAATTTCAAGTAAATGAAGGAAATAACGATCATTAGCTATTGGTTAATTGCAACAGACCAGTTGGTTTTCTGGAGGGTAGTTGGGGCTGCCCTGTTACTCCCATACTGGGCAGATGCCATAAAGCAAGATGAAGCCAAATTACTACTCAAAAACAGAACATACAATTCAGATCAAATGGGTGATACTTGGAGACCATTGAACTAATGGGGTTGTTTGTGAGCTTTCGGTATGTTATATCTGGATGAAAAAAACAAGCTTTAAGGTTTTTACTGGTTGCCCTGTGAACTAAAATACCCCCCCCAGTTGGGGTCTTTGAGAGAAGATGGCGCTCTCTTAATGTTCCTTTAACGGCAGATTTCAATCAAATGAAGGAGATGGCTATAGTGTTTGGCAGGCAAAAAAATTGATTTTGATTAGAAAGCTAAACCTCACCTTTTGTCAATCGTTTCTCTCACCTGGACACTCTCATCACTAATTGAAGAAACAGGATCCCATTTCGTCACTCAGTTGCATCTCAGGGCTGCAATCATTCAGACATCAGGATCAATTCAACAGATCCAAACATTCACTGAAATGACGAAATTATTATTGGAAACTGCTGAGAAAAAATAAGGGTCAAATTAGAAAAGAAGCTCTTTGAATATCACAGATCAGGTGGGTAGCAGATTGATGGATTGGTGAGTGATGGTGAGTGATGGTGAGTGATGGTGAGTGATGGTGAGTGATGGTGAGTGATGGTGAGTGATGGTGAGTGATGGTGAGTGATGGTGAGTGATGGTGAGTGATGGTGAGT